>NW_019379703.1:267235-323482 GCF_000648655.2 Copidosoma floridanum
AAAAAAAAATTATATAAAATGTTTTTTAAAAAAAATCTAAATTTTCACATGATTTACAAGTTTTTAGCAACTCTCTGCTAAATAAAACAAAAAAAATAAAAAATATCTTTCATAATAGTAAAATAAAAGAAAAAAAAAAACTATTAAACTTGCAAAGCGCGGATATTTCAGCGTCAAAAATTGCCTTTCTACGTAAATATATAGTCACAACATTATGACAGGGAAGAAAAAAACGACATAATCATAGTAATGACACACAAGCCTAATTCGCTATAAAATACCAATAAATGACGCGTTGTCGCGGCGACTACGCACTTATTTACGTATATGTTACACTAACACACCGCTTTCTAGCACTTTTTTTTAGTCCGTTTTCCAATTAAGTATTATCATTCCTCCACTTGCTTCTACTGCTGCTACAATACATTATAAATTAATTCAAGCTACGTATAGGCCTACGTGTGTTCCTTTGCTCGATTTTCATTTTTTTCGTCTTGTTTTAGGCGCTCGCGTAATGAAAATAGCTTATGGGTATTTATTAATACATATTTACATGAAAAAAAAAAAAAAGAAAAAAAATACATAATTGAATGCAAAAAAAAAAATTCAGGTGGACGTCAGGGAAATAAGGGTGAGGGGAGATAAGGATGACGAACACCACAGCCTTTTACTACAGAGTGGGCTGTATTATTCCGCGCTGTGATTTTTGCTCTCCGTGTTATTTGTCTGCTGACTGTTGGAATTATTGGCGCCGGGCACGTAATCTGTGGCCATAAGACAAGCAAAGACCGTCATGACCATTTTTTGTTTGACCTCGGTAATATCTTCGGGAAGCGCGTAAACGCGAGCGCCAGCTTTTCGTGCCAGTGAAAGCGCGTACTTGGCGTTATCTAAATTGTCCTGAGAAAACGAACAACCAAATTGCCATAACTTTGCTCACTGAGTATTAGAATAGAAAAAAGGTATTGAAACGAACCTGCTCGTTTCCACCTTCTTTGACGAGGTCGTAGTTGACGGTACCAGGCTTGATCGCGTCGATGAGGTCAAGCACGACCTTGCCGTCAGCGATGCTATAATCCTGAAAACTCTTGATCGAGGAGGCCTTACCGGCCGAAGCGAGCTTCGAGTTGGCCCACCGGACGATCTCCTTCTCGACGACGATGCCACCGGGTCTGTCGGTAATGCCGCTCAGGATCGAAAGTGTGTACGATCTCATGAGCTGCCAGGTGAGGGCGAGGGTAAGGGTGACAGTGCCATCGTTGAGATCTTGTCCCGCGATACCAACCAGCGAGAAATTCATCTGCCTTCCAAGCTCGACCACGTAATTGCAGTTCTCCAGCTTCTCCATGAACATGCGCAGCTTCGAGAACTTCTTGTGAACTCTCGTCCAGTTGACGCTACCCGGCTGAATATTTATTTTTATATTTATTCATTACGCCCATCAACCAACCCATTTAGGTATATGTTACTTAATTTTAAACAACTGTAGATGTACCTTAATGATATCGAAGAGCTGGAAGAACACCAGACCGTCGGCCAGATCGGAGTAGAGCCAGTTCACGTAGGGCGACACCCCGAGCGAGTTCATCCAATTTCTGTAAGTTTTCTCCTCTCGGCTCTCCTCGACCGTCTCGATGTTGTCCTCCTCCAGTTTATCTAGACCCGGGTACTTGTTGAACCTATTACAAAGTAAGCATTGATCGAATAACTCGATGAAAAAGGAAGAACGAATGAGGTACAAAAGAGACAGGGAAGTGTAAATTACATATTGGCGACAAAGGCGAGATTAAGCTTGTGTATGCCGTTGACGACATCGCTCGCGGTAACGAAGCTCCGGCAGTCGATCTTCGCGGCCTGGCGCAACATGACCTCGGCCCGATTAATGTGGCTTGGCTCCATCAGCGCCTCGAGGCTAACGCCCGCCTCCTTCGGGGCTATCTGGTGGATGAGGTGCGAGTAGATCTCCGAGTCTGTTATGTCGGAGTAGAAATTGGTGCAGCGCCGGTTGATACCCGCGTTCGTCAGGTGATGGTTCACCCAGCGCAAAAGTATATCCTCCGGTGACAGCCTAAGCAGGTCCTCGATGCGCTCGCCGTCTTGGAGCAGGCGGGCCAGGCCCGGGCAGTTCTCGAGGGTTATCTGATTTAATGGCAAACGGTAATTCATTTAAAACGCCTCGATACAATTACGATGTATACGGAATACGGCATGGGCATACGATAATCTTTAAATTTTATTGTTCAAATAAACTTTGGTGTTTTTTTAGTTACTGGCGTACCTGATTGAAGAGTCCCACGCGGATCACCTGCCAAAGCAATCCGAGGATCAGGTGGGGCGAACCCTTGGTCAGATCGTGGGCGTCGATGTTTATCTGAGAACAACGTTGGGTGTTTACATCAATAAAAATGTTATTCGCGTCTCGTGGGTCAATGCTCATATAGGTACATGCACATGTATGTATGAATAACCTACGATGTTGCAGCCGATCGATTGAGCCGAGCGAAGGGCCAAGGTCAGATTTTCGTGGGCTCGGTAGAGGGTGAGGTTCTTTTTGTTGATGGTGCGCTCGTCTATGGTGTCCGGACACGAGTGGTTCACGATTTTGCTGTCGAAATGAAGAAGAACGGCACGTATGAAACATCACACATCGTCATTCCCTAGAGAAAAAAAAAAAAAAAAAAATGCTCCTACCAGAGAAGAATGCCATCCTTGAATTTGTCGTACAAGGTTTTTCCCTCGGCGTCAATGGGCAGCAGGTGCTTGAGGTCCTTGTCGTGGGCGAGATTGGTGTTGATCCAGTCGCTGAAGGCCAGCTGCTCCTCGAGCCTGACCGAGTGGGTCGTGCCCTCGCTCGAGGCGGTCGACAACCCGGATATGATCTCGAGGTTCTCCTTCTTCGAGACTACCTGCTTGAAGCTGGAACTCGGCTCGCTGGCGCGCAACTCCTTGCAGAGCTTCTCGAACTCGTCGAAGCTCAGTCGGCCCTGCTCCTGGGGCCGGCGCTTCGCCGCGTACTCCTCGGCCATCTGGCGGACCTTGTACCCCGGCATTTTGAAGCCGCACTGGTCCAGGGCGTTTCGCAACTCCGTTAGGTCGATGTAGCCGTCCTTGTTCGAGTCGATCTGCAATAAATGCCATCATGCATCAACATTAGGGCTACTTTAGATCACTTTCAGATCTGTACCAAATTTTATCTGGTAATGATCGTCGTGCCCCAAGCATCATACAAATCGATTATACATCCAAACACGCCCCGAGTAGGTCACCCGATTATATTCGTGATTCGTTTTATTCGTAGAAAAAAGTAAAAGGTTCCGTGAAGGTATTGCGTATACGCGTACGAAAACAAGGAAAAATCTCTCGTACACAAATTAGATAACGAGAGAGACGCTTTTTTCATTAATTTTTAAAACCAAATCTAGAATAAGTTACACGACGACGACGACGACGACGACGCACGTGTATAGTAAACACAAAAAGTAAGGAAATAATGGCCCAGATATCTCGTGTATGTGCCATTTTACCAATACGCCAAAAGACACGACAATGAAAGTGAATGTATATAGCAGCCTAAATACCACTTTGGGTACTCTTAAACCAGATCTTGAGCCAAATTACAATAGAATTTGATATTATTGTTGGTATAGTTTCAGCTCCGTACCGATAGAAAACTATTTATTTTTTACTCCCTAGTTCGCAGCGCACGATTGATTTCGCATTACCCAGCGGCCGAGAAACGAGCAATTGTATTTCTTCCCCTTTGTTTTTATCAGCCAGCAGATAACTATGCGGACGCGAAGCGCGTGTACGTAAAATTTCAAATTGATTGGTAAATTTGGCGAAACGGTCAATACAAACGAACCGAAACCGATTCGTCGAAACAAAAAAACGCAATGACACGGGTAAACGCTCCGTTTGCAGCTCGGCGTGTGTGTATAGAGATTATTTCGTTCCGCAATATACGCGACGATGTAAAGTAATACTCGAGTCGCTAGATCGGCACGAAGATAACACGCAGAGAGAGAGAGAGAGACGCGATAAAACCCTATTACTACATACACACACGTGTTTCGTTACGAGTTACAATACAGTGGAAATTCCTCGCCCGTGTACACGTAAGCGCCCGCATCTCCATATTTTTCCTCGTGCGCGAGACACTACAAAAGACAACTCGCTGTGCAATTACAATTTTTTTTTTTTTTTTTTATGTTATTTAATGTATATATTACACGTAACGTCTGTTTTATACTTTTGTTCTTATCGCGTTGCAAGTTTTTTGACGTCCCCAACACGAGCTTGATGCTTTTGGCCCTTTGTGCGTAAGAGACATGAAAAAACAAAAAAAAAAAAACTACCCAATCAACTGTTTCTTATAGACAATAATAATAAGCAATCGAGCGAGTAACGAGTCCGTGTGTGGTGACCGTATCGAAATGATTCACCTGTCGCACAATACAAAGGTGCACCACGTTGTACTGTATGTTATACTCTCGTTTGGGTCTCTTGTTCTATATTTGCGTCGTTCCACGAAATTACGAGATTACTCACGTCGCATGAATATGTTAATGGTGTGACCTCTTTGGAGACCCATGCGTTATCGGGCAAACGTCGGACAAAACGGGAGTACTCGTGTGCTTTTATTACTATTGCTTGTGCTTTTGATTAGTTTCATCGAGTTATTTGAAGGATTGCGCCTGTGTCTGTCGTCATCCTCTGTTTTTCCCCTCGAAATCACGTATCATTATTTATATACGCATAAGTACTCCGATAGCGGTAGATGGTAACGATAAGGCCCCCATTGAGAAATGCAGGGGGGGGGGGGAAATTTGATAATCGCGGTTGCGTTGTGACATTATTCTCTCTACCGATGTGTGTCCAAATCGTCAACCGACAGAATTAATGTACGTTTTCCAGAAAAACCGAGACGAGAAATTAAAAAACTTGTTTTCAGAAAGAACAACGCATAGGTGTGTGTATAATATTGTATTGTTGTACAAAGTCGCGGAGGCGATGGACGCGCCCCGAAAAAACTCGGGAGCGATAAGAGAAGAGAAAAAAAACAAAAAAAACAAAAACAAGAATTTGTTGACTCAGGCGGAAGCGCTATACATATACATATGCATGGCGGATATTTGTGGGACGTCATCAATATGCGTACAGCAGCATACTTTCCAAAGAAATACTTAAATATCTCGAGTTCCGGAAAAATTATTTATTAAAAAGATCCACCCGCGCGCGGTCCAAGGCCCAAACGCACATACATCTCAGAGATAGAGCGGAGGTCGCGTTTTTCTCTCCCATATAGACTATATTTGCATCATCGCCAACAGCATGCAGATGATGATGATGGTATGTGCACGTTTTTTTTCTTCTTCCAGTGGTATATGTATATATGTATAATCGAGCGCGTGCGATGAGTCAATGTATCGAGTAGTCATCGCTTGGCAGTGAGTCAAGAAAAAGTACGTATTCGCACGACAAAGAGCAAAAAGAAGAAGACACGCTAGTGCACGATCGGGCAATGAAACAAGAAGAGGTAACGTGCCCGTGGGGTACAAGGCTATGTTGTAACCGGGCAAAAGCAAAGAGAGAGAGAGCGAATCGCTCTTGATACCCATGCGCTTCCTCGGCGTGATTCATTAACATATTATGCCGCAGGGCGCATAAACATTGTGTGGCAGAGAGAGAGAAAAGGCGCAAAATTCTTGATTTGCGCGCACCGCACTTTGATCGTCATCGTTTTATATATAGGGAGTGGCAAAGTGCGATTCAATTTCACGAGGAGGAGGACAAACACTCGGGTCACATCTCGCTACCTCTCTCGCATCGAGCCGATCCGTCTTTTTTACGTAACTCCGTGTAACACAGTCGATCTACCGTCGCCGTGGCGTTCTGTCAATGAATTTTAATTTTACCTTCAATGACACGCGACCGACCATCGTATCGTTTGAAAACGAGCTACTTACAGTTGCGGCAATGTTTTCCAGAAAAATACGTCGCACGATAATAATACCCGAGGGAGAACCCAAAGGGTACATGCATATATATGCGTACTTTGGAATATATATTTTGAGGACGAGCGAAGCGGGAGGTGCAAGTGCCGATGAGCCATCCCGCTGAGAGAGTTGAGCTCTCGTGCTCGAAATAACATGCGTTTTTCTATGAAAAGTCCGTTGAAGATTTTTTTCTCCCATCGATGGATTTTCAATTGAATCGTATATAAAGGTAACAAATCACGGTCCACTCGTGATGAAATTACTCGTCTTGGTATCTATACACCGTAATATATAATATATATATCATCGTTATCGCATCGAACGATTGATTGGCGTTATCCTCGAACGGTTTGTTTGTTGGCGCTCCGATAAGAGAAATCAGAATTTAATTGTGGACTAATCGAGAAAATTGCGAAAATAATGCGTAAAAAAAAAAAATTTTTTTTCAAATATAATATTTGAGTGTCAAAATTCATTGGCATTCTTTGCACGACCCTGTACTTTCAATTTCGCAGTCGACACTAAAATTGTGGGTCACTACTTATTATCCAATGTACGTTTTGTGCTGCCTCACGCGTGTAAGTATACGTATAGACGCGGTGATCGCCGATGAATTCAAATTAGGTGTACTTTCGACTGGTTATACACGAGGCACGGGGGGGGGGGTGTATAATACATACATGATTGATGCACCACGCACACACATGCTGTTGCAACTACAGTACTTAAATAAGTTAATACGCAACTAAACGCCAAATGAATACGTGATGGTCACTTTGTGGCTCGGAGTATATATATTTATAAAAGGTATCTACAACCTGAATGAAAAAGTAAACAACAGCAGGCATGCAGGCGTGAGGTCGTGCAGAATAAAAAAAATTAAGGGGGGAACGAAGCGTTAAAAGTGAAAGAGAAGTGTGTATATACTTGTTCAGGCAGACGACAAATGTTTAAAGGGACAGCAAACACGGAATAAGGGTAAAAGTCGCTGATGGGGTTGGGAAAAAAAGGAGCACGTATACGCGTATGACAGATGCAAGTAGGTATAACATTCAAGCGGAAGGTGCAAGTTGTGCGAGGGAGCACAAGATATGATGATCACGATAGGGCTTCTCGTTATACAGCCGCGTGGCCCGCTCTCTCGCGAGTCCGCGTCGATATTATAAAAAGCGTGTGTGTATATATTATATTATACGTGCTCATCCGTACGTACAGATGATGATATTTTTATACGTGTACCCCGCGCACACGTAAAACTTGTGTATTTTACAAAGACGTAGGATATCGAATAAAAGCGCACACATGCACAACGAGGGGTCCCCGTTTCGTTTCCACCCTATCCCAAGGTATAATATATATGTAGGTACTGTTACAAACGCGACCGAGAGAGCACCTATCCGCGGGGGGGGGGAGGGGTGGTAAGGGGTCTCGCGTGGGCGTGTGGGGGACTATATACTCTCCACGCTACGCACTCCCCCGTGTTCTTTCGTACGTTTGTACACCTAGACAAGTGCAGATATAAGATAGAGCAATTCGCGCATACAATGTGTACCTACTCTCCTCGCAGCTATACGGTCTTTGTAGGTGGAAGAACGGAGTATAACAGCACCGAGAGCGGAGAGTTAACTTTTTTTTTTTTTTTTTTTTTTTTTCAACAATCGGCGCTCTCGTTGCTTCGGCGAGACTGTAACTATTGTGTGTACCCTTAAGCGCTGAAAATGAGAAAAAAAAAATAAATAAATAAATAAAACAGGGGACACTCACCGCCTGGAAGCACTCAAGGAGCTCCTGCCGGTCGTCTATCGTAGTGGCCATCTTGCTGCTCCTTGGCTGTTTATTTCCCTTATTTGTCGTTTTTTCCTTGTTGTTATTTATTTATTTATTTTTTGTCAATAATGATTATCACCCTCTGTTGGAATTTATATCATTTTTCCTTGGTTTATTTTTTATCCTCGACAATAACTCCAGCCCAAAGGTCCCCCCCTCCCCCAGTGATGTCCTTCTAGTCGAGCGACACTCCGTGCGAAACACCACGCGTCAGAGACCGTTCCCTCGGCGAACCGGAGCTCCGAAACAACGTGTTACACGGGATATACAAAAACGCACGTCGAACATCACCCATGTACGAGCGCGTGTGTATATATATATATATATATACGAGCGTTGCTCCGAAATGAGGAGGAAAAAAAAAAAAAAAAGAGTTACTACTTGTGCGTGCCGAGACGAGGCCGAGTGTAATAAATGTATACCGTGTACGGCACTGTACGCTGCACCGTGCGCTCGAAGACTGAACACTGAACTCGCCTCTGGCAGCTCCGAAACCAAACGACTCCGTTTTTCCGTGTAGGTATATACGTCATATCGGTTATACATAGGTATACACGTGCATCCTTTTCCAGCAGAGAGAGCAAAAGAGAACTCGCTTCCAGCGAAGAGAGAGAGAGAGAGCCGCTGTATCTCCTTTTCTCTCATCCACTTCTAACTGCACAGGTTTTTTGTATCTCTATATTTTGTACACAATATCACATGCACGGCGACGACGCGGCATTCAAGCCACGTATCATAATATACGTTTGAGCGCGGGCCAGTCGGCTCGTGTAATTCAAGTCTACGTGTTTTTATGTGCTGATAGCTTTTTCTCTCTAGGTTGTTGTTGTTTTTTTTTTTTCTATTTTATTCCGTACTTTCTATCAAAGTCGCGTGGCTGCGTCAATTTGTCTTTGAAAATGTACCCGAACGCTGCTTGGGGATAATTTTTTACTCTCTTTTCCTTATCAAAAAAGTATATAGGTTCGTGAGGTTTCGGAATGTGGTTTTTTTTTATTGAAGAAGAGAAAAAGGGGATACAGCATAATATATTGTCGTTGAAAGTACCGCACTTTGGAGGCTGTTTTTCCGACGAGTCCACTTTCATATGTTACATGTTGTTTCCTTAGCCGCTGGAATTTTCGTTATCTCTTATCGCTTGGTTAAACGTTTGCGCACCTATATTCTGCGAGTACGTTTTTTTTTTTTTTTTTGCAAAATGACGATAAATAGTGCTCGCGAAAAATATAAAAACGACTTTTGTTTGTTTCCCTCTTTGCCTCTGGAAAATTAAGTTATTATTATTATACCGATAAAGCAAGTAGCTGCGTAACGAAGAAGCTGTTGTTGTTATTGTTGAAAAAGTATATACCGCTTATTGCTTCAACTTTATATGGCACATGTCATACTTACCACTACTTTATAGACAAAAGCCTTGCAGACTTTTAAAAATAATCATGTACGATAAAAAAAACATCTTGACATCGCGTAGTGGGTAATCATCTTACCTATACTTACAGATATTTTTAATTTTTTCCAAAATTCTTTTCAAACAACAATTGTTCTATTCTATTAGGAAAATCTCGAGATTTCGACCTTGATTTGATTTTGGAATCGGGTGACAAAGTTCACAAATACGGTACACGTAGTAGGTAATATATATCAGCGTCCGACACAATATGAGTCATTCATTATTTTCGTTTCCTATAGATGCAAATAATACGGTTCTCGCGTGGAGGATAAAAACACAAGCGCCGTTATCTTTTCACCCTTACGTCAGTTGTGCTCATTAGAGTTGAAATACTAAACAAAAACAACAACGACGCGTCCATGTATTGTAACAACAAGGGCCGAAATTTATCATCGCAACTAAAATTAGTCACTGCATCCGCAGTCGCTGACTTTGCATTTGATGTGTTGAACAGATCCAATGATACACAGCTCATGTAAGTTCTCTCTCTCTCTGTGATTCATCGAACATTGTGGATTATTATTTTCCAGATCATCGCTTGGTCATTGTTTACACTTTAAATGCCCGACCCGTATTGTACGTACCTGCATATTTACAATTCTACAAATTTATTTTGAAAACGCGAAAAATCCATACTTAACGAGTAGTTGTGCTTTTATCTTAAATTTTTTACACGTACTTGAAGTCTATATGTAAAAAAAATTTAATCTTCTTGAAACGAGCTAGGTACTTTGGTGGTCCGCTTACACATTCAAATATATGCATACCTGAATCGAATTTGGAATAACGTGTTTTTGTGTTATGTCGTACACATCGGATGTCAAGTATTACTAATTTGTTTTGAAAATCAAATCTAGTACACGGTATATACTAAAAATTCACGGTAAAAGAATTGAAGGCGTGCGCGAGAGGTGTGAATTAGAAAGTAAAAAATGAGATTTTGACAAGTAGAATTTATTATTACAATTCTCTCTTAAATCACAAAAGTTTCTACAATAATGTAATAATAATCTGATAATAGTTTGCTTTTCTATACAACTATACGTACATTACAGTAATAATAATAATAAAAATAATAAAATAATTTCCATTGTTTTACATTTTTTCTTCCTTTCTTAATAGATAATATCAAGTTCATCATAGATACCTTTATCTCGCTTATGTGTATTAATACCTTGTTTCTATGTCAAATAAAGCCTCAGCTCTCAAAGTCACGTGTAGTAAAATAGTCGCTACGCGTATACGTATATTTACCAACCGTCAAGGGATGTTAAATCAGTGGCTCGTACGTTATACGCGTACCTCCCCAGTGCGTGTATACGTGTAAAACGCGGTTTTTTTTTTTTTTTTTTTTTTCATTCATCGACGCACTACTAGCTCTCTGTGCGCAAATTTCTACTTACTTATTCTTCCTAGATATTTTTATCACAAGATTTCATACTTAAATGTTACTAACTGTATCAACACGTTCGTTTTATAAAAAAATTTCAGTAACACTTAGTTTAGCGTAACGTCAATTATAAGCTTGAAAATTTTTGATTATTTTTTTATTTGACCATAACTATTTATCAACGCGTATAAATGCACATTCGTGCACATAATATGCACTCTTACACATATACATGCACTTTTGTTTTTCAATGAAGTTGCGACTTTTCGTTCGTTTGACAAAATGGAAAGAATTTCTGGTTTATTAAACAAAACGCTGGTCTGAAAGTTGTAAAAAGCTAAGGTATTTTTCGTCTTTCATGTCACAACAAATGAAATTTTCTGCTCAAGACAATAGTATGAAATATACAAAAACGCACGTCGAACATCACCCATGTACGAGCGCGTGTGTATATATATATATATATATACGAGCGTTGCTCCGAAATGAGGAGGAAAAAAAAAAAAAAANAAAATTCTTTATTTATATTACATAAAATACAAAATCGTTAGAAGCAAATGAAGTGAGGATGAATTTCACAAAATGATACGATAAAAAATAAAAAATAGAGCGCGCGAGGAAAAAGAGAAACGATTCGCTATTACATTTTCAACAATAGAAATACTCATAATCAGTTGCAAGTAAAGATAATCCTTTTTTTTTTTGCATAAGTAAAATTATTTATATTATTTTGTAAAAAACGAATCACTCCTCGAAAATCAATTTTTAAAGGAAGAAAGAATCGTCTTTGGAAAATCACATAAGATTCTTTTGAAAATCTGCCAGAATAAACTCTTGATCTGTAGATAGCGATAATATTTAAGTACTTTTTTCTCGAATTAATTTTATCATTTTCATTTTTTTTTTTTTTTTTAGAAAAATATAATTTATGAATTCTATACTGTAATACAATAAAAACATACGTTTTATTCCATCATTAAAACTTTAACAACGACAAGTTTTAAAGTTGGAACTAAAATTTTTTTGAAAAATGAAAATTTACGTTTTTATAGATCTTTGAGAGATCTCTTTTTTTCCACCTGCTCGACATGATCGACTAAGAAACTCGAACCTTAAAAAGTGTAGTACGATTTATTCATTCTCTTGTATTATTCTTATTCTTGAAAAAACATCGCTATAACATTTCGCTAAATTATGTCATGACTTACTACCACTTTTGAGTTTTTCGGGAGTATATAATGTCGTCGCTCTTTTATCATCTTGAGATCGAAAAACAAACTTGCTAGAATCCGAATTCACGCACATATCAATCGGCAACATATATATACATACGTAGATGTATAGATTACAATTTACTCTCACTTTTAATTCTCATATATATATATATCTCTCTCTCTCTTTCTTTTTTCATAAAGGTATATAAATTTAAATAATTACATTTGTGTAAGGATCGATATAATTAATGTGTACACTACATCTCAGGCGAGTCAGCGCGCAAAAAGACGTCAGCAGTAGCAGCAGCAGCAGCAGCAGCAGCAGCATTTGTGTCCGCTGAGGAGTTTGTTTTCTCCCTGGCGAGCCGCTGCCACCGTGCGACGGAGCCTGAGAACTCCGTCTGCTGGCCATCATGTCTGATCAACATCAGATCGTCTTCGTCATCTGTCAACTCGGCGAGCGACGACTGCGACGAGTGACAATCCTGCTGACTCTGAGAAAGAGTAAACACATGCGTCCATACTTATATTTTCACGATTTTTTTTTTCTTTCTCGGTACTAAATATTAAACTGTATATTTTAGTAAATATATACATCTATGTGCACGTTTTTAACATCCAATCCCATAATGCAACTAAAACAGCAGTGATTGCACCTTGTACTCTGAACTTTCGAAAGCACGTTCCAAGCATCATCTCGTCGTCCTTTTAACTTCCAGCTGTCTATCTAGGAACATGCAGTTTCTCCATCTTTTCATGAACATGGGATTAGAGTGAATTGAAAACCATAAAAAAAGGATTTGACTTCTATACAAGAAATAAAAATAAATCATAAACATCCAATCTAAAATTAAAAATAAATCAGGCCAGCCAAGGAAGAAGTTTGTTCTTAATTCTATTCTGGTTTTTTGGTAATTATTTTTCTCAAATAATACGGTACGCCTAGATTATGTGCAATTTACAACAACGTGCTTAACACGCATCAACTCAAATTGACAGACCATCATTAAGTTTGCTCGAGCAAGACAAATAATACAACTCTAAATTTAAGCATTGTCACTTATCGATTCGTACCGAAGAATTAGCTTCCGTGCAATTAATGCAGACAAAATCGTCTTCTTCCGAGAGCTCGTTTTTCTCCAGGCCGACACAGTGCATGTGGAACCATCCATTGCACCCGTCACACTGAACCCAATCTACTTCGCGACCTGTAACGAATATTAACAACATTTTTATTCTATGACCAAAACTCACGTAATACAATGTTTAATGAAATGATTGAAGTACCATTGGGTCTCAAGCATTTTTCAGCTGCACAGTCCTCTTCTTCATCGGACGTATCTTGCTTTGTCTTTTTTCTGTTTCCTGTTTTCTTTTTGGGTGTCTCTTCATTGTCTTTCCGCTTTATCTATAAAATATGATATTTATTAATACGGCTGCGTAAATCGAATTCAGTCTTTTTTAGTTTCATCAATAAAACGTACTTTGCGCGGTCCTCGCTTCATCCCGGTGCTGGCTGGTGATTTTGTATCCTTGTTCAACCCCTTACGCTTGACAGTAGGCTTATCTTCTGTCCTCTGTCGACCGAATTTTTTCATCACGTCAAATTCGTCTGACTTTCGTTTTCGGCCCCTCTGCTGAGGTTGTTTTTTCGTTTCGACAGCAGGAGATTGATCTAGCGGTGCATATTTGCGTATGCTTTTCGTCGAGGCAACGTTTGTCTGACTAAGAATTCGCCAGATATGCTCAGTCTCCTCCAAAGCCACTTCCAAAAGATCACCTTCCATCATGAGATCCTCCAAGCGGCTAATGGTAACGTTAGACAACGATACTATTTTTTCCTTATTTTCGTCGGCTAACAATTTAGAATTAAATTTGGATGCTAAATAAATAAAAACTTTGGTTATTGAGAAGAAAAATCATTGAATCATACAATTGTAATTAATTCAACATACCTGATGAATATGCGTGCTCGTTGTTAAAGTTACTCCCACTTGGCTCATCCTCGTCAATGGTTAAGACATCATCATCACTGTCACTGTCATCATCATCATCATCTAAATCTATTCTATCTTCTTCATCCTGTAAACATAACAATACTTAGTTTTCCCATACACGAAAGATTCAACTCTAAAATAACTAAGAAACTTACGAGAACGCTGACAACGCTGTCATCCGACTGTATGCCACTTAATGAAGCAATAGCTTGAACCCTTTGGTGAAGTTCTGGGTTATTTGCAGCCTTTTTCAATTCAGTGTTTATTATTTTTTCCGTCTTTTCTCTGGCAGCGGCTTCAGTCAATTTTTGCGTTATTATACTAATTTTTGTTAACACTGAAGAGACTTCATCGGTAGCTAGAGCTTGCCTCGCTCGATCCTTAAAAAAAAATCATATTTTAAACGTTGAAAAATATTGTTAGGACTTATCAAGAACTACGACATTTACCTGCCAGTTCATTGCACGTTCTGTCAAACATTGCAGAGCTTCACCTTCGGGTAAACGGATGGGTATTTTCTGCAAACTTACTAAAAGAGTAAGAATTGTTTCAAGACGAGGTCTGCGCGAGCGTGAACAGCACGGACACAAAAATTTGCTCAATTTTGGACCCTGCTTGTCACCCTTTAACGAAGCTTTTGGAACTGGTACACAATTCACTGCAAGTAAATAAAAAAATAAAATCGATTGATGCAAAAATGAGCACAAGGAAACAATTAACAGTGATGGTAGCAAACTTACTGTGAAACCAATCTTTGCAGAGTTCACATCGCAACATCTGACCAAACTTGGGCTGGCGACAAACACAAAACCTCGAGTCATCAGCGTGCATTTTGTTGATGTTCATTTCTCGTAAATTTTTCATAGCCTCCATTTCACGCTGTTCAGCATGCTTGAATGCAGAGACGACAGTGGCGGAATCATTGGAATCGTCTAATTTTGTTTTACAAACGTATACCGCACCAATGGAGTCATCGCCCTTGCTCTTACGATTTCTCATGGCATGCATTCCAATACCAATTCTAGGAGAAAGCGCCTCCATAAGGGTGTATGGAGAATTTTTTCTAAGGAATGTCTTTGCCGTTTTTTCCTTCCAAAGCTTCGCTTGAGCTATGGTTGATTCAAGAATTGGAAGTGAACTAAGATGCAATGGTATGGTCCTGCCCTTGCGTACCAATTCGTCTAATGTGTCGTAATAGGGGAAATTTTCTTTAGATTGCATTTCTGAAACAGTTTTGGTCCAATTTCGAGCTTTATTCAAGACATCTTTCAGATTACTCAATCCTGGCAAAAATGCGTCAATATTGTCAGCTTCCGCTATGTGTTTTTCAACAGACTCAATCGACTGCCTATTTTTGGATGGCTGAAGGTAAAGTTTTGCCTTATCTTCCCAGTTATCAATGCTGATCATCAAATTTTGTAAATCAGCTAGAGCTTTTTCGATACTGGCATGTGCAGGAATATTCATACCCTCTTCTATGAGTTTCACTAATTCCTGCCTGGTAACTGTTTTAGGTTCATCCTTGATGGATTTGACATCTTCTAACCAGCGAAGCTGTATCAATTTCTGTAAAATGATGAGAAGTTTAAAACAATCTCAATTACATAAAAAATATGTATGTACATTCATGCTATCGAGAATCCTACCTGTTTCAACTCTGCAAGTTGTGGTAAATCAATGCTAATGGCATCTCCGAATTCAATACATTTTTCAAGTTGATCAATATCACAATCTTCATCAAGCTCTAATTTTTTAGCATCATTTTGAAACTGCACTACCTGATCAAGTATTGCTTTGACCCCTTCTGCTTCTTTAAGTTCACAGCAGAGATTTGATATTTCTTGATAGAATAAAGTCAAATCTTCTACAGTTAGCCTAAACTTGGTTTCCACAGACTGCCTGGTTCTGAAGAGAAAAAAAAAATCTATTTTTAGACTACCTGCACATTGTAGAAAGCTAACATCATCAAAACATAACCTCAATTCAAAAGACAACCAACCTTGTTCTCTGTTTGCTGTTGAGCAGCTGTCTGGCAACACTGGCACACTTTTCAGCATCATGTACAGCTGTTGTCAAGGCAGTGAGTAACTCGCTGTCTGGGAACTTCTTGGTTTGTGCTTCATCCAGGAGCTCTTTTAACTCGTTCAACTCAATTTTTTCACCCTTGGGGTCCATGGCCTCCTTAACCTTGCTGGCCCAAGAGTCAAACGACTCAGCTTTAAGCTTGAGCTTTTGCAACATGATTGGAAGTTCGTCGAGCGTGTATCTATATCTTAAAGTGTGCTTTTCGGGTGGGCATTCGCAAAGCTCGGTGAAATGCCTCAAACAGACCAATTGTGATTTATCGCACGAACAGGTCACTGCACTCAAGAAGCATGTAGTCTTGCACGACTCACATTGTCTCTCATCGTCGGGCAACAGTTCAAAAGCTTCGCGCTCCGCTTCCGTGACACCCTGGCAACAATGAAAATATTAACCATTATTTTTTAATCTCACGAAACACAGATAGTTCAATCGCTCGCAATTAATTTTTACATTTCTCTCTTAACGCAATTTCATGAAAACATTGTGTAACACACGCAAGCCAAGTCTCTGCCTCGGATAACCTCAAATTGCACTCAATATCTTAATCTCTGACTCAAGATCCGAGTATTGAGGACGTTGGCGAGTTTATGCTCGTCAGAACTTCAGGAAATCTGTTTAGGTATACCTGGTTGTGTGATGTACACTTGTGTTTGTTGAACGCAAACGATAAATCCAACAGGAATCTTGTTAATAGGGCAAGGGGGAGGGAGGGAAGGAGAGTATATACCCACAGTGCAGAGGGTATACGAGCACCTACGTAGTTTTTATCAAGTTTCGTGCGTCAAGCTTTAGGAAAACTCACTCACTCACAAGCCACTTTTAAGTAACTGCATCAGCAGATTTTATTATTACAAATACTTATGAGGCACACACAAATTACGAGCGTCCATTTAATTATATTTTCTATTCAACTAACCCGAAACTTTTTCCCTCTCAAAGTCTTCACAGCTGCAACAACAGCACACCGCGACGACCCGACTCGGACTCTAGTTCAATAATATTGGTATGTACTCGAGGTTGAGGCGAAAAAGTGAATGCACAAATGTATCTCTTTTTGCAAACAATTTGACGGAAAAAGCCTCGAATATCGTCGTAATCAGCGAGCAGCTGTGGGGGCCGGGCAGACGCGCGCGAGCACACGAGAAATACTTGTACGTCGCACTCGGATGTTCACCAAACTGCAGCTTCTCTAAAAACACTACCTAATAGTGTGACGTGAAGAGTTATACCTACTGAGAACTTAGCATCTGTAAGCGATCATTGCGATCAAGCACGGCGCAGCTTTATAGGCACTTGATAGGTATACGCACACAACTAGATACTTGGCTTGCAAACTTGCGATGGATGGACGTACGAGAATATAAAAAAGAGAGAAAGAGCCCGCCTCTGTGTGTGTCCAAACATAACCTATCGCGCGCTCTCACTTTTTTCTTTTCCTTCCAATCTCTCTTTACTGCGCCCTGCGAGAGGGAAACGATACGAGTTACATAATGAAACGACGTGAAATATCAAAACTTGAAAATAAGGTCGCCGAGGCTGAGTACGCGGACACCAGATACACTCTGCTGCTGTGCGCGTTGGCAGCCATACTATATAAGTAACTATTTCACTGAAGGTTAGTTAGGCTTTGCAGTGTTTCTTTTTTTCAACCAAAAAAAGTTGTATTATATACATGGTTTGTGGAATCGAGGAGATAAGTGAAAGCACTCAAAGCACTTTCGTTTACTCCACACCATTCTGAATTCCAACATTTCAATATCCAAATTTATATTTACTAAGTATCTTTTTTCCTGTTAAGTACCTGTAGGTAGTGTGTGCTAAGCCTAAGCAAAGATAAGATCATAAATCCTCCGAGTCCCTAAATTATTCCAAACCGAAAAAATGTTTGACTGTTCCGCGCGCGGGCCGCGGACACTTGTCTATTTAATGCGAGAGATGTATATATAGGTATACAGGCGACGGCAGAGGAGTAGATACTGTGGACAAGTTGGACGCAAAATGGTGCACGCGTGGACAAAAGTATCACTAAGTTTGAATTCTTTAAATTAAAAAAAAAGGGTTCACCGTTTGGTCACTAACGACGGATGTTATTTATGGGCAGTGGATATTTATTCGAACGAGGATTCGTGTGTGGCGTATGCTTGTTGCGTACAAACATGGCTACAATTTTTTTTTCTCTTTTACTCTCTCGTTTCGTGATGCACGTGTGTAAACTAACTTTTTCTCGCGTTCGACGCGTAGTCTAGCTTACTCTCGTTTTAAAACGTCACATAGTGGCATAATACAGGTTTTTCTCGACGAGCATGGTGTTCTTGAATTAAGTATAAAAGGTTTTCTGATTGGCTAAACGCACAAGATAGCTTCCTTCAATTGGTGGATTCGTTTTCCTTACTTAACGAATATGATCAACAAACCATTTTAACCGATCTACATATGACTTGAGATCTTGAGAAGCCGTGTGCTCTTTTTTTAAACATATATTTATATAGCGAACATACTTAGGTTTACTTGTACCGTTTACTTTTACTCTGCGTGCTTCTAGTATATACCTTACCTATGTTTGATAGTACCAATACTGATTGATTTATGCATAACATGTAAAATTATTCATAAAAAAAATTCATCCATTTTAAATTTTATCTCACAACTTTTTGACTTTCGTCCACATACATACATAGGTATTTACACTTTTGTACATAAATGGATTATTTATTTAAAACTGCTAAAGAAACTAGAATTCTATTATGAGATATTTTACTTATGTATTTAGTTCATGTACTCTTGTTTCGGAAATATTTTGCAAACCATCATCCAGTACATGAATAATCATACTGTCGCTTGCCAGTTATAAAAATATTATTTTTAAAAATTATTCATAAAAAACAATTACTCTACTTTCGCATAAGGGTATCGTGATTTAATTTCCATCTATAAACTTACTCAACTTTTGATTTTAAGTTACTAATTTTTTTACCATCGCAGAAAAACTTGTTTATGATTACACTCTTTGTTCATCTACAAGAGGGTTTTGTGATTCTTCTACTCTTTAGCAAATGTTACTTTTACAATTGCTGTTTTTATACAATGATTCTTAGTGCGTCATTTGACTTCACTGAACCCACATTCATAATTTTGTAAAAAAAAAAAAAAAAAAATAGCTTTTGCATGCATAGATAAGGGTAAAAACAAAAGTAGAAAAGGGTAGTGGTTAAAAAAAAAATAAATAAATGGAAAAGTGAATTTTTAAAAACAGTTGTGCCTAAAAATAAAATTGATTATAATTCAAGACAATGCTGTATGAGCGGCATTTACCGATTTTTCATCCCGATTTGTATAAGTTATGAAAGTTCTTGAAAACTGATAAATTTCTATACTCTTATTGGAGCTCATTTTATACATACATCTTTAATTTTGATTTTCTTTCAAAATTTCTCACCAATTTTTCTTACCATACAGGAAAAAGAATAAAGCCTAGAACATCTTAAAGTATTTTGATACAGGGAATCTGACTTGGTAACACATTTCGTACGTTTAAATGATTGGTGACGAAACTTCCGATCCCGGTTGCGGGTAGAAAGACACCCAAACAATCGTTGCTATGGTGCTAGGTGCTGGGGGTGTAACCCGCATAGTGGTGATCAATGTTATTTTACACAGAAAATTCGAAATTGTGCTAGTCTTCAATGGGGCCATTTGCTCTATTGTTTTCTGTTACTAGTTAGTTCTTTACTCCACCTATTTTGTTTTTATTCTTATACTAATTTTTTTAGTCCTAGCATGTATCGAAATTTTATCCCTAATTATCTATGCCTGATATTTGATTCTACATTTTTCTGGCTTATAGCAGCAAACGAAAAAAAAAATCTCATACTTAAAACCAAGTTGAATTTTTTTCTGAAAAAATCAAAGCCCTTGATAAAAATCGAATCCCTAACTTTTAAAATGTTAGAGTTAAAGCGATGGTGCGCATTTCAGTCGGAAAGAAGCAACCGGATGACTCTTGGTATTTAGCTCATAACCCCAAAATGGATGGAACTGGAAAAAAGGGTGGAGGTGGAAATAAAAATAAAATTTGTTTAGAAACCGAATGGAAGGGCGGTAGCATTTAAGTACACCTGCCAAATATTGTTTAAAAAAATATTTATCTGAAACGTACGGACTACAGGGGTTGAAAGGTTAAAAGTTATAAAAACGGATGACATTGATAGGTACATATCACAGTTAAACCCGTAAAAAAATGTCATCCTTTTTAACCATTTTTCAAATGATTTTTTAAAATGAGTGAAAAATCGAAAATTTTCGCTACTTAACCTTCAATTTGTCCAGCAAAATCGAATGCTTTTTCCGACCGAAATACGCACCATTACTTTAACTAATTTTCCTTGTCAGCACACTGGCCACTAAATCAACAATCGCATAATATTACCTTTAATACATGTATGTTCATAAGTATCAAGTTATATAGTATCAAGTTTTATAGGGAGAAACTCACATATTTTTAATTACGTTTGACACATAATATCCAAACTTACCCATTCTAATAAATTCTTCCTTAGTTTCTTCTCATCACCAACCATAGTAAGCATGTCATGATAAGTTGCAGTAGCAATCCCAATATCCAAGTTCTCTGGCTCCAAAGACATTTTACAGACCAACTCATCATGGGAGAATACGCAAAATCGTCGCAATTTCGAATAGTGTGATATACAATTGCGACCAATTCGCAACTGTTGAAATTTTTTAAGCACAAATTGATCAATCACAATATTATAATTTTACTAGCGATAAAAAAGTACTTTTCATTAACTTACCCAATCAGCAGGAGCAAAATTTACCGCCTCGGCAAAGTTATAGCCCTGGTTAAAACCAGCATGATAAGCTCTTGGAAAAGTGACTACGAATTCACCTGCATGCTGATCGGTTCTATATACCGGCACTCCTGCAATGAATACATAAAATAGTTTTAATATTAAAAAAAGTGAATGTCTATGAAATCTACCAAGTCGATATGTACCTTCACTAGTTAAAATATTAGGATTCATTATGGTAACCAATTGATGAAGTAAATCGGGCTGACTATGAAACAACTCTGGAGCTGCTGATTTCATAGAATGTTCAAACATCTCGGCCTTTGTGCCAGGTACGCCATACCAGGTTTTGGGTTCACCCCAATGCAAATAGTTGATCGAGTAGCTCCAGTGATCCTCATTATGCCAACAAAAAGTGGCAAAACACATTCCTACATACATCCATGGCACCTTCATTCCACTAATGTCAGCATTAATATGCCCCAAAACGCTTCCCTGTAATACTGGCAAGTTGTTTAGGTTCCACGAAGACTCGGCATACTCTTGGTCGCAAGTAAAAAGATTAACACTCGTCTTTGTCGGAAAACCAGACCCGTGATCCATTGTATGTAAATCTGCGCCGTACTCAACAGTTACGTCCTCATCAATGGAAGAGACAATCCTCCAGAATTCTTTTTCGACCGTTTTAGTTGGTACCATCTACAAGAATACAAATTTTTGCTCAAAAAATTGAATCAAACTTTCTTTTTAATTTCACTAGAAAAAATTTATATGATTATAATATTACAAGTATAAAAATAAAATAAAAAATCAATTTACATGAACAGGCATATTAAAGTAGTCGCTCTTAAACTGATCCGCCATCTCTCCAAACTGCTGCAGAGTGTACTCTCTGTGAGCTTGCTCGAATCCAAAAGCTTCCATGGGCTTGGACACTTCTTCTGCGACGCATTTCGGACATCGCCAATCCCCCTTTGGAATTTCCGTGAGCGGTGGTAACAAGCAAAAGGTGTGATAACTATCGTCACATCCGTCGCACAAAAGCATATTTTCCTCATTGTCACCTTTCGTGCAATTGTGGCAAATGTACTTTGCGAGCTGAAAGAAATGTTTTAAATGAGCATCGAGAAGACTTTTACGTCGATCTGAAGTATAATTAGCTCGTACTGGATCAAATTCGTAAATAAGTTTGATTCCTCTGGTTTTGTTTGATTTTTTTGGTTCCTTGTTTACAAAACCAGCCATCTTTGGTCCAGCCCCATAGAATTGTAGCTTCTTGAGTTCCTTGCTGTTCTCTTTGTCTTTTTCTGAACCTCTGGTTTTCACACCATCCTTGACTTCTGTTTTAACTGTAGAAAAAATATTGATAATTATAACACCGAATCTATCAAAGTTGCAACACTGAGTGCGAAAAATCTTGACTTGCCTTTGACTTCCTTCATTTCGACACTAACGCTCTGCTTGCCCTTGCCATTCTTGATTTTTTCTTTGACAGTCTCCTTGCAATCGACCTCAGGTTCCTCTTTGCAATCCTCCTGTTTGATACTCGTCTGGCATCCATTTTGTTTCTCGTCTTGTCCAGAGAAACGCTTAGATCGTCGCGAAAACTTTTCTTGCGGTGGTTTAATTTGCTGTCGTGATATAATACCGTGTGGTTTGTAATCCCTGTCTTTCTTTTCATTTTCATCAGGTTCGGGTTCGATTTTCTTAAAAAAATCGCATAAAATCAGTTGGATCGAAAATTGAGTGATGTATTATTATTCAATTTACTGCCGAATAATTTTTGATGCGACTTACGATATCGGCTAAAGTTTTTCCTTGTTTAAAGACGTCGAATGGATATAAAATTCGTTCATAATGACTTTTAAGAATACTCCCAACACTGCGTCCAGAAGGATAGCCCAATTTGTTAGCGATTTTGGCCCACCTTCTTTCCTTTGTTACGGTTTCGATTCCACCTTAAAATAACAAAAATACGTAGTCGTGACGAGCGTTAACGTAATTGGCAATTTATTTGGTCTAACAAAGTATAATCATACCTTCATCCGTTACAATCCTGTGCAGAGAATACAAGTCTAGAGCTTTACGTTCAACCAATGGGATTTTCAACGAAGATCCTTGGAGTTCCCAAAATTTTGCTATCTGATCCAAGAAATTTAATTTTATCCTAGTTTTTGCTTCTAGCTCATTTAGCCTTTGTATTCTAGGTACGAATTTGAATTTGTCTACATCTACAGCGAATGGTGGCTGCCAGTTCTGCAGAATATTTTTCATATTTAGTACTTTCAGTTACGGTAAGTCAAGCAAAAAATAAAAGTTAATTTTTTGTTTCTTTACTAAACTAACGGAGCTATCTAACTTATGGATTCCGTAAAAAATGTGTGATTTGGGTGCAGGTATAATATGTAGAGGGAGGATCGAGGTGCGCAACCTTCAATGGTAATTTTGTACCTTCAAAGTAATAACCAACAACTTTCTGCTGATAATTGATTTTAACAATGGGTTCAATCCTAATGGACATTTATTTTGATTTCAGTTTGCCTTCAATGGAATCGATTCCAAATTTTGTAGCATCAACGTAATTGTTAGCACTAATTGCATGTAATTTTTTTTTCGTTGACAAGTACCATCACAAATTTCAACACGAATCGAAGAAAAAAGGGATAAAAGTATTTTTATAAAATGGTCTTCAATACTTTCCAATGTCAATGTTTATGGAAATTGCGTCAGCACAACGGAATCGCCGTATGCTCCGAAATTGCAAAAATATCGTGTTCCGGTGCAAAGGGACTTGCTAATAAATACGATTACTCGCGTGAACTGGTATGTAATAATAGTTCCTGGCTTACGTGTAAAATTAAAGTTGATACAATTCTTTTCTACGGGCCGTAAAGTGAAAATTCGAAATCTACGAAAAAACAGAAAGAAGAAAAGGACAGCAAGTACAACTTTCGGAAAAAGTCATTGAGCCCGACAATCCAACTTTTCTGTACACGTGTGACACATATAAAAGAGAAAACGAAACAAAATAGCGTATCTGAATGATATTGAAGCTCGAAAATGGCGTCGAATGAGTATTTATTTAGTCATCGCGCGAGAGGAAGACGTCGTCGCCTGCGTAAAGGGTATTTACACGTCCATTAAAGTAAGGCATACGGAAAAAACGCTGCCACTGTACCCACACCCGCGCGTCCTTTATACACGCACATTTCGTACCTACCCCCGAAAGGGAGAGGACGACAGCCAAGTTGAAACGTAACGTATCAGGTATCAAGTACATGCAAATACAGAATTATCGGGGAGGAGATAGTGATGACTACTTGCTTAGGTACGTATATGATAAATAAGTACAAGGCGATTGCAAAATCGTATCACATAAGCGGACATTGGAGCCGCGTCTTTGACGAATGTCGATCGATAGGTAAGCGATGAGAAAGAAAGAGAGAGAGAGAGAGAGAGAGAGAGAGTCGTTTATGCGGCGAACTTTTATTCACTTCCGTCTGATGCTTTCTATCCTACGAATATTGTATAAATATATTTACGCTACGGAAACAGCAGGTGCGAGTAGTCCTTTTTTCACCTCATCATCGCTCAGTACTCACTTTTTTTTATTTATTTTTTATTCATTTTATTTTTTTTCTTCACCTCGGAGTCGTCCACGAGATCATCGTGATGATTGAACAGCGCACCTAATTCGATCCGAGAATCAAGTGCAAATATTACACCGAAAAGAGAGAAATGAACGACATCACTCTGGCAAAAAGTATAAGCACAAAGTGGGGGGGGGGGGAAGAAACAAAGAGAGTCGGCAACAGACAGAGCAGAAACAGAGAGAGGTCCCAGGACTCCTAGGAGAGCATTAAAAAGGGATACCTGCCAAGGAACCGAACGCTGCACCTAAGTTATGTATACTCCTGCATGCTCCGCTTGACGGTAGAGCAAAAAAGAGAGAGAGAGATAGAGAGAGTTGACTCTCGGCTCTGCTGTTCTGATGATGTCCGACCGAGCGCGAGAGACAGGCGGCGGCGACGCCTACGTGAACAAGTTAGGATGTGCAATGGTTATCGTTTTATTATTCACTTTTTACTGCAAATGTAGGTACACCAGCGTATAAGTAACGTTTACGCTTAAACGTGTGTGAAAGAGTACGGCCCCGAAAACCCTGAGTCTCTATACCTACATATTTATCACTTCACTAGCTGCAACGCAACTTTCGCCCGATGGCCGTGTAGTAGTAGGTACAGATAAATGGGTAGAGAGTACTGTAGCTGGTGCACCTAGTGCTCGCGACACGGACCCCCAGCAAGCGTTCTTTTTTCGTCATCGTTGCATCGCGGCTGGCTGATAAACTAATGGGTACACATGGATTCCTAGAACGCTGTGGGCGATTGTCGAAAAAGAAAGCCCCCTCGCATCTCTATTAAAAATGCCACCCCTCGATTAAATCGTACAATTGTTAGCGTTTTACAAGTCGCGTGTGCACCCATCTACGTCCTAATGACGCCCATCGAAATTCTCATGTTTTCTTACATAACTAGGCCAAAGGCTTGGAGCGCGGATTTATTGTCCACTACAATGCACGTATGTATAGCACTCTATATATTGCGCGAGTCTTCCATCGACGATCCCTTTAAACCCTCGGCTCCTTTTTTTTTTTTTTTTTGCCGATCCGCTGGTTACACACGTATCACTTTACGGCTCTTTACGTGCTTGCATCAGAGGGGATATCGAATCCTGGGCACGAGCTACGACGAGTGTCACGTCGAGCCTCAGGCGCTAGCTAGCTCATCATAAATTGGCTAGCCTACTGGCCAGCCATTGAAATTTTCTTTCTCTCCCTCTGTCTCTCTCTCTTTTTCTAGTATGAGTACATGAGACGCGGCGACGACGATGACGACGACGACGACGAGTACTTAACGAAGCGCGCACACCGCAACTTACTGGAAAATGATCGCGTAATGGAAAATTGACGTGATCTCCGGTTCTGTGCAAGCTGTTTGCAATGTTGGACGGGAAGCATTTGCAATTTAGCTCAACAAACACCATAAAATTGCAATTGTAACAATTATACGAGGGCGGCGATGTGGTGTGGGGGGGGGGGGGCAATGCGGAAGTGGATGATGATTCAAGTGAAAGGTCGATAGGTAAAGGAGGTACACGGGGCAGAAGAAGAAGAACCAGCTTTTGCAGACACGAGGTCTCCCATTGTACTTGTCGCTCTTTTTTTTTTTTTTTTTTTTTTTCTTTCTTTCTTGCCGATGAGTAACGTTAAAATGTACACGCGATAAAGGGCCCAACACTTTCGCAAGATGTTCACGCGAGTGGTGTTTCAGGGGTGTATAGAGAAAGAGAGAACAAAAAATCGAGGAAGGAAGGAAAGATTGATCACTTAGCAACGAAAGCGATAATTTACTCACGGGCGGGGGCTTGATTTTACAGATGCCGGATTTCTCGGCGATCGGCCGTATTTTGGCGATGTAGCCGAGAGGGTCGAGGAACTCCTCGCTCGTCGGCTCGAAGACGGGCGCCTCGGGTGGCGCTTTGAACTCAAACTCCTCGCGCTGAGCTGCCATCGTCGAGCTACTGCAGGTAGGAAAACTGCTGCTACAGCCGATTGTCGAACTGGCCGTGTTATTGCTGCTGCTGCTGCCCCCGCTGCTCATCAAGGAGCTTCCGTACCTGCTGCCACTCGGGCCGTGTTGCTGCTGCTGCGGCTTCGAGACCATGTTGTTTTTGCCTTTGTTAATCCTACACGGCTATATATGAACGCACCCTGCTACTCTGCAGCTCTCACTTGGCCACCATCACCGGGTGGCATAAAAGTTTTTCTCTCGACTCGACACTTGTATTAAGTTTATTTGGTCATATCCGACAACCCCTACGGGCTCTCTCAATGTTCCTTGTATTACTACTCGTTCGCGACACACGCGTTGCACTACCTTTTAAAAAAGCTAATGATGCTATGCTCCGATTTTTATTTTCCTCACGCGGAGGCCAAAACACTTTGGTGTGTCGTCGCGTGTCATGCATCAGTGACTGCTCGCACCAAACGCACCACATACACGTACACACACACACATATATATATATATGGTAATCACAATGATTGATGAAATATTAAGCTGGAGGGCTACCACAAGAAAGTTTGCTGATGGCACTGGCACCTCGGATCACGCACTTTTAGTCGACCATTGTGACGACGTCCTGGACACGGTGTTAACAGCAACAACGACGGCACCGCAACGGGCATCTCCGCGGGGAGACTCTGTAACTATATATATTATCAGCAAGCAATAGCTAGGAGCAGCAGCTACTGCCCCCCCCTCGCAAAAGAGTGTGTATAGAGCGCCTATAGCACACAAAACCGTCCCGTTCTCGGCCTATGTGTGTGTACAGTGTACACTCTGTCTGTAATAGTGGCAGGCTAGCTCTCTGAGCTCTCTCCCTTTTTCTGAATGTCTCTTCTCTCTTCTCTCACGCGCACCGTTGCGCGACGCTGCACACACTCTCTGTAATGTAAGTAGAGTGTCTCTCCTCTTATTCCTGAGCCACGGTTTTTAAAAAAAAAGACCTCCTGCACAGGCCCGCGCTTGATTTAATTGTCGGGAAAACTATTTTTTACTTCTACAAGCGACGCGTGAGGATGGCTACTAGCCTTGAAGACACGCGATCCTAATGATACGACCAAGACCTGGACTGCAGCGTCTTCGTGGGCACACGTGGACGGTGAAGCTCCGAGGCTAAAACACAACTAAGCCTTGCACGGAAAATACGGGACACACGGGATGTTCAGTTTGAGGAGGTGGAGAAAAGAGAGAGAGAGGAATAAGAGGGCAAAATACACAACACGCAGACGCAGTGTACAATGATTACTTTTCAGCAGTATAGAGCAGTATAGCAGAAGCAGCGCCACTGCTGCTGCACCATCGAGAGATCGACGAGATCTCAGATGCACCACCATCACGCACTTGCGCATTATCTGTACGTATACGTAAGTGTTCGTATTGCAGAGATAATAGACTTTCACCTTTTTCTTTATACCTGCTCACATACTTACTTCATTTCATTTTCGTTATCTCAACTAACGAAACTTATGCTTTTTGGGAAACGTTGGATTAACACACACTTCTCTTACTTGTGACGCTACACTTGAATTACATTGCGAACACGATTGTGTTTTATCCACTGTTTTCCTGCTCCGAAAACATCGAATCATCGACTACAATATGTACTTATACCTTGCCTATATGTATATGCCATTTTACAAGCTTGTACACCAAAACGCGGAGCTATTTCAAAGTTCGCTTTCTGTTGGGGTACTTAGCATGAATATTGTTACAATGTTGCGTCATGGTGGTGTATAATGTGCACAAGAACTTTTCAATGAGGTTTGCTTTGCCACCAATTATTGTGGACGTTTGAAAAGTATTCCTGTGAAATAGGGATAAGTATTTATATCGGTATTTATTAACTGTTCAAGGGGTGGTAGAGGCTGATGTAACTTCTTGGAACCATGAAAGGGGGGAAGGTTACGGACATGGTTTCTTTTTACTAAGTATTATTTCTCCGAATTTTTTGTTACGACTAATTAATTAACCATGCATTGGTATAAAAATATTTGTCCACTCGATTCATTTGCAAAAACATTAGAGTAAATAACAAGGCCTCGCCTAAATATTGATTAAAAGTATTTTATCGAAAAGGTTTACTAAGAAAACTTGTACGTTACATATAAAATATACGTGCAATGCAAATAACAACTCTGAAAGAAATTGAAAGTAAAAAAAAAGTTGAGATTTCTGCTTCGATTTCAGCTTTTCAGTACGTGTATATGTGCAATAATGCGTACTTTTGATGCAAAGAAAAGGAGGACTCGATGTGTTAATTATGATATTTAATAAAAGAAAATTATGTAAAAGTATCTACTAGAGATATATAAGACACATCTGATCATGCTGAAGTATAATGAAGACTTGAGTCTTGAACAACTACCCTTGGATGTCTACGAAGGCATAGTTAGTTTGTTGAACAAAGACAACTCTTGGAAAACTCTAGCGCAATATGTAGCAGAAAAACTTGACTTTACGAGGTAAAAATTTACAGGAGTATATTTTTTTCATACTTAAAAACAATTTAAAAACAATTTTTTTTTTAGTTTTTGGATAAATAATTTGGAAAACAAAAATACGCAAAATGATTCCCCGGCTAGTAAATTATTAGTAGAATTGAACATCAGACTGTGCACAGTTGGCATTCTTTCTACGTTACTGGAAAATTGTAATCTAAACAACGTCCTGTCAATAATACATACTACAGGTACATTAGTTGAAAAAAAAAAAAAAAAAAAAAAAAAAAAAATTTACGCTACAACGAAAAATATGACATTTTTTTTCCTCAGAACTTCTTAAAATCGTGACAGATGTCGATGATAGTACAAATAATTTAATCGTTTCTCTGGGCCACAAGCTTTCACTCACGTGCAAGGCACAAGGCTTACCACCCCCTGTTTATCAGTGGTATCATGAAAATGTTACGTTGGAAGGAGAAACCTCCGACGAACTAAACATTCCCATTCACTCGTCAGTAAAACAAAGATTTTCGACCCGTAATATTTAAATAAACGTAACAAAGAAGAAAAAAAAAAAAAAAATTATATCAAGAAATTTTCAACCATTCCAGCGTGAGTCAAAGAGGTCTGTATCAGTGTCGAGTTTGCCAAATCGATCATAAAGGAGAGCAGATAGACGAAAAATGTTCGCGACCCGTTTTCGTCGACATAGGGCCGACTCCGGTCAGAATAGAAAAAGAGCCGCAACCTTACAAAAATGTGAAAGAAGGCGATTGTCTGGTTTTAGATTGCGAAGCCGATTGCTATCCGCCCCCGCAATACCAATGGTACAGAGATAACGTCAGATTAGATAATCAAACTTCGAAAGTTTTGAGGGTAAGGCGCTATTCGATTTATCGGAAAGGTGTCGAAGCATGGCAATACGATAACATCATAATTTTATTGTTATTGTTATTATTTTTTTTTTAGATAGAACAATTTAGTACGAAACAAGAGGGGAAATATCACTGTCACATAATCAATCCTATCAGCGAAAAGTGTACTCAGCGTAGCACCGTTTTGGTATTTGAAATGTCATTCAAAATGTTGATTTTAACGTGCAAAATGAATACAAATAAACATTGGTCCGACAACAGATGGAGTTGCCAAAACAAAAGGCCGTCGCAAAAATAGCACTGCTCATTGCAAACGAAAATTACGACAATCAGGAAACTTTGAGAACTCCAAGAAACGATGTTGCCAAGGTGGCAAAAATTTTAAACCGTCTGGGCTTTCGCACCATATGCCTCGCGGACTTGACGCTAGTCCAAATGAATAATGCCATCAAAATATTCTGTGATTTCCTGGTCGAAGGGACATACGGTACATACCGCAAATTTTACTACAACCCATTAATTGGATTACGAGTTGACATGTATGATGCTTTTTTTGTCTCGTATGATTCGCAGGGCTGTTTTATTTCGCTGGTCATGGATTCAAAATGCAAGAGAATTACATGCTTTCCATCGATGCTCCAACAGATTACCTGAGAAAAGACGCTATTTGCGAAAGTCAGCTGTTATCAATGGGTCTTCGGGACGATCCCTCCTTGTTCGTTGTTATTTTGGACATGTGTCAAACGATACCTTTAAAGTAATATTTATCTTTTTTTTTTTTTTCATTATTTTCTTAAATTTAGATGAATCGAAAATGGGTAAAATTTCTTAGGGAATGCAATCCAAAGATTTACGAGGAGGTACCGCCTATCCATGAATATAAGGGTAGAAAAAATTTGAGGAACCTACTGCAAGCTTATTCCACGTCCAGCTATCGTCCCTGCTACGAGCGTATGGGTAAAAATTATGGTTTTTACGCAGCACATTTATGCAAATATCTCGAGGAAAGTATACCGGTTACCAAAGTGTTTGAACAAGTAGGAAAATGTAAGGCTCCTTCGGAGTATTTCATAAACGTAATTTAAAATTTTTTCGACGATTGACGAAGGTTGTATTTGCAGCTATCGATACGTGGCTAAAGGGCGCGGAACGAAAACAGATTCCTATGTTTGCAACCACAGTGACAAAACCGTATCGTCTAACTGACGAAATTTTTCAAGGTACTGTATATGAATCACCGAGATAAGTGTAAGCAGTTGAAAGCAATTTTCTTCAAAAAATTTTTATCGTTCTTCAGATAACGTTCCAGAAAAAATAAAATGTTTGGAGAAAATAACGTCCTTTCCCAAAATAACTATGGACATTCATTTTCAACAAACTGGTATTAACTGCAAAGCAACGATTTCGCAGTATTTAAAGCCATACTTGAATTTAGTTCAAGTTTCATTGGTTGACTTGAGCGAAAAGTGGGAGATAAATTTTTTTAATTCTGTCCACGCAAAACGAAATAATTTGTTTCAATGCAGTACTAAAAATAAATGCTGGATTCTCAATCCTCAAAATAACAATGTAATATTTTAAGCGTTTAGTAGAATACTATAATAACTTCCGAGCATCTGATAAAGTTTTTTTTAATTGTGTTGCAGGGGCCACTGGTGATATCTCTACTGGATAATGGTGTTTACATAGGTGCTACGTTGTTAGAAGTAAACAAATTAGTGCCACGTCTCTTGAGCAAACTGAATCAATAACATTGTTGAAATAATTTATGGTAGCATTGATAATTTTATATTTGATAATACAACGTAAGCTAAATTATGAAATAAAACAACTTTTCAGTAAGTGCATTTAAGTATACTTTCTACGTTTATCATGCAGTGACAGTTACATTATAATAACAAATGATCTTGTACAACTGTATTTTATTTAACAAATTAACAAAATATTTTTTACAATAATGCGTTGCCTAAAGTATGAAATAAGGTTCGGCTCCGTTATTTACTGAAAAAAATGTTATTTGAATGTTGATAAGAATATTGCGAATTTCAAAATGAATTGATCAAGGAAAGTTTTAATTTTACTACATACCAAATTGTCGGGCATAAAGTGATTAATCTTGTTTACAGTCCAAGCAGACTCTACGCCTTTCGTAAATTCACGTATAAATCTGTAATTGCAGACAAAAGCATTCCTCCTGAGTTGAGGATTCATACCTATAGGCATTGAAATTTCTTGAGGATTTTCTTTGAGTTTTTTGAGACCTTTCATAACATAATAAACTACTGTTATTTCCACAAATTTCTGTTCAGCTAGAAAGTTAAATAATGAATGAGTGTATAGAAAAAAAAGCTAAGCAAAGAAGTAATTTTTACCATTGTTATTATCAAACATAACTCCAACTTCATAAGGAAACATTGCATAAATATCGTCTGGTTGAGTGGCAATAAGTGCTTTTTGTTCGCTACTCAGCATGCTAATTTTATTCCTCAAAATGTTTATCATATCTTGTGTAACCAAGCCTTCGAGGCCTTCATAATCCTCTGTAGCCAATTTATGAGAGACTGTGTGTAGAGCCTGTTACGCAAATTTTTGAGGATTCTATATGTTAATAAGAAAACTAGCGTGAAAATAGAATAGAAAAATTGATCCTCATGAAACTGAAAACTCACTTGCTTAGCTCCTTCTAAAAACTCGTTCATAACAAAATCCATATCTAAGTAGGGCTTGATAACAAAGAACACTTGAATGAAGCTTCTCAACGACTTGAAAAAACTCGGGTAGACGAGTGGCTTGTCGTCGGTTAACGGTGGTAGTTTGACGTAGTCCGACTGGGATTCGGATTCGTCGGAGTAGTTTCTGCATCTCGTTAAAAAACTACTCGTAATGGGCAATACTGTTTTTCGCGAGTTTCGCATACAGTAGAGCGCGAAGCTCCTCCTCAAGCTTAAAGACGAGCTGGCCCCCAAGAGACGCAAGCTCGTCGTATGTACGATCGCCTTGCAAAGTCTGTTGAGTAGCATTGCATTGGCTTGACGTTGATAATTATTTGTTTAGGTACTAATTTATACAGGTTTATAAAAATTACAAACGTCACGCACGACATACGATTGCGACGTACGTATATGTATTGTATGCATTTACACACACTTAACCTAACTTTCAAAACATTGCGACTCCAACTTAGAAGGCGGCTGCTAGCCGCTATATGTATAGGTATATTAGCTGATCAATACAGTCAAAGAGTCAAACTAAACACCTATAAACGTGACCAAAGGATTTTGGACAAACTCTCTTAGCTAATAAGTTTTGTTGTCGCTGACTTACCGGTGTCCAATAGTCCAATTGCCACTTGCAATATATATATATTGACAATTGCTGCCACAAGTGACATCTTAAAAAAAAAATTTGTTTACAACAATAACTACTGTCGTCGCGTAAACAACTCGAGTACAATTAGTACAAAAGTTTAGTGATAACGAGTCATGTATTCGCAAATGATACGTGCTTCCTCGATTGTTTGGAGAAAATATTTTGTCTACTCAATCGCAAATGCCAGTCAACGCCTTAAAATACAATCGTTAGCGAAACAACCCAGGAAAGTTACTCCCTGGATTGCTCAGCAGGAATGTCTGTCTCATGGTAGCGACTGTCCACCCAAGTGCTGGCAATGTGATTTTCCCCACAAATCTGAATTGTTTTGCTCTAAATGCAAGGCCTTGCAAAAACTGCCCAAGGATCTAAACTATTTTGACATTATTGGAGTTAAAAAGGACTTTGACATTGTGACTGATGAAGTGCAAAAAAAGTACAGACAACTGCAAAACCTCTTGCATCCGGATAAGTTTGGCCAGAAATCAGATGTAAAGTATTTATTACATACACTTATTCCTTGAGATTATTTAATGTATCCAAATGTTTTGTTGTTTTTAGAAAGAAAAAGAGATATCAGAAAACTTGTCAGCTCTAGTCAATAAAGCTTACAGTATTCTGATTTCTCCATTAGACAGAGGTTTGTACATGCTCAAGTTGCACAACGTCTCTATACCCGAAGAAACAACTAGCTTAGAACCTGAATTCCTGATGGAAATCATGGAGAATAATGAGCAAGTGGAAGAGGCTGCTGAAGATAAAGAAAAAGCTTTGGAACTCTTGAAGAAAAACAGAGAAATTTTAGACTCACTAATAAAGTAAGAGTGTGATAAAGTATTTTAAAGCTTGCTAATGACAAATATTAAATTGCTTATACTTTCAGACAAATTTCTACATCGTTTCGTGAAGAAAATATTGATGAAGCTAAAAAGCTTTTGATTAAGATGAAATATTACATCAGCATAGAGAGCAGATTAAAAATATTAAAGCAAACTCTAGGCATTGTAGAATAAAATAGGATAATTATGTACATGGATATTTGTAAATATGTAAAATATATTGTCTATAAGAAATAAAAAATTTTTAAAGGACAGATCAAGTATTTTGATTATCCAACGTCCACTGTTGAATCCACTGACATATTCGGTTGACATTTTCAATTGTCTCTTCAGGCTCATTACTTTGTAGTTCATGAACTATCTCTTTCTTGTATGATTCTTTGGTTTCATCCAAAATCGTCTGAAAGATTTCGCAGTCAATGTTGTCTCGCAGCTTTTTTCCTGAGTATCCTCTTGCTACCAGACGATCGTACAATATAGTGTTATTTGTCCTCAAAACAAATACAATGTCAAACCATCTTTCAGGGAAAAAGTCTGATCCATGATAATCAACAATCTTTCCTCCATTGCTCATCATTGGTTCCATTAAATCTAGTAACTAAAATAATAAATAACTTGCTAGTCATTTTGGTAAAAATATTACTGAATTTAATCCATTGAAATGTTTCGTAACTCACTTTATCATCATCCAAAACTGGACACTGATATTCCTCGTCATATCCATCCAAACACTTGTGTTCTTGAGCCAACTTACTAACATCTAGCCATGTAAAACTTGTACGTTCAGCAAGTAATTTTGCCATTTCACTTTTGCCAACACCGGGTGTGCCTAAGCATGAACAATTTTTCAAGTATTTTTTCAAAATCTTACAAAATACAATAAATTAACCAAAGTACCAGTAATTAAAATGTTTGGCGCTCTTCTGCTCGTCTTGTGATCCATTTTTTTTTCCTTTTTATATTGTTCACGGAAAATATTTTTGCAACTCGGAGTAACACACGTGCGTCTACTATTTACACTTTTCATACTGTAGTAGTATGCATATATACATGCATACACATATACACTTTGTGCACTTAAAAGCTATAGGTAATATATATATTATCTAGCAGACTGCTGCTTATACTTATTCTTCTTTTGCTCTCAGGACAGACACATATATCTATACTTACCTATCATTTGAAATCAGACTTATCTCTCTCCAAAAAATCACCAGGTACATAGTACATAATTATTGTAGATTATACAAAATATATATAAATATAAATTTATATATATATATTATATAATATGCAGTTTATACTAAAGTTTTCAACTCGACGCAACTAAAACCAGTATTTAAGTGCAATTGTAGTGCCTTTCACGAACGATCTACGTAAAGTTCATTGGTGATTTTGTTTATTCAAACTGGCAGTACTGAGTTTCATAACAATCATAATTTGTAAAATTGTGCATATAGACGTAAGGTTTATGTATGTAATATAGGTGTACAGCTCAGACAAGAGGAGAGAGGAGGAGATTGAGGAGCAACTCTCGACTCTCGAGATGAACAGATGATGAGATAACGAGAGCCAGCGCTGATAAGTAGGTGGTGTTATTCTCCAAGTGTGTGCTCGTGCTAGTTACCTCACTCTCAGTGGTCGAGAGTCCAGCTGGTGGCTGTAAAGAAAAACTCTGTACACTCTTGTATTTATTTGTTAACAATTGTTTGAAATTTTTGTTCCAACATTGCTGGACTGTTGCATATTTTTTACTTGTGCCTGAATACTTGACCTACGAATGCGAATATAGTAGATATGTGTCGTGAAATTACTCATTGATGACAAAGGCATGCATATACTTACATATATTACGTGAATTAATGTTTGCCAATTTTGCCACGCGTCTGATCGTCTGGCTCTAGTGTCATGGCAATTTTGGAGTGATGTAAAAAAACGGAGCAGCGCAGGTAAACGGCCCTTTTTCGATAAAACTATACTTACACCTGTACAGAGGTGATGAGGCTTGCGCGTCAGTGGCCAATTATTCTTCGTTGTTTACATTTTTTCTGTCATTTTATTTTTCCAATCAGTGGAATATATCATGGCAGACAAGTGCAAGGTAAAATATACTGGAATTCTTCAACTTTACTTTATTTATTTAAAACTGTAGAGATTGCTGTACTGCCGTTTAAGCATACAAGTAGAAATAGCTCTGTCACATGATAAGTATCTGTACCTTGATTGATATGATGTATTTGCATTACAGGAGTGTGGCTGCACATGTAAACGATGCATCAAAAATGAGAGAAAGCTCAGCGATATGCACCTGCATGAGGAAATAGAGAATTTGAAGCAGTGTCTTGTTGAGAGGGACAACCACATCTTGACAATGGAGACGCATTTTTTTAATGAAGCTGAAAAATTTCCCAATGGAGAACTGGCATCCTTGAAGGAGGAAATATTTGTCTGGGAAGACAAATATACCAGATTGCACGAAGCGCACAAGCGTGTACAGAAAGTCAACCAGAGTCTTGAGGATAAGCTATTGAAAATAGTTGACAAATGTGAGACTGAGAAGAGTGCCTTTGCCAAGGACATCGCTACTCTGTCCCATAGACTGGCCGAGGCTAATTACACCATTCATCAGTTAACTCAGGATAATGTAAGTGTGACTAATAGGATATGAATGCAGCGTCTTGTTGCGTAATGCTGAAAGATAAAAATTATCTTTTTCCAGGAAAAATATAGAAATGATGTTAATCTTGCAATTCAACTTCTCCAATGCAAACCATTAAACTTTGTTGGACAAAAATACGAATCGGTAATTAATTGACTTACAACATATCTTTACGTGTATTTGCATTATGTACTTTATTGTTAAATACTTGACGTTTATCATTTTTTTTTTTTTTTTCCAATACAGTTACCCCCTGAAGTCCAAGTTAAAGTCAGAGCCTACATTTCGCAAAAAGGGCCTAATAACAATGAAGTGCCAAATACCGAATTGAGAAGTATAACTGTGCCGATATCCACGTTCCCACCAACTGCTATGGTTTACAATATCGCGAAACCAGTAACTACTAAGCTGGACTTTAGCAGTGACGACGACTCCAAGTCACCTGTAGATATAGTGTCTGCTGCTATAATGGCAAAAATTTTAGAGGAAAGAGAAAAGGATCGAATTTTCGCACGCCATTGCAACACTTGCTCGTGTCATCGTAGTATTTTAAAAGTCGACACCGAGAGCCAAACGGAGATGAGCGAAGGTGCAATTACTAGTACTAAAGATTACTCTAAGAAATGTGATAGCAACGAGCTCAAGAATCCGAAAAACGGGTCGAAAGACGCGTCGAAGCTCGAGAGCCGTGATATTAGTTCTAACAAGGGACGAGCACAGTCGAGCGACGTCAATGTGAGATACGGATCAAGAGAATCCGCGTGTACCAATAGTTTTAGCATCAATGGCGACAACTCGAGAGCCGTCACTAATCATAAGTCAGAAGAGAATAATCAAATAAACCTTAGAAATACGAATAAATTAAGAAACGGTCTACCAAGAGAAGGTAAAGCGTCGGAGAAGCAAAAAATTTTGGACGACCAAGCCAAGCTGGATCTTATAAATCAGCGATTGTGGAAGAACAGCGCAAGAACAAGCGCACAAGCTCTTCCACCGACCAAAGAAAGCCCTGTCCAGCTGGACGTGATAAACGAGCGTACTTGGAGGTACAGTAGCAATAATTCCAGTAAAACTCCGGAAAAGCCAATCGAGCCGGCGAGGCTGACGGTCATCGAAGTGCGAAGCTCCGATGATCTGACCAACCAGAGCGAGAAGGTGCAGATGGAAATTACGACCAGTCCGAGCTTGAGCAACGACAGCATGATCATTTCATCATCCGATCCCTCAAGTCTTTCGAGCGACGTGGCTGTTAACCACAATAATCATCAAACGGCCCACTCGAACAACAGTAGCAGCGACAAGAAAGAACGTCCGCTTAGCGGACCTCGAAACTGCCTGATGCGAGTAACACCAGGCTCAAAGAATGTCCTCCTGGACAACGTGGGTGCTTACCAAACTGTTTTGTACACCAGTGGCAGTAGGCCCAGTACGGCACTGGTGCACGTTCCGAAATCCTCTTCACGCTCCGGTAGATCCGCGTCGATGAGTAGCGAGGAGAACGACAACACGCATCTGCAGAGGGTCGCTCAGTGGGTAGACACCCTATCGCACAACAGCAACAGTACGAACGATACCAATCATAATAACAACCAGCTACCCGATGCCTCGTCCATGTTGTCGTCCTCCGATTCAGCGCAAGACCCGTTGTTATTAAATCCTAGACCCGTTGAACCCCGAAAGCCTAACAATGCCCCGATTAGTCAAGAAGAGGTCGAGGAGCAAAGGGACCTGATGAGTTTCGAAGGCTTCAGCGACGACGAGCATACCAAGTTTGCTCTCAACAACGATAAACAAGACAATATCACCAAGCAGATCGAGGAGACGTACATGAAACTCGCGGCAGATCTCGGCCCAGCGCCGGTTGTGCGGCAGGATTACACGCAAATCGACATGATGACCATCGAGGAGTACAGGAGGGAACAGAAACGCTTGCAAAAGAGCTCGCAAGCCAAGTTTTCGTCGAGAACGTAACTGGGAGCGTGTCTCGTTCACGGTATGCCCGTATCCAAATAGTTTTCCACTCGGGTGTCGTTGTCGAGGGATCTGGTGAGTGCACGCTGCGTTCGTGACTGATGAATAAATGCGCCAAATTTTCAACGTTAGCCTAGCTATGGAATCATTTTTTTTTTTTTTTCTATGTCAAAACTGGAAAAAAAATAACATTCACCTCTATTTTGTACTTCTATTCTAACAAAAGGATTTTTTTTTTTTTTTTTGTATTGACCCCGTTTTCCTTATGATTCAAACTTATGTTTGTTGGATGTGTACATACGTTTTTTCTGGGGTATAGATAATGATTTAACATTGGAGTACAAACTGTAACTGTTTTCTAAACTTTCCAAACTCTAAGGACTCCTTGGTCCTTTTCAATACAAACCCTTTACGTGTACTCTAAAGATTTACTAAAAATTTACGACTTTTCGTCTGATTTTAATTTCAGCCTAAACTTATGCAGTAATTGACATTTTTTTGATATTCGTTAAAAACATTTTTTATTACAATATGTGGTTGATGAATTTACGAAAACATAATCTTGAATCAGTTCCTGAATGTTATTCATTTGTAGAAAAATTAAAAAAAAAAAAATAGACAGTAGTTAAAATCTCTAGAACATTAATCGAAATAGTATGAAAAAAATATTTAGAAATATTTTTTTACATTACGTGAATACCTGCGTATAAATTCGAGTAAATATTTTTAAACACTATTTCAACTAATAATTATTAGATTTCAGAATTTTTTTTAAACTCTAGTAACGAAAAAGTACTTCCGTTAGGCTATATATTTTTTATAATAAAAACAGTGGTAGCTTCACATATTAAAGATATAAAAAAAGAAAATGTATCTCTCTATCATTTATTTTGGTAGTTTGAAAGCAATCATTTGAAAATTTCTATATAATCAAGTTAGACACACTTTGGCCTATAAATCGATGGACTCGTAATACTATGGTGTTGAAACTATAATTATATTGTACGAAGCAGTATTTCATGATGATAGCAATAATGCACACGTTGTATTCAATCGCTTCATATATATTCGAAGAGCTTTTATTTATTCGTGTCAAGAAAATATCAAATCAACGATGACATAAACGCGATATTTGTACGTGTAAGACTTTCAAAAATTTTTCGTCGCTATTGATTCGAGTTAATGAACTTTCTAGTGCTGAAAATTCGTTGTGAATTATCTTAAGTGGCGAAATTTTAATGAAGTAATATCTTAGACAATAATTATGCTTACCGATTTATAAGAGGTGCTAGAAAAAAAAAACAAAAAAAAAAAAAACATTTTTTATCCAATCAAAATCTAAAACAAATTTGTTACAGCTTAATGAATTAATTGATGGTTGTCATGATATATACACATTCAAGTATTAACCAATAAATTAGCTGAAGCTCCGAGAGTGTTTTTGATATTCTCTTTTTGGGTACACTATTATTAAATATTCAATTTTACGTGTGGAGGCATGATTTTTACGTTGGAACGTGAAAATATCTTACCAAAGATGACAAGAAAAGAAAGCGAACCAATCGCTATTAATTTAAAAGTACGTGCTTACGTTACACCAATTTTTAAAACTTTCATTGGCATGATTATGTGGAAACTCGGTAGCAGTTTTCAGACGACCTCATACCAATAACTCTGATTATTTATCCATTTTTTCTTCGGATTTTCACGCGAAAATCATGAACATGTACATAATTTTGTTTAAAATGTTTTCGATGTATTTTTCTGAAACCCGGACTACCCGTGAGTGAGAAGTTGATGTGAACATGTATACACGAGCGTTCATTGTATTAAACGATAACAAAAATTGATGTTGTAGCCAGTGATAATTTAATTCGTTTACCGCGGCGATAACGTACCTACTATATTACACACGCGTATATTTGCAATGTTCTCACTTTATTTGTGAACATTGTAGTTCAAAACGTTTGCCAGTACAAGTATACCACTGACAATTTGAGATACTATATGTATATGATTGTACTCGAGTGTTTGGAAGCTTTAAAAAAAAAGTTGACATGATTTTCTATTGTGTACAAGAAAATAGAAAACGCATACAAAAAACGATGCCCATCGCACACATATATTATGTATAACGAGAAGGAAAAAAAAAATAAAAAATAATGTAACAATTTTGATAATATGTAACACGTTTCGAAAACTAAAAACCCATGGTACATGTATAAAATATAGCTGTACATCAGGCAACGTATGACTCGACGACTAGCGAAAACTTATGTTTCAGTTGTATTTTTATACGATTACTCGTTTTGGTGAAAGTAACGGCTGTAGTTTTTTAATTTAATCGGAAAAAAGAGGCAGAGCGTACACGTATGTATTCGTATGATTTTACGTTTCCAATCGACTCGAAAATGATATTGTACATATTTGAAAGTGTATTGGTTTGAAAAAAAAAATAAATAAATAAATAAAATAAGTATACTAAACTCGTTACTTTGAAATTATTCAAAAGCCCGAAAATCGTTCCAGAGCAAGTATACTGCAAGGTGCAATTTTTTACTCCAAGACGAAAAAACAACACTGGCGTGTGCTCGGTTCCATCCTTCCCAACGGGATCGCCAATCAAGCATCCGCTCTCGAGCGGTAATATGCAATAACGCGGAAAAAAAAAAAAAAAAAAACGCGAAAGGAGCGAAAGCCTAAAATCAGCCAACGTTGCCGGGACAATTATTCACTCTGCTGGCTTCCTCCGTCCGTCAGCCTTTTATTCGCAGTATAGACGCGCTCTCGGCCATCAGAGCTCAATTTGTTTATCGAGATACGCTCCGCGGCGTTTTGTAATTGGCATAGTGGTGGTTTGGTCTAGAAAACTGTGTTTGCGGGAGAAAGAAAAATAAAAAAAGGATAAAATAGAATGCCAAGCCCAGCCAGCTCGGCGGATTTGTTCAATCAGGCTAATGTTCCAATAATTCGGTGTGTCAGGAGGAGGAGGAGCAGCGCCGACCGGCGACCTTCAACGGCCTAATGAACGAACGAATAGCCTCGATACCTTACTCGTGCCGCAACGTACACGCGTACGTACACAAGATGCGACTCGGAAGTCGCGAGCTCATAGTGCCTGTACACGTATACTACCGCATCAGCTGATGTCCGGTCTTGCCCGATTGGATGCATCGCGTTGGTTTTCACCAAAGACAGCTGGCTTGTAGTTCGCGCGAGGCAGTGAATTACTTTTATTACCCGTCTGTCGGCGTTTTGTCTTCATTTTTCAATTTTTTTTTTTTTTTTTTTTTTTTTTTTTTTTTTTTCCCCCCTGTTTTTTTTTTTTTTTTTTTTTTTTTTTTTTTTTTTTTTTTTTTTTTTCTTTCCCCCCTTAACGCAGATCGATGACTGCGGGTATCGGTAAATCTCTGGCGAGAGGAAATTTAGAAATACCAAATCGACCGCTGCAAAATCGGTTCGGCTAAATGCTTGCTTGGCCGACTAACATTATTTATACCATGGGCGTACAAAACATCCAAATTTTCGAAATCGATCGGTAAACGCGTTAGGCAGCCATAATGAGTGTAAGCACAAGCACCCAGCACATGGACTCTGTTGCTTCGGCTGTGATAAAAGTATATATATATACTCAAGTGTACTTGGTACGGAAGGGATGGCCATAACGAAATCTTTGGTACATACATATACAAACACAGCAGGTAACAATACAAACCCTTGTCTCTGTGCAAGGGTGAAGTACCTATATACATATTTGTGTGTGTATAAATATGTGCATACACCCCATCCGCGAGTTCGTACGTGTTGAGGGTACGATTTAGAATCCCGATATCTGGGCTTTGCTTTTCCGTGACCCACATCTCATTTGGAGGTCAAGCCCATCGGCCGCCGCTCGTACAGTACCTACGCACGCACATATACACACACCCCGTAACATTTCTCCTTTTCCCTTCGACGTCAAAGTTCATTATTCCGGTGTCTGCAATTATAAGTCTTTACCGAGCCAGCACTCCCATTATTTCAAGTTTTTCCCCTCCCTCCCGGCTCGCTTCGCCCTTAAACCGCCTTACCGGTAGTTCGGCTGTACCCCCCGTGAAAGATCGGCAAGTTTTGTTCTTTGAAACCGAAACAAACAACTTGATTTTTTTTTTTTTTTTTTTTTTTTTTCATCCCCCTGTAAGAGCGTGAAAACCCGGATCGCCCGAGGTTGGTGGAACAAATAAATAAGAAAAATCGAACATCACCTTGGGGCTTGCCTATAATCCAAATGGCCATAAATCAAACTTAATTGACAACCAAGTGGCGTCTACGCGTGTACACGTAGGTTCGGAGCATCGAAAAATCGTAGGAAAGCGATATTTAGAAAAAAAAAAAGGGGTGACCAGTATGTATATTGTCCGCGCTTGCATCAAGCGAGTATAGTTGCACACACATGCACAGCAGGAGGGGATGATCGCAGAAAAGAGAGAGAGAGAGCCGCCAGGCCCCTTCCGCCGTTTTCTAGGCATAGGTTCGGCCGGCAGGTTGCTCGACTCTCTCGCGCACACAAGGAGAGATGTAACGTCCGCAGTGGTGAACAACGGCCGGGCCTGTGTATACCACTGGGTGTTAGTCGCTATTTGGCGCTCGCCACGAAAGCGCCTCTCGGCCTTGCGTGCGCCGTTGTCGAAGGTATATATATATATACACACACCTCGCAACTCACCGGCTCACGCTCGCGAGGCTCTGCTTCTTTACTTCCCTTTTTTTCCTTTTTTTTTTTTTTTTTTTTTTTTTTTTTCGATTGGGGGGTCTCCCCGCGGGTGGGTTTTTTTTTTTTTTTTTTCCCTCTCGGGGTCGATAGTCCCGTTTTTTTGGTTTCTCCTTTGGAAATGTAAATGAAAAAATGTGGCCGATCCGGGGAACGGGGGAATCTCGCAGCCGCACCGGTGAGTACACTTTTGTCAAGCTTCGCTGTTTTATTTGTGTTGCAACACCCAATCTCCCGAAAAATCAATCGTTGCAAGCACACCCGTTAACATTCACACGTGCCGTAGCCAAAAAAAAACAAAAAAAAAAAAAAAAAAAAAAAAAACAATACCACATATCATCGTCACTTTTTTTGTTTTTGTTTTGTTTGGCTGTTTGGCCCTCGATTATATTTTTAATCTCTCGTAGCAGAGCTTGCAAGCCTTTCAAAGGCGCGGTGGTTGCGGCCCATTAATACACATCAGAGAAACGTCGTACCTCCAGCGCATAAACATAAATATACACACGAGTGGTGCTTTGTGCCTCCTCCCACGAGCGGTAGTCAAGTATAATGGACATATTCCTCTACACGCTACACCTACACAATAAAAAGCATTAAAGATCTCGTCCCTCGACCATTGCTTATATATAAACTAGTAAATTTCTACCTCACGTGTATACATGTGTACAATATACATTATACTGTCAGCACAGTGTACACACGTACAAAAACATATTTATATATATATATATATATATATATATATATATATATATATATATATATATATATATATATATGCATGTATTTATACAAAGCACAATATTTATGTACAGTTGTGTAAAATGTATTAACGTGTGCGCCCAAAGTACCTATATGTATACGTACAGGTACAGAGAGAGAGAGAGAGAGAGAGAGTTGATTAACAGCTGAAAGTGCGGAGTCTCGCATGTGACTTCTCCATCGAGTCTGGCATGTGCTCCCCCAAAAATATATCCTCGTACACAAAATCCACATGCATATAAAGTATAAGTATGAGGCGAGTGTGCTGGTACGGATGTAATGTCCATTGGTCAGTATATGTGTGTACATACGAGCGGCACAGCTTGCAAGCTCGGCTCATTCGCGCGGGTAGAGAGAGAGAGAGATCGATATATAGAGGGACCAACCCCTTACTTAACACTTTTGCACGGGTGTACACGGTACATGTATTGGATGATACGCTATACCATCGTTGGCCACAAATGTCACACGCATCAACAACAACAACAACGGTACACGCAGGCGATGTAAATTAACACCACGCGGCTATTTTCGTTTTTCGTTTATTTATAGACCGCCCAAGTCGCCGTAAAAATAAACTCTCGTTATCATTATTCCCTACAAACGCGCGTACGTGTATCGCGCTTTTTCATCTCCGCTCATCGCAATGTTGTACAGTATGTATATATGTATGGTGCCCATGTATACATCGCGAAATCGGTGCGAATTGTTTTTAACGCCCGTTGGAAATTAATACGTTTTCGAAAGCCCACCCGAGTCGATTTCCGTGCAATTGCTTTTCTCCTTCTCGTGTAATATACAAGTACGATTCGACGCACTCGGGTATGAAATGACACGCGCGGCAGTAAAACTTTTCCCCGAATCCGCGCGCCCGTTGACTTTTACTTTTACAACACTTACGATTTATTTGTTCGGTTCACCCCCCCCCTTCCCCCTGGGTGGTAAGGAAGGGGTGTTTGTATACTGTTGTTTTTCACATTGCAAAACGTCAAATGGATGGGCAATGTATAAAAAACCGGCACACGTATAGTCCGAACTTTTCGCTTTCTTCACGAGCGCGCGGGCCTTTAATTGCGCCCCGTATGGACTTGCGCGAGTTTCGCCGGGCGCGCGAGCGGAACAACTCCTCGGAGGGTCCGAGATTTATATAACTCTCTGGCCGTTTGGCTCTCGTTGCTTTCCTTTTCCATTGTCTCACTCGGGTCGAGACGACTTGGGCCACTCGGGGGGGGGGGGGGGGTGAAGGAAAGTTTTTCTTGCGCCTTTATAACTGCGCGCTCGCCGTCGATGGATTAAGCGTAAAGAGTTAATTTGCTCGCTTTTATACAGAGGAAGGACAAATGATTTAAAAAAAAGGCTCCGCTGTTGTTGCTACTCTGTCGATTTCCTCGATCTCATCTCGGTAGAAGTTTTTACTTTCTCCGTAAACAATCGGCTTACCCACAGCTTTTCAATTTACAACCGCGAAAACAACGTACCCGCCGTTTTGTCACACCACCACCGGGGAGGAGGTAACGATTTTTTTCTTTTTTTCTTTTTTCCTTTTTTTTTTTTAACGAGACCGCAAAGTGTACCTAAAATAGTAGTGTACAGTGCCACGCTCCGGTTCGTCCGCGGTATATAAATGTATACAATCTTACGGTGCCTGTGCGCATAAAACGCCACGGTGCACGGGTATTACCGCAAGAGAACACGTGCAAAGCGTATCCGCGATTTAATGGGCCTCTCTCTCGATATTGCACAAAAAACCATAAATGTGCAGAGCCGGCGCACGGTTATACGTGCCGTATTCCCTCCGTGTCGTGCCCATCACCCAGATGTACATGTATATAACTGTTTTCGTCATTACACATTTCCATCATCCGCATACACATCATCGTCATAGAAGCGACAGCACACCTCATGTGCGGCGCATCACTGCACGTACGAGCTTGTGCACGCGTTAAACGCTTATTACGCCCCATCAACCCGCTCTCGCGTCACGTTTTTTACTCTGTAAAAACGCCGTATAGCTCGTGTAATGCGAGTGCTTGATTTTTTTTCCATTCGCGTTATTAAAAACGAGTACCTACATATTATGTACAGACGGGTGAGCTAAATGCAAAAATTGTTGTTTGCACGTGAAACACACAGGAAACCGGAGCAACCGAGAGAAGAGCGCGTGAATTGACTCGGCGGATGTGCGCGCGAACAAGAAAACACACATACGACGAAGGATCGTCGGGAATGACGCGCTACGAGGGTTCCGGAGAGAAATGTTCTTCCGACCGGCCACGCCGACAAATAAAGTGACTCGCCTCTGAAAAAATATGAGTCGGATGTAGGCCATCGGCTCCTCGTGCATGTACACACCTATTACACCCAGACTGCATAGGAACGCATGTACACCTATGGTTGGAACAGCGGCCCACATCATCTCGGAGGAATGAGAGCGTGACAGTGTGTATATTCATTGCTGCAGCAGACACCGCCAAGAGGATGCACCGAGTAATAAGCCTTCTTATTCTCCAGCAAAGAGTACCTATAGTATACGTATACATGCACGTGGCTACAAAAGAAATGCACTCGCTTGGGTATATTTTTACCGATTATTTGCCGATGCTCATCCGAGCGAGGAAATCGAATTGTATATGTACACGCAGTAAACTCCGACATCCGGAACAACTATATATCCCGTGCATGTACACCAATACCCGTTAACAATAATAATCACGTGCCAGCAGATCGTCAGCGGAGGGTCGACGATGAGCATGTACCGAAGATCGGGGATAATGAGTAGCAGCTGGCTCACGATGTAGGCCGAGAGTGTGTGTATATATTATATATAAATATAAGGCATGCTGCGAGTCGTACCGAGATCGCCACTACTACCACCGGTACCCGCGAGACTTGCACGACGTACGCCCAAAGCAGCAGGATGGAAGCACCGCCGTTTCGGGTCCTCTCGCCGGGGGGCCGGATCTTTTGCGAGCCGACGATCCATCAGCCACTGCCCCCGCCCGCCCGAGCCCCCGAGCCCTACAAGATCACGCCCCTGAGCACGAGTTACGGGCGCAGCCACCGCAACTCGAGTTTCGCCATCATTGCCGAGCCAAGGCCCCCGAGTCCCCCCACGGGGGAGGCTACGGCCCCCTCGAGGCCCGGATCCGGCAGGGTCTCGCCCTTTCGAGGCCGCGGCTTCAAGGGCCCGCCTCCCCGGGCGAGATCGCGCTCCAGGCCCCGTTCCCCCGACAGCCGCCGAGGTAGGCCTCCACGCGCACATTTACCAATCTTTTTTTTCATTCGTTGCTTCCCTCCCCTCCCTTCTCTTCGCCGTAGGCTCGCACTCGAATCAGAACAGCCCGAAGCGCAGCCAGATACCGAGACCCGCGGCGGCCCGAGCCAACTTGGCGACGACCAAATCCAAGGAAAACGGCTTCGTTCCCCGGTACGGCAGACGCGCCGTCAGCGACAACTACGCGTCCAGCATAGCCGGTAAAAACAACAACAACAACAACAACAACGCCAGTAGCGGTCGCCGGCCGGCGAGACAGAGGGCGCCCGAACTCTCGCCCATCCGGGGCTCGCCCAACAAACCAGCCGCGGCCAACAAGGTATACCTATACACGCTGTCACGGTATAAAACTTTTTTCTTTTTTTGAACCCGTTGTTTTTCATTGATACTTAGGGGACGGCGAGGCCGAACGGGTCGCTGCCGAACCACAGGTACGACCGGAACCACTTGGCGCCACCGAAGCCGGGCAACAACAAGAGGTTCATCACTGCCACGTCGACGAGTGCGGCGGCCAAGGCGACGCAGCGCAACAACAGAGTCGGCGACTCGCCCTCGAGGATCCCGAGGAGGCAGGGGGGCCTCGGCACGGGTGATTCAGCGTCCACGCAGAGCCTCGCCGACGGCGAAGCCACTGCCAACAACGGCGGTAGCGCCCAACCCGAGGAGCCCAAAACCAGCGCGGACAACAATGTATACCCCCCTTTTTTTTTTTTTTTTTTTCATTAAATTTGTCGATGTAGTTTGTAGGAGACAACAAACAATCGCAAATGATTCTTGCAGACGGGCAGCAGCAAGAAAACCAAGTCTTTGTCGAGGGAGAGCGTGGCGCAGCAGGCCAACGACGAGGACGGGGGCCTGGTGGAGCTGCTGAGGCAGTCGTCGGGGGCGACTGGCACCTCGAGCGTCGTTAACACGACGACGACGACGGCCGTCCAGCCCCTGCACATCGACGCGACGACCATACTGTCCGAGAACGAGTTGGCGGCGAAATTGAAGAGCCTGGAGAGCAGGCAAAAGACCGCGGAGGCCGAGGCCGGCAACTCGGAGAATGAGGCCGGCGACCCTAGCTCGGACGCCTCGGAGACGGGAAGGCAGAACGCGACAGCGGTGACTTTTTTTGTACTCTCATGTATATATACATTTGAATATGGTGGGCACTTTGTGTGCAACGACACTTTGTTCGTAGGAGGAGCGCGAGGCGTCGTTGTCGACGCACAAGAAAACGGACAGCAAGAGCAGCATAGCCCAGAGCTCGAGCAAGTCGACGGCGTCGACGAGCGACTCGAAGAAGCTGTCCCCGGCGTCGAGGACGGACAGCGGGGCAAATAGGGTAACGGCACCCGACGGGGAGGACAGGGCGATGGCTAACAGGAAGAGGGTGACGCTGAACGCGCAGGAGGCGATCACCGCTGAGTCGGACTCGTTGGGGAGCCTCCACTCGACCGACACGGGGGTCAGCGTCAACACGGTCAGGGGCGTGTCCTCGGCCAAGGAGAAGACCGGCTTGCACGTCGTCAAGCGGCCCGACGAGATCGAAACCCTCAGCGGGAACGTCGTCCACCACGAGAACAACGGCGAGAGGACGTGGGTTTTTTTTCCCCCCCTTATCATTGCTTACTCGCGTTGGAATGTAAAAACAACACTCTCGGTCGCGTTGAATCGGATTGAATCGAAGGAAGAAAAGATCGGGGAAGAAAAAGCGGTCTAGGGCTTGATAATGTAAGCAGTCGAGAACGTGCAAAGGTCCAGAGTTCCTTAACCCCTTGGCTGTCGTTACACGTACACCCTATTATACAGTTTGCACGGTGGGCGGTGGGATATACGGGTATGCATAGGTGTGTGTGTGTGTGCGCGCCACCAGCTCTCCTGTATCGATCCTCGTTCGAAGGAGTTGGCGTTAGACACGCGTGCATGTATTGGGAAAAGAAGGAGTTGCTGCCGCTGTTTGGAGTGCACACACGATTTACATTGCCGACGTCGACGTCAGCGGGCCGTTTCACCATGCGGAGGGTTAATAAATCGCGGCTTGGCATCAAACGCCTGCTTTGTTAATGCGAAACTGCAATACGGGCCTCGCACACGTGCGGCTCTCGTGCGTGGATATATGTATATTATAAGCGCCGATTTGTTTGTTTTGGTGCATTTGTCTTGTATTTCCCTCTCTCTCTCTCTCTCGATTGCCTGTCTCGAGCACATTTTTCACATTGTAATCGCATGCACGTTGTTTTTTTTTTTTTTTTTTTTTTTTTCAATTCAGCGACCCAATTAACCATTTTGAATTTAAACTTTCAAACGCGGACTTGGCGCTTTTTTTCCCCCAACAACCCGAGATTGTGATATTTTACGAACAGGGCGTCAAGTGTCCGGTCGTCCAAAGTTGAAATCTCACTTTTGGCCAAACAAACGCCCGTGTGTACAATAATTACACCTGACGCGAAAATGAAAGAAAAATGAAAAATCGGCTCGTTGTTTCGCATTTTGTAATTTGCGTATTTTCATGTGTATGTGTACTTCAAAGGGCACGGAAAGCGATAAGAAGCCCATGGGTCGCGCTTTTCTAAACCAAATGCGGGAAACGAAAGAAATCTCGCAAATCGAACCCTCTGGCACGCGTGGAGTGATTTTCAATAATGGGAAAACCAGAGAAATTTTCCTTCCAAGTGGGTGGTCGAAAATCACTCGAGTGCCCGTAAAATCGGTTTACCTTGAGGACCAAATAGCTATATCATTACACCACTTAGGGCAAAGTTAAGACCAAAAAAATGGGGGGGGGCGAGGGGGGAAAGCGAGAAATAAAAGTAACAAAGCTTGCACGCGTATGTACAGACAACGAGCGCATGTATGTGTAAAAATTTCGAAGGGGGGGGGGTCGTTCGGCCGGTCCTAGGTGTATTATACGGGTCGCGTGCGCGGCCAAGGTCAAGTGGCGCCCAGCATTACATTGGGTATTATTGTGTAAAATGTACACATGTACTCTCCTTCCTTTTTTTTTTCTTACGATGGTCTTTGATTTTTTCTCTATCCGACCCTCCTCTCTCTCTCTCTCAGATTTTACTAACTGCGATACGATATATTATGTAAACTTTTATCTACTTATTCATTTACTTATTTATTTTTTATATCTATTTACTTATTTATTTATTTTATCAATTTTTACTATGAATTAGACTGGGAGTAGGCTGCAAATAGCTCCTACTATATTGAGATATGTAATTGCATAACAAGCCGAGCTACAAAGACCGACTAGCTCTTAACTCTGTATTAAATAAATTCAATTCTCTCTCATCACTAATTCCATCATCGCCGATTTCTTGGGGACGTCGTAACTTTGCCGATCGATGCCTAATTGTTTTTTTTATTTTTATTCGTGTACGTGCCAAACGTCGAATGTTCGATAAATGCAAATGTCTGGCTGTGTAGTTTACATATCTAAATTTTCGTCCCTATTGTACGCGGAAATCGATGATTTTCACGATTTTCGACGAAATTTTTTCACCCGCGCGAACTGTGCTGGAACTCGTTTTTTTTTTGTTCTTTTTTTCTTACGTGGTAAATATTACACATTTGTATCCTTCCGTATCTACTGCGCTCACGTCCGACCACAATCGGTCATTACTACTTGCGTCGCGGACTAAAGAAAAAAGGGGAGACCAAAAGGCATCTCGTTCGTAACACCTATCCCAAGGTCAAGCTCGCGGGTAATGACAATAACGGCCCCAACGACGTTGGCTTAACCGCGACAAAAGTATCATGTATATAATTACAGCAGCAGCGCGCGTAGTTGAAATAATTTCGCCAAGGCCTCTCTCGGGCACGTAAGTACTTTCCCTACGTACACGTATGTCCGAGAAAAGCAGGGCAGCGCAAAAGGCTAAGGAGTACACCTCTGGAAAGAAATAGGGGGGGGGGGGGAAAAGTGCTCGAGATTTATCGATCCCTACGCGCGCGCGTGTGTGTACGAGCAGAGAGGGCCGTTGGGCTCGCGTGACCAGAGTTAACATCAGCGGCGACTGATGAGGGGCTATACACGGGCGAGCCCCTTCTCGACCGACCGGTGCCGCAATCTCGGCAGCGCGCACACACACACCCAGAGTCCGATGGTCAACTCGAGCTACTCACTACCACCGGCAGCAGCTGGCTCTCTCTCGTTTTCCTTCAGTCAGTCACGACAACCCTTCAGTTTGCCGCGAGTCCTTCCCCGACACGTGCCGCTCCACTTTACCGTACCACACCGCGACCAACTGGGCTTTTTTGTCTCCTCCTCTTTGGAACTTTCTCAAAACTCCGTTTGTTTCCGATCGATCGGTAAAAATCGTTTGTATATACGCACCGGCGCGGCATCGGTATCGGCAAGTGTTTATCTTATATAACCCACGCGGGCTTTTGTTTATCAAAGGACACAAGCAGCAGCGGGTGCGGCGAAACCATCGGCCAAGCGACCCGGGCCCAAGGGCCGTAAGAAACCGACGGCCGCGAGCAGGTGGAAGCGTCTAAAGTTCGGCAACAAGTTCATCACCGGTGGTAGTAAGAAACAACAGCAACAACAGCAACAACAGCAGCAGCAGCAGAGGAGGAAGGGCAAAGGGCTCCCCGGGTGGTGGCCAAAGATGCGCTGCTTAGCGCTGAAGCGCGAGCCCAAGGGCCGTCCGTGGCCGGGCAAGCAGTCCCGCAACCAGACCGCCTCGACCCTCCAGTTGACCCTCGACTCCCCGGGCAACCCCAAGCAACAAGGCCACCAGTCGAGCAGCCTCAAGGTCACCCCGAGCAGATGGTCGAGGATCAAGGAAGCCTGCAGGTAATACATGCGCTCGCATAAAAAAATCGACCTACACGTAGTAACGATCGCCGCGAGAACAGGTGCGCGAGGCTGAGGGCGCTGACGCGATTGGGCACGAGGCGGGGGGCCCAAAACGTCCAGGTGGGCCCCGTCGAGATGGCCTCCCGGCAACCCGGCTGCTGCCCCGGTGGACCGGGACGTCGACTGGGCGGGCTCTGCCGGGGCCTCTTCACGCGCTGCGCCGGCTGCTGCACCCTCCCAAAGTGCTGCACCGGCGGCTGCGGCTTGCCATCCTGCTGCAAGAGGCCCGACAAGCCCAACAAGAACCCCAGGGCCAAACAAAGCGTCGGCAGCATAGCTCCACCCCCCGTCGCCGAGGTAATTTTATTACACCCATTTGGTTACACACATGTGCACTAAAAATTACAATTTATATATATATATACGTGTGTGTGTGTGTGTGTCCTTGTCGCACGTGGCTGGAAAATAGGACACCAGGCCAAAGCTGCCGGATGTCCTGATCGAGCACAACTCGGTGATGCGCGGCGCGATACCCTGTTTGCCGGTGCCGTTGGCCTGGATCTGTCTTATCTGCAACGTCCTCCTCCCCGGCTCTGGTAAAACTCGCAAATCTCCGACCGATGATAATTTAACGCTATATACATACATTTCATTAATGTTGTCGTTGTTGATGCAGGTACAACCATGAGCGGGTTGTTCAACCTGTGCTGCGGTCAGCCGCGATTTTCGGCGACGGCGAGCCCCAAGGCCAGGTTCGGCGCCCTCACCGTCGACATCGTCGTGGGCGTCAGTCAACTATTCACGGTCCTCTTTTGCCTCGTCGGCTGGGGCTGGAGCATCTGGTGGGGCGTCACTATGCTCCGCGTCGCAAGTACTCATTTCATTATACTATATATGTTACACTCATAATATCTTACGTGTTTTATTATCATTACATATATGTGTGTATATACCTGCTTGGGGGGGAGGGGGTATATATGGTATATATATCTGGGGTCGCATCTCTGAATTTTAACGAGGCTCTCGTGCGACCTACATTATACCTCGCGCGCTCATTTCGTTCTTATCTTTAACCTTTTTTTTTTTTTTATTTTTTTCTTTTTCAGAAAAGTACAAGCGCTTCAAGGAGTCCGAGGCTGCGGCCAACGATCCGGAGGCGCGCGGTGAGACCGGCATCGCTCTTCCAGCACCGGGGGTATCGGCGTTGCGCGCCGAACAATCTCGCTGAACTATACAGACACACACACACACCATGCACACAGTAGTGTACATATTTGTATCTTACATATATACGTTATTGTTACCTACCCATACTGCGCGTACACTTAGTATACGACTTTTTCAACTTACCGTGTAGTGTGTACTCATGGTTACACATCTCGAGGTCTCTTTTGGAACATGGATATAACATACATATATATACGTACCTGTGGCCCACTGGAACTCACCCCCTACTTCCCTTCGCCGTCGTCGTCCATGCATCGCGCATACTAACATACATACCCACGTGTATATTTTTTCAAGCACAACATCATCATCATCCAACGATAATACCTACCTGTGTACGTTTACACCTGCAGCGCGGACTCTGGGGTGTCAATTGTCCATCGAGGGTGTCATTTCAGTTTTTTAAAAGATGTCATTTCCGTGCAACGGACGAAACAAAACTATACTATACAATTTTTTTTATCTCTACGAGGCGTGTTGTGTACTTACTTGGATGCACTTGTGGCGCAAATGAGAAGAATATATATATCCTATATATATATATATATATATAGAGAGAGAGAAAGGTGGATTTTTTGTATTTCAAGCAGTACATCTAAACGTACATGCATGCACATTATATTATAGTTGGTTTTTTTTTGTTTTGTTTAATGTAAAAAAATTTTCGAGTCAGCTCGGTTTCCTTTAGCTCGATTTTTTAGTCTTGCCAACAAAGACTGAGCTCAAACGCGCGTCAATGGTGATTTTCCAGTTAACGCGGGTGGAAAATAGGTTGTCCGCCGCACGAGATCGAGATGAAAACCACTTTTTTTTCTATATCAACAAGCAGTGATGTTTTTTATACAAGCGACGAATGGTCGAATGATAATTTTTAAGTATCCTACAATTATAACTAAATATGTTTATCTTTTACGGGAATCGGTGAATATCGAAATCGGATAAAAACATTTTTTTTTTGCTTCCACAATAAAAGCACATTATCCGGAAACGGTTGTATTGGGCAATAAGTTTACTACAAATGGATATATATATCAGTACTACACGAAAAAGTTTCCTCGGCATTACAACTTATACGACGGACGATCGCGAGTATGTTGCAAATTCCAAGGTATCGATTTTTCTTCCTCAATTAGAAACAAAAAGGAAGAAAAAAAAGAAAAACTGAAACAACGATTGTTCTTCCATTTATTTTTCATCGAAATGATTAGTTATGCGGCTTACGTCAGTTCAGCCATCAAATCACACGCGAATCTCTAATCACTCATATCAGCGGAATTCCGGAATATATTATATTGCGAGGGCATAGCGTTAAGTATTTTAATTTATTGACGTGACTTTAAGTGTAGACGAGGATTTTTGGAATGTCAAGTTTCTTCTTCTGATGTAATTTCACTTTTTTTTCTACGATGATATATTTACATATATGATTTTCTTACATGTAAGTGTAAAATAATCAACGAAATGAAAATAAATAAAATATTTTTAGAAAAATGAGCGACTTACTTAAATTTGTCATCCTTACAATTGCGCAACCAATTAACGTGCAATTAATAAGTTTTCTTTTTTCTTTCCTATCCTGTAACACAAGTATATGTTACTCAAAATTTACATACCTGATAATCCAAATGTGTTTGCTCTAGTTTCGTGTATCTGCTCCAAATCATCGCTTTCGTTTCCTTTGAACTTAACTTTGTTTTCTTTGATAAGATGAAGATAAAAAAGTAAAATGTATACATCGAGTCATGTGCTCTGTTTTCTGTTATTAGATTGTCGCTTGAAGTTTTTATTTATCATGTTTTTTTTTTCCTTATATTTCAGCAAAAAAATGTTGACTAAAAGCATAAAATAGCGTATGTTGAAAAAGAACATTTTTATCGCGTATGCATATTTATGAATAAAGCAATAAAGAAAATACGTATATATATGCGCTTTTTATATTTCTCTAGCGGTTGCGTGAACTGCAGAAATATCGACTCGACTTGGATGCATGTATAGATAACAATAATCATAAAAAATACGCTATTCGATCTTTCAACTAATTTACTTGAATTAGTTGACCATCCCTATAAAAATGGTCAAAAAGTTAAAAATTAATAACAAGCTGTAAAATTTAAAATGAAACTGTACGCAGCTTAGCAAAGAAAAGGCGCATTTTGTGATATTAGGTATAAGCTGATTTACTTGCATTCGTGATAAAACAAAACTGAAAAAAATTGTTTTTCATAAAAGTATAACGTGATAAAATGAAAATACAAAAATTACATCTCGGCTGTTTGGCTGATAAGACTGCTACTTTTTTGTTTTTGTAAATAAAGCTTCAAGCATAAATTAAAATAAAAGTGGTATGATATGGATTATTTGATTGTCGTGTCAATACAAAGGAAAAAACTTTTTGTACCTGAATTGGAGTATAAATATAAAAGAATTTTCCTTTGTGCTGTATTGGATATAGGTACTGGTATATAATAAAATATTTGGTGCAGAGCATGGTGTGGGTGTCAATGAATTGAGTCGCCGACGTTAAATATATATATTCGAGTAGTATATAATGTTTAATGATGTGACTTCATTATATATATATGTATATATATATTAGAAGATGGGCTTTGCCCTTTGCGTGCTTTGTGTGCCAACCTCCCAATTTTTGAATTAGTTAAATACTTTACTTCTTCAGTCTGCTTTTTGAAGTTAAAAAACTAAAAAAATCTTTGTGAAGTAGTTAAAGAGTCAAAACAGAAGTAGTATAAATTTAGTAAGAACCTTTTTATAAATTCTTAAGCCAATTTTTTGTCTCGTTTCTAATAGCATAGAATATTCAAGGAGATAAAGTTTTAAAAAATTTTCAAAATTATTTTATAGAATATATAGTGTTTCCGGAACAAAACGTC
>NW_019379703.1:338112-355692 GCF_000648655.2 Copidosoma floridanum
ACGTCACACTCTCCTCGAGTTTCATGTATTTTTTTCCTTTTTTCTTTTTTTTTTTTTCTTCAATACGCTTAATGTTCAATTAGTCATTTGTTGTACATAAATGACAAGATATGTAAAGTTTCAAATATTTAAAAAAATAATAGATTAATCTGATATTTTTCATTATTACTATACTTATTATTCACCTTTCTTCATGTATAATCATTAGCGCTGAACATCAAGAGGAATTAAAATCATTGCACTTTTGATATTAATAAAGCTATACAACGATATTGTTTTCCAAGTAAAATATGACGTGTATTCTGACGCATGGCATTTCAAAATTTTATACTTTGTTTCAAACTTATATAAATTTGTAACTTTTTCATTTTATTATCGATTGTAAAAATTTATCCATAGAAAATAGATGTCTTAGCTAATGGTACTTGAAATTTATAAAAATGTTTGAACGAGAATAATAAAGGCAAGAAAAAAAACCAGGAACAGTACACACGGGATATGCCTAACGGGGATGCCGTCTATTAACCAAGCGATACATCGTTGGAAGCGAGGAGCTGAGTTTAAGGGTCATTCAAGCTGATTAATTTTTTTCGCGTAACTACATCGTAGCTTTAGTTATTATGTAAAACCTATAATGTATGTGTTATCGTGTGTTCGTTGTCTGAGCGTGGAAAAATCATCGTGTTCACGCGCACATTGAAAAAACGCTACGAAAATTGCTCAAGCTTTCACATCAAGACTCTTTTGTTCATGAGAAATTCACTTTTATGTTCCATCTTGACTCAGTTTCCAAGTTTAAACACATGTATACAATCACACGCGAGCTGTACTTTTTGTTTAACGAGCAAGAGTGTTTTTTGTTTTTGTTTTATATTACGAGGTGCAAAATAAATATGTTTTACAAGGATGGTTTTTCTATCCAAAAGTTCCTAAAGCGTTTTACCAAGGGCAAATCGTACATTTGTGCTCAATGCAAATTGTGTAAAAAAGGAACTTTCTGTCGATTTTACTTTTTGATTATCGATTTAATTCAACTTGAGGAATTTTTTCACCAATAAATAAAAAAGATATGATCATCTAAATTTTTAAGAAAATTTTATTTTTTTCATATACGACCTCACTCTCTTTCTAATAGGTATATTTTAATTTCATTATTCGTTTTATGAAAATTGGAATTACAAATCACGAAATGTACAATTACTTTTTTTACCTTCTCATGTAAACCTGAATAAGCGAAACTTACCTCAAATAACTGAATGTCACCAAATTCAAGTCACAAACAAGTCTGCAACTAAGTATAAAAAAGTGGTAGACCTGTGGCTTGTTCTACGTTGATTTCACTTATTCAGATTTAAAAAGTTCAGAAAAACGAGGATTAATCCTTAATGAACAACAAACAACTCCCTCCTCTGCTATCACACATACCAACACGCAAACATCTATGAAATGTACTTATATACTGCGATAACTTTAGGTCTAACACCTTAAAAGCTATTTTATTTACACGTTCTTCGTACATACATAAGAAAAAATTTCTCTGTTTAAACAGATGATAAACTCAATAAGTATCCTAAGTACATCTTAAACTGTAAAATTGTAAAGCTATATGATAGTCATCATTATGATATAAGTCACAATGAAATCACACATAAATAAAAATTATCATTGTATGATAATAACGAGAACATGAGAATGTATGATGTAGAAAGAAAATAATGAATTACGGCGGAGACGTCGCAGGAACATAAAATAACAAGAAGGAAATAAAAAAAGGAAATAGTCAATTATCGTAATTAAAATAATAATGATGATGTGTGAAATTAACAGTTACGCGCGCTATTTAGTGCCTTTTATATATTTTACGGCTCCTCTCGCTTTAAATTTTGTTTTGTCACTCTACTTATCATTTCACGTATAATCATTATGTATACAGAATACCTCCATTATCCGTCGTCTTAATCTACATAATTGAAGTATTCTTAGTGCATGAGGGCACGAATTTAAATTCATTTTAATCTACGTTTAGCGCCACTCTGCTCTTATCTCGTCTCTCTCGCGCTTTTCTCGCTTATGTCGATTATTGATTTATTTTCATTTAACTGAATCTCGCAGTTTCAACGAGCTAATTTCTTTTTCTTTATGTTTTTTTTTTTTTTTACTTAATTAACTAAAAAATAATATCGCAATTGGAATGATTTTAGTCTCGTCGAGCCTCGATTTTCAAAAATTCATTGATGCAAGTGTGACCGGTGTATTTTTTTTTCTTTTTCTACTACGTAAAACGAAACTAGAAAAATATAAATAGAATATTATCATAAAAAATCGTATAGTTGTACGCATTGTTTTTTTTTCCTCGACTAGCCGGACACACGCGCTGAGGAATTCCGAGTGATGGTGAGGCCATCAGACGTTGTGATAACATGTAAGATCGTGGCATTGGCAAACGTCACAAAAAAAGCAAAAAATCGTCCACGCAGTTTTTACCCTATTTCTTTTTTGTAAAACAATCAATTTAATTTTACTAATCAAGACAAGAGCAATCCATCTGCCGAATCATCGAAAATTTTTTTAAATTAGTTAATTAGCTAGTATGACGATATGCAATAGCATATTTTATTACAGCTAATTATCTAATTTTTCTCTCGGAGAGATGCACGAATATTATTTATTTTATTCAATTTGTGCCGCAACAAACGCCATAAATTGCATTATCAAATTTCTCAAAAAATGTACACATATTATACCCTTTTTTTCTTTGCTAAACACATTCACATATATATCTGACAATCGACTTTTATAAAATCGATGCCCTAATAAATAATATTTATAATCGTAATAATAATCAATAACGATTAATAGTAATGATGAATTCGTAGATACAATCTTAATGAATAAAATGTACTCTTAAGCGTTTTGCAAGTATATACATACATAGAATTGGAGATATGTTTTGTTCATCTCCTTGTTTCACTAAAAAAATTTTTGCTTCTTCTCAATCTTATTACGCTTTTTTTCACAACAACCTCGAGTTTTGATGTAAGTACACGTGAGTATGATGAGCTTCGAAATTATCGTTATGTGTACTTTTATTCTTCACAAACGCAGCTTGGTCTTTCCTCTCTCACGGTATTGTACTACGCACTAATTCGAAATACTGCATCGTACGTAGGGTTTCTAAGTATCAACTATAGAATATTTTACGATGTTTTATTGTATATTTCATTATTTTTGTACGTAAAGTATAGTTGATGCATCAGAACGTCACACTCTCCTCGAGTTTCATGTATTTTTTTCCTTTTTTCTTTTTTTTTTTTTCTTCAATACGCTTAATGTTCAATTAGTCATTTGTTGTACATAAATGACAAGATATGTAAAGTTTCAAATATTTAAAAAAATAATAGATTAATCTGATATTTTTCATTATTACTATACTTATTATTCACCTTTCTTCATGTATAATCATTAGCGCTGAACATCAAGAGGAATTAAAATCATTGCACTTTTGATATTAATAAAGCTATACAACGATATTGTTTTCCAAGTAAAATATGACGTGTATTCTGACGCANCTCGCTTATGTCGATTATTGATTTATTTTCATTTAACTGAATCTCGCAGTTTCAACGAGCTAATTTCTTTTTCTTTATGTTTTTTTTTTTTTTTTTACACAGCAAGTACAGCTTACAACTCTAATTGTATTGTAACAAATATTGCCTCAAATATCAATTTTCTAACATCTCAATTTTCTTGCACGCGCTTGACTTTCATACTTATAATTTTTTTTTTTTTTTTCATTTAGCATTCACTCGCTTGATTATGTCTTGCGCGAGTACGCGCGATACAGTGGACAATTAATGCTACACGTTGCAAGTACGCTCGAGTGCTTTCTCCGCACGCCTCAACGGCGTTTACCTTTTTGCATTTTTTTTTTTTTAATTGATTTTCCCTCTCGTTTTGTATCAACACTTTCAACTTTTTATCTTCACAACCCTCAAAGCAATAGTCTTAGGCTTATGCATGGCCAAGTCAAGTTTCATAATATGGTTATTTGGTTCGCACATTGCTCTGAAAAACATGCTCATGCGAGTTCTAAAATTGTTCTGCTTCTCGTTAACACGCATTATTTTCCCGTTATTATTATTCCTTCTTTTTTATAAAAACATCGCCCGGGCCTTGAAAATACAGCCAAGGAACTTTGACTGATGAATTGTGTGTAGGTACATCTGAAAATTAACACCCACCGTGCCTCACCTGATTGCATTCAATATAACATTGTAGCGGTATCTACCATTAGAAAAGGTCGTTATATAATAATATATACCGTTCACAGCGAGACTATTGTATGGACGATGGCCTAAACTGTACGTGCTTGATGATATTGCATGGTCGTTGTCACCCTCGGAACGATATTTGGTCGTCATCGCAACCTGAACACTACAGCTCGTCCGTCGTTCGGTCGTCATTGTAGAGTGCGGGCGGTCGTCATGGGAATAAAATATCGTCGTACGGAGGACATTGATGTTTTCTTATTATTAATTGGTGGCAATAACATAATCACAATAATAATAAAAATAATTGGGTGGTTGTGGTAGTAGTTGGTTGATTTTTCAGATTGATTCGTTCGCCTCGTGGCTCGTCTGTTTATCAGTAGGGCCAGAAGGCCGGCAGGGGCGGAGGCGGTGGCGGGGGCGGCTGGTAATGAGCGGCGAGGGTGGGCGCAGCAATGAGAAGACAGCCCGGGGGCGGCGGGGGCAGGGCCTGGGGCGGCGCGGCCGCTGGATGAGGCGGCGGAGGCAGGACCGGGGACAGTGCGAGAGCTGCGGCTGCCGCGGCCGCTGCCGCCTGCTGCTGGGAGCCGCAAAGCACCGCCGCGGCCGCGGCTGCCTGTTGGGCTGGGCTTGGCCCAGTCCCCATCGACGCCGGGTGATGCAGACCAGCAAGACCCGCCAACCCCAGCTGGGCTGCTGCCCGCTGCTGTTGGCGCTGTTGCTGCTGCTGCTGCTGCTGCTGCTGCTGATGTTGTTGTTGGAGCTGCTGCTGCCGCTGCTGGGGTGATGGGGGTGGCGGCTGCTGGCGCTGCTGACGCTGCTGGCCCTGGGCCTCGCCGTTCTATTCCGAGTCCTGCTGCATTTTGACGTGGCCGTTGTTGGACAGCGTGCCGGCGGACGAGCTACCTCCGCTGCCGGGTGGGAAGTTGGTCGGTATGGTGCGCGACGACGAGAAGCACAACTTCATTATGTACGGGAACTTGCCGTCTGCAATGAAAATTTCCAAACAGTCGACATCAGGCTCCAGTCACTTGTAGATGCAAATTAATACGATAAAAGCCCCCCTCCCCCCACCCCCTTTGATTAATTCGATTCTTTTATACATTCAAGGAAATCAAAGTCCTGGCTATAAGGTTGTCGCAGGACGGAAGTAAAAAAGTCCAGCTCGGCTCATCTGTTAAACAAATGACTGTCCTTTATCAGTAAAGTCAATTGAATGAAATTAGCCTCGAGTGTGGCACTAAAGCAAACAGAAATATACGGAGAGAGGGAGAAAAGATTTTACCGATCGAGTGAAAATTGCACGAAATCCGTCTTGAAGGGAGGTATATAAATATACTCACTGCTGTTCTCGATGGCGGTGTGATTGCACTCCATAATGGCAGCTACGGCCGCGCCCACGCTGCCAAACTCGATCAAACCGGACGACGAGCGCTCCGACTTGAGCGGGAAGAGCTTGACGGTCGAGGGTGTTTCGACGCCCTGCTCGACGAACACGTGGTTGACCGTGTCCTCGGATAGATCTGGCGGCGTGTTGAAGAAGTGCACGATCTTCGAGGGTGGCTGTATTCGGTTCTTGTTGGCCATCGCTGGATTCAAAAACCTATACATGAAAAAACAAACACCCGTCATAAAGTGCCCCGCAAGCAAGTATGCGGTACATAATATTCATGGTAAAGTAAATGTTTGCCTGTTGTTTTTGCTGCCGGTAAAGTCCTTGAAGCTGGGCGTCTTGTCTGGCAAGAGGTACGGATTCGTGACGTCCGAGAGGAACGCCTGTTTGGAGAAGCCGAGCTGGAGCTTGGCTTCGTTGCCGATGGTGACGTTGTTGAGGTTCTGGAGGCACCTTTCGACGGCTATGCTGTCGCCCATCTGTATCATGGCGCAGCCCTCCTTGGTCTTGAGGAACTTGACCTTGCTGACGTTGCCGTAGAGGCAGAACAGGTTGAAGAGCTTGTCGCAGTTGAGCTTGTCCGGCTGGAGGCCGTAGACCATCATGACCGAGCCTTGGCTGCTCGTGGCTGGACTCTGGCCGAGAGCGGGCACGTAGCCGGGCCGGCCGGCGGGGGTCGGGTGCAGGGCCTCCCTTCCCGCAAACTCAGCTGCCGATTTGATCCCGTACCGCTCGACGTAGGGCTCGGCGTACGCCGCTGGCCCGTTAAAGCCCTCCTCGTATCTGTCATGGGCACCCGCTCCCGCTCCGAACTGCACTCCACCTGCTCCTGTCACCCCGGCACCTGTGTAGACACCCACACACACAAGCGCGCGCATACCCAACACACGGGCAAAGAATTTAGTTTAGTATAGGCATAAACACCAGACAGTGACAATCATTGATGATCACAGTAATAATAATAATAATAATAATAATAATAATAATAATAATAATAATAATAATAATAATAATAATAATAATAATAATAATAATAATAATAATAATAATAATCTTAATCGTAACAACAATCATAAATATACAATGAAACTCGTGTAACATTAATAGGAGGAGGCATAACGAGCGCGTCGGTGCTGCTCTCACAGTCCAGTACAGTACAGTGGATCTGTGACGAGGTCAGATATGATGTGTTTTTAGAAATGATGATGTTGTGAGTAATTGAATAAACAAGTAAGTGTATAGTTACTTGGCGAGGGGGGGGAGAGAGAGAAGTGGAAATGGGTTCGAGAGAGAGAGAGAGAGAAAGTGAGAGTAAGAAAGATGCATGGACGTGGATGCACAACACACACTTACCGTACGGCTGGGGCGCAGCACCGTAGCGCGGCTCGGCGAGCAGGGGTGCCGGCCTGCCGCTGGTCGAGTCGTTCTTGTGCGCGCTCACTCCTGCGACACAAAACAGAAAAGATTCGACTTTTCGTTGTTTATACGTTTTTTTATACAAATTTGGTGGTGCAAACAACACACACACATATATGCATACATATACGTAGATCAAATTCAAGATCCACACATTAATTATAATCCATTGCTATGAATTTGTATTTATTTCTGTATGTATGTATGTATGTATGTACATGCGTTGGAAAGTTCAATATATTTTGATTGCAGTCCGCGGTGTGATTGTGATGTATATCTGTTGCACGTTATACCATTGTTATGACACGTGGACGTGCCCAAAAAATGTATGAATGTTGTTGTTGCGTGTATAGTATCGCTTTTTAATGAAACGTAAAGATGCACCTCTCGTTATAATGTAATGTCTCCCCCATTGAAATGCTCCCCTCTCTGCTTTTGAAATATCATCCCCCTGATGTATAATAATGGCACAATGTGACCCGCACAGCATCCGGGTCTCGTCAAACGATCACGATTCGGATGAACACCAGAAGGAAAACAGGGGGGGAAGAGGAGGAAAAGGGAAACAACAGCATATGCTATCTCGTTCACCCCCACCGAGCATCCCCTGCCATCCCTCGTGCCTTGGTGGTATACAACACGCGTACTTAGTGGCGCGCGGTGCGGAATAATATTACATTAGTATATAACGTTACTCATACCCACCGAGTTGCTCGGCCTTTAAGTAACGTGTTGTACGTGTTTACGGAATCTTTTGAGCAAACGAACCCTGACCATTCGATGTACATGATAATATATTAAGAGTCGCTCCACGCGTATATACGTAAGTATGGGTGAGCGCTTACCCCGGTATACCTCGTTTTGATACATTTAACGTATGATGAAGTCTAAGGTGAATTACGGGCGGCCTTGCCGTTTCAAAGACGCTTGATGAGCGTTGGTATCGAATTTTTTACTTTTCGCATAATATATACTATTAATCCAAGTGTCTTATTTTAATACACCTAGAGCGTGTTAATCCGCTGTCACAGAAATTACGCGTTTCTTCTCGGGGGGGTTTTGCTCCAACATCTGGAAGTCACGGAAGTTGGCTGTACTCATAGAAAATCTAATTTCTTCGATGATACTGATACTACTGTTTCGAACATGTGTTTGTAATGTTTTGTATCGTAGAATAGGTCTTCATCAAACGAAACACACACAAAGTAATATTCCGAGGAAAAAGTGTGGTAATGGGTACCAAGAAAATGAGTATGACAATACAAATTATGTGTAAAAAAAAAAATCTGTCACTCACGGTAGGACAACACAAGAATGTTACGTCACTGAGTCACGACACAACGTTTAATGTCAATCCCAAAAAACGTTTATTTATTTGGTGTTAAGACCCGCCGGACAGCTTTCAATCCCTAGGATTTATCATTAGGAACGACGTAGATCTCAACTCGTTGATCACGATGGTAACTCTTGGACTTACGAATCAAAGATTTGGAAGCTTTCTTTTAAAACCAACGCACGTTGAGGGGTGCCACCTATCAAAGGGCATTACTTTTTTTTTTTTGTTTTTTTTTGTTTAATTTAAATGCATTTGCTGATGTACATGGACAACATGAGTAAAACTACGTGCTGAAAACGCATTGTTATCACATAACACACACCTACGGTGTGTTTTAGTAAACGTTGTATATGTGCGTGTAATTTAGCACCCTTAGATTTACAGTGTACATCAAGTATGTACGTTATACGTAGGAAACTACAATCAAATCTCTGTATCCTATTTCTTTGCATCCCCCCCCCCCATAAGATATATGGCTCTATATAAATAGACTACAAAAATTGCCTCCACACACACCCCATATTCTTCTTTTTTTTTATGCTTTAGGGCAGAGTCAAGTTTCTTTACGAGTCTCGTATAAGTATGTAATTATTCTTTTTTCTTTTCTTTTTTTTTTATTTATAGTAGTTGGCTCGAAAATCAGTCTCCAATTTATTATAAATCGATCACAGCGGTGTGGGGTTTCGTATTTTTTTACCCATGATTCACGGCTCGAGTCACGATTGAAACAAGAGAATTTTAACAGGTTATTCATCCGAGTAACCCAGCATTTTCGAAAATTCAACAAATTAGTCCGGTGTCGCGATAATCCCCTAAAAGTTACAGTTTCCCCGGAAAAATCAACGTAACATAACAGGTCGACGCGTTTTAATAGCGCAATTATTCGGCGCAAATTGCGTACACGCGCTTCGGGAAAAGGAAGGGAGCGCGAATCAGAGGAATTACAAAGCCAACCGATCAAGCGACGAGCCGGCAACCGGCTAACGAGCCTCTTTAATTATAACGACCCGGGGCGAAGGGCTCCACACGCGCGGCGCGCGATAATCAAGCTCTCGGCCACCGTAACGTAAAAAAGGGGAAGGGGGGTGGGGAAAAAAAAAAAAACAACAACAACAGCGAGAAGAACCGCGAGAGGAGAAAATTAATCCTCGCATTAAGCTATACGAGGGGCATTGTAGGTACACATTATACGGAGACCTACAAACATATTTTTCGGCTCCTTTTATTTCACCCGCCGTACGTATGTATATAAAGGGACCGTCCCACCCCCTATCGTAATTTTAACACGGTTGGTGTACTACCGAACAAACGAGCCAGCGAGAGCACATACAACATCCCTATCTATCACTCCGTCTCGCTTACCGTGCGCCATACGTGTAGTATATAACGGTGCGGGTGGTGGTAAAGCTGCAAGCTCTCGGCGTGCATGTTATATATACAAGTAGGGAATGGAGCGGATGATACTAGCCGAGGTCAGCGTCGGCGGCTGTATCGACCTCGAGCGACGACGCCACGCAGGCTGGCACAAGTACCCGCGGTCCCCCATAACACCCACCGAGAGCGCGCGCGCGCGCATATACACGACACCCTCTCCTTTCCTGGACTACGTCTATACATGCACACCCTATCGTGTACACGCCCCCGCGTTCATCCTTGATATATCTCTGCTTTTTTTCGCGCTTCCTCTCTCGCAGTCCCTTTGAGGGAGAGTATAGGTATCTTCTTTTCCCCTTGGAGGCGAAATTAAATGTTTAACCGAAGCACCGGGCGTACAAGTGCGGAGCTCGAAAATTGCCAGGGTGGACTTTACAGCGGCCGGGCTGCCGCGCGTTGGCAATATTTGACTCTTGAGCCACCGTTTTACGGTCTCGAATGAAGGTGCTCGGGGCTATTCAATGGAGATACGAAATGAACGATGGGTGCTAGTCGACAAGTAATGGGAGAGGAAGAATAAATCGCTTAACGGTGGGTCGTTGGGTTCGCGGTGTTTCGGTTATTATATATAGGGAAAATCGAATAATGTCAATTTCATATACAAATATATATATGTATAGCTGAAAAGTGGAATAATGTCGCATCATTGGATAAGTTTTACAATGTTCGATCGCGCGACAATTAGTATGTACACATATTTATACATTGTTCATGAATATAATACAAGAGAGTGAGTGTGAAAAAGTTCAGCATATTATTATTTACATATATCTATTATACTGATGTGTGTCTCTTTCAAACGACAACGTCAACTCCGTGCGGCGGCACAGTAAAATAATGTTTTTTGTATCAAATGTTGCCGAAAGGAATTGGCTCGGTGTTGTTTGGCCGAGTATATCATTTATCCGATGCACAAAAGACATTGCCTGCCTCGTCGCCGTCGTTGTGCATCGTTGAGTCGATAAGTGTCAGTAAGTGATGTTTTGAATGTTGTTTTTTTTTTTTTTTTTTTTTTTTTTCTTATCATTAGCACATATGACGTATATTATTATAAATTTTGTATACAGAGATTACAGAATATAATACATAATATTATAATGCGTATCGGTTAAAGAGTATAGTTTGTAGTATTGTAGCATAATAATAATGATAATAATTACACAATGTACAATCGAATGTAATTCGGTCGATTGGAAAAAAGCATAATATAATTGTTATTTCGATTTGTCTGATTAATTGAAAAAATTATTTTTTATCACATGTTTGGAAATCATCACATACTGGACTTACCGATGATAACAGGTCGTCTCTCGGCTCCGAAGGGCCACAAGAAGTGCGACAACGCTCGCTAAGAATAGAGAGCGAGAGAGACGACGGTACAACGGAGCGTGTCTGGTTAAATTTCAGGTTTTTTTTTTTTTTTTTTTTTTTTTAAAAAGCGAACACGCTTACGAGAGGAAGAACCACAGCCACGAGTGCGGTCACCATAATAATTACAATCCATCTCTCTCGCTCTCCCTCCTCCGTTTCAGCTCCCTTTTCCACCATTTTCCATTTCCAATTTCCATTTCCTGTCCTTCAGCGCTTCATCGCTCTTTCTCTGAGAAGCCCCGTCTCTCCCTTTCTGATCACCTCATGTCAACAACTGAGATGGCTGCATCTGCACACAGACAAACATTCCAACATAACACCTTTTTGCCTTTCCTCCCGCTTTGGGCGTGAGTTTTTGTTATTATACTTCATTACAATCATTCTCTTTTTCTTCACAGTGACAAGAAAAACAGAAATCAAAAAGTACTCATACACTAACTTGTTAGTCAGCCTTAAAAGGTCCATTATTATTATTATTTTTTTTTTGTTTTTGTTTTTGTCTTGCTTTTACGTGGTTGATGATGTTGATGTTGTATACTGTTGTTGTTGTTGGTTGTCATGACGGTGTTGTTACTGTTGTTATTGTTGTTGTTGTTGTAGTGGTTAACATATATTTTTTGATACTGTAAGCAAGAGGAAAGATCGTCCCGATTTTTCCACTGAATCTCAATGTTTATTGCATATCATCTAATTTGGAATATTACACACGTACATATGTGGTACTAGGTTTTTTTTTATCATCACAAGTTTCTGGAAATGTGTGTACAGACTTACTTGCACGTACAAATACATTATTCGTATACGATACATAAAACAGTAATTTTGTCAAAATATATGAATATACATTTATATATATATATTTTTTTATTTTTGAAAGGGTCCAGTGGTCGACTGAATGTTTGTCTGTGAGAGTGCATTGGAAGCCTTTCTTGGAAAGAACAAGAGGAATCATGTAATGTATGTATATATACAAACGTACATACATACATATAAAATATACATAAAACGCTAGCATTAAACAGTTACCAACATTAGTGAAAAATTCATCAGAAATGGAATACGTGACCCAGAGACTCCAAAGACAGGAACATTAACTTTTCTTGCTACGTTCATAGTTGTTTATTTTAATTACTTAATTTTCGTAAACTAAAATGTATGAAAAATAAAGGCCATAATTTAAAACAATAATAAATACGTGTGGAAAAAAATTTGTATTCACGATCAAGTTACGTGTGATAAAAAAAAATTTGAAGAGGTTGTGACACTAGTGAATAATTACAGTGACAGAGCAGGTATTTTTCTTGACTAATTTGATGCATGTATAAAATGAGAATGAAATAAGTGAAAGATATTATTCTTTTTTAAACAACTACTTGTTTCGTCTATCGAAAAGATTTTTATCAAAAGAAAATAGAGGAACAGAAAAGATGAAAATCGGGAGAAAAGTGTAAAAGTGTATAAAAAGCAAAGAAAAAAGTGTTACGAGTTACAATTGTAATTTTCGTTTTTTTTTTTTTTTTTTTTTTTTCACGAAGTATCCATCATAAAGTTCCTTCGTCTTTCACAAAAAACGAGTGCTCGTTTGCCAACTTATACATTTTTTATTTTTTTTCATTACTTTCCTTTTTCTTTGCTTCCCCCTTTTTGTACTTTTTTCTCATTCTTTTTGACACATATACAAATGGAAAGAGCCCACTAGTTCATACGCCGCGAAAAATGCAAATTCTACTGGTCGTCTTTCATTTGCTTGTCCATTTAAACGTAAAAATATACTAGAAAAACTTTAAAAACCATTTTATGAGATAAAAATGTACTGTTATTAACACTACTTTTTTTTTAAATATACTTTATAGAGGAGAATAATGCAAAGGTGAAGTTTCAACATTCAACAGTCACGTAAAATCAGATAACGGTACAGAATATCGTAACTCAGCTTTGGGCATATTACAAAAAAGCGAAAAATTAATCATTATAAATCAGTATGAAATGGTGACAAATAAAGAAAACACAAAAATCACTTGAAATGGATTCTACATAAATTTCAAAAAAGAAATAATGTACTCTTTGAAATGTAAAAATATTATTATGCTAAAAAAAGAGAAATTTTAGTTGATGTTTTTTGTTTTGTATGAACAACAAAAGGCAAATATTTTAATAAACACGTTTGAATATTGTATAAGTGAAAAAGTTATGTACAAAAATGCAGTTGCCTAAATATGTATGAATTAGTTTTCCGAATGACGTAATACCAGGCTCCTCTTGTAGAAAACTACACAAACAAATCAAAAGTATAAGACGGAAGAAGGTGTACGGTGTGCTGTAAAAATACATAGAAAGAATATTTTACACACGCGCGTATATAATATGACATACACAAGCACATAGAAATGACGTGATATGAGTATACAACAAAGCCTTTGTAAGCTCGAATTTACCACATTTTACACACATCTATATCCGTAAATAAGCAAGGAAAAAATACCAATCCCTCTTACCCCCAAATATAGATATATCGAGTCGTAAATTACCTTTGCACTCTGAGCTCATGAGCCGAGCTTACTCAGGCTTTGGTCTTTTTGTATCAAAATATGTATATACGCAGTAATTATGTGGTCGTTAACATTAATTTGCAATGACGTGGTGGAGGACGTGTTTGCCGTGTCGCTGTTTTCTTTCTAATCGTGTATTTCCTGCGGGTAATACCATTCCCATGTGTAAGCACACACGAAGACAGATATGTGTCATTGTTTACCGCTTGTCGTGCATTTGCTTACGATTGCGTTCGATATCCACGTAACAATATACATACACCGGCTCGTAGCCACATCTTCCGTATTGATTTTTCACCCTCACCAACGAATGGCTCGCGATACAATCGGATTTATGGCCAAAGGAATTTAATGAATTTTCGAAAACGGAAAAAAAAAATGTTTTTCCCCCTACGGTTGAACGTATACACATGTTTTGTGAATCAATCCAAACGATGAGCGTGTAAGAGCCATAAATCCCGGGGGTACCAATAAATCGAGAAAAAAAAAAAATGAAAACACATTGTGTGACGTACCGTCCCTCGCAGTGGGGCACCATTTGTCCGCGAGTGGAAAAACCTCTGGATTATTTTTGTACTTTGTACGGGTAGTGGTGGTGGTGGTGTGACACTTTTAGTTTGAAATTCGTCAGATTCGCGTCGCGCAAGACACGAGACAGTGATTAAAGACCGCGAAGGAAATCAAGCGCGCGATCATTCTCGACTCGCGATGATTCGGAACTTTTGGGCCCCGAGTCCGCATTCTTCCGGCGGGCACTCGTCTCATTTAGAAATAGCTTGGAGCACACGATTGTGCGCTTCCACCTGACTTCCCTCCCACCCCTCTATTTTCACTATTTCTCCCACCCTCTATTTTTACATCCCGAAAATTTTAAAAATAACGCGATACGGCTGATATTGCGGGCAGCTTTTTTTTTAAAATAAATACAATAGGTGTTCTTCTTTCGTTTGGGATCAACGGCTTCCCGAGAGATTTGCATGCATGAGCATATTACACCCGTACATCTGTGCAAGGTGGAGCGAAAGAAGAAACAAACAATAATTTCTACCCCGTTCGCGAGATGTCAAAACATTGCCTTTTTTTTTTTTTTGTTTTACTCGGATTCTCGATGGATGTCGTGTTATATATATTTATGTTTGGACATTTACACGTGTTTTTATTTTTTCGTATAAATCGTATGATATGTATATTTGCATGCGGTACAGAGAGTTGGGCTGGTAGAAAAAAAATTGCATAGAGGTACATTAATTTGTTGCTCGAGGCCCACATTACATTACAATGAGTTGAGTGTTATATCTTTTGTTTTCTTCGAAAGTCTATATTGTATATTCGATGGTTAAGTGGTGCATGTAAAATTTTGTTGGATTGAATTGGTTATCCTTTTATCTTTTTCCCTCGCAAAAGTTCAATGGTACTTAGTTGAGAATGTTGTTTGGCACTTTCAAGTAAATAATAAATAAACGTAGAAAAAAAAAAGCCAAAGCAATCCAGCGACCATTAAACTTTGATTCCTTAAAACTATGTTTGACGAGGAATTCCAAACTTACCGATCGCAGGCGTGGTGTAGTCCCAGCTCTCCGAATCATTTTTGTAAACGTTCAATTTCGTCGGCTGCAACACAAAACACGTCATCGATCAATTAAACGATTGACTGCATCAAAAGTATTCGATACACTTTCAGTCAAAATCCAACCAAGAAAAATAGAAGAAGAAGACGTTAAATTTGTGCAGAATGACAGAGAGGAAAAGGGAAGAGGCGCAGGTGAAAAGAAGTAGCTGAGATTTAAAGGCGTCGCTGCATAAATAGATCAGAGAGAAGACCCATAAGGGTAATCTTCTCTCGAGCCCCCCCCCCCCCCCCCGGGTGTGTGTCGGACAAACGTCAGGCTGTAAACGATATTTTAGTTTCCCGAGTGCGCCGTGTGTACACACAAGCTCATGTTCATTAACGTCAAAAGGAGCTCTGTATCTCTGGCACTGCAGAAATTTTACCTCCTACGGTGATTTTTTTTTTTTTTTTTTTTTTAATAAATTTATTCGAATAAGATATACTCCAGAATTCAAAGTACCCAACACGTGCGTTTGGAAGACCCCGTAGAAGAAAACCAATTGTAACAGAGCCAATTTGACGGATCGATATCGCAAACGGAAGGGGGGGGAAAGAGTATCAGGCAGTATCGGCGCGGACAAGAAGAGCCAATGTTTTGATTCTTGGGGTCTCTCTTTCTCTGCCTGCACTTGGCGAGCCTCATCGAAATAGCCGAGCCGAGGGGGATCGTACCGTTGTCGCCGTTGCACCTGTCGGCTCGCTCGCGTGCGTAGATACACTCTGCGCTTCAGGAATTTACAACGACGGCTCTCCTCCATCGTGAATTTTGTAATTAAGTTCTCTTGAACGAATCGAGTTCACGCGCGGCCTTTGGCGAATTATTTCGATCCTATATATACGTCTGGCAGGAAAGCTCCATTGTTATATTTTTTTTTTTTTTCCAACTCCGCAAATCAAGTATAGCGAGTACATACATGTATTTTTAGGCAAAAAAACTCGTTTTTCTTTTTTTATCTCCAAGCACTTACTTTGACGAGGAGGAGATTCTCAGAAACGGCCAACAATTAAACAACGAGGGACCAGCACTTGCCGCGTTTGGTCCTCCGTATGTATACTTATAACGAGCGAAGACAAAATGCAGAAGCTAATAGCCGAGACGAGTATAAAATAGTCCAGAAGAAGCCACCAGCGCCCTGCCCCCCCTCCTCTCAATCTCCGAAGCTCCGAAAAGCCGTTTACGCCTCATAAACGTCGGTTCTTCTTTCTCTCTCTTATGTACTTGCACATTATACACACACATACGTGGCAGAGAGACGTGGATTTATGTCCGCGTGCTTCGCAAAACCGTAAATATAACGATCGAAAGGCAGAGCACTGCAGTCACACGCTCTCGATCTTTCGCGACGATTCTTCATTCGGATGCAGGCGAGGTAGGAGGAATAGAAGAATTCCAAGCCTTTCCTTACCCCCAAATGCGATAACGACAGTCCGGCTCTTTCTTCCTCTATACGTGGGTATGTGGGTCCTCGCATTTCCAATTAACCTGATTAGGGCGTGCCTATAAATTTCCCCGATTTATTTTGGATCCACAGAAATCGACCGACGGACGGGACGGCGTATTACGCGCCTTTGTGAGCGAGAGCAGCCGATGCGTGCGCTACGACGGCCCTTTTTTTTTTTGCGCGACGCGAGCCAACCTCTCTCTCTCTCTCTTACGTAACGACTCTCTTTCTCCAACAGGCGGCCATTGTCTATACGTAAGCGCGTGCATTGCGACATGTTCCGATGATACGATGCGACGACGATGGCTTTCACGCCTCGTGTACCTCCCCGATCGGAAAAAGATTCCGTAAGCCGGAAGGTAGTATACGGCCCGTTTATGTTTACCGGAAAGAATCTTCACGGGCCGTATGAGTCGTGTTACCAGGTACCTTTCCGGTCAGTATATGTGCGAAACTTATAGTCTAACGACTGTATTCGCTCCGAGCCGATGCGGAGGTTGCGCCCCCTCTAGCCAAAATCAGGCAACATTTCTTGCATGTAAACAAACGGTTTAGAACATATATATACATACGTACAGCTGCTTGTGATTGGCACTTGGCAAGCTAGAGAGAGAACGACGATCCTCTCCTGCTGTCTTATTCAGCCAATCACAAGCAGCTATACGCATGTATATATGTTCTAAACCGTTTGTTTACATGCAAGAAATGTTGCCTGATTTTGGCTAGAGGGGGCGCAACCTCTGTATCGGCTCGGAGCGAATA
>NW_019379703.1:359079-393902 GCF_000648655.2 Copidosoma floridanum
TACTTTAAATTCTACTTTACCTTTATATTATATAATCATTCATAAAAAAAAACAAAATCAATTTATCACCTTCAAAAATTTAAAAAAAAAATCAAAATAACAAAAAAATTCAAAGATTCAAAAGTTTAAATATTAATCTACTTTCACTGATTTTTGTTTTAATTTCTTTTATTTTTCTTTCTTCTGTGCACTCTCTTTTTCTTCTCTTCCTCCTTATCCTGCAATTCATCCATTTATCTTCTTTACTATAAACTTTCTTCATTCCTCTGGTCTTTTATTTATTTTCTGCTTTCTGTCTTTTTCGGATAACACGTCTTAGTGACTCAATCTCTTTTGCATAATCTTTTATAATCTACACTCCTCCTCCACTATACAATTTTGCGTATTGCTATCTAGTCCTATTATTCATTTCATATATCTTCTTTGTACACTTTCCAGCTTTTCTTCTTCTTCCTAACCCCATACTTCCGCAGCCAACAACGCTATACTTTCTAATAGTGCCGTAAAAAATTTTGTTCTTCTATTTTCCCTTTCTTTTTTTAAATATTAAAATCTCTGTTTTATGAAATAAGTTGTTTTTGAAGACTTTACTTTAACAATTAAGTGAAATCCTTGAAATGAATGCAAATCTTAGGGTCAAGTAAAATCAGTTACAAAAAACAACGAGTAGGTACCCAACTCTTCTCAATTCTCCCTTCGTCTTGTTAATCATCGTCAAACCGCGTGTAGCACCTTGGGCGCGCAAAAACTAATTAAAACGAAATGCTCGCGCCTCCGAGGGTTAAAATGACGATGATTAATCGAGCCCGAGTCTAAATAGTCGCGAGTTGCGTTATTGTTTTGTTTTTACAAATAGACAATAGAAATGGGAAATGTTGCATGAAAAAGGATATTCAACCATGGCCTGGACGCCATTCTTTTTGAAGATGACGATGCGCTGCACCTGTCCGCTCGGGTGACTGATGGCGTGCAAGACTTCCTGAAACAGAAAAAAAGACACCTAGTATATTATATTTATCCATTTGCCTGTTGCGTAAACGAGTGAGCCCAAGTTGAGAAACGCCTCGTTTCCTCCTCCGTGCAAAGTTCAGTTCTTCCTCGCCGCGAAGAAAAATCGTCCCAGCCCTTTTCGCGTTAACCCACCGCGCGACTCGATCTCTCTCGGTGGAAGGTACGCTTTTGTTTTTTACCTCAAACAAATGGGGGAGGAAAAAAAATCCCCCACGGTCCATCACTCCTTGTACCCACAGGAGGAGCTTTACTTTCATGCATTTACCTGTGAGACACAGTTCACGTATGTATGTATATATATATACACACGTTATTTTTTTATACCAATGATGATAATAACGATTATATACGTAGAAGAGTATATTATGGCGTAGGAGCGCGAGGGCAAGCGATGACACGTTACGTGGCAAAGGGCCAAAAGTGCTTTTAGGTCTAGTTTTGCCGGGCGCTTGATTGATTGACCGACTGTCTAGCGGGCGTGCAAATTCCACCCTTCCCCCCCTATCTCCTAGCCGCCTTGTTGCTATACTGTGCCCCCCCATACGGTTCGTATACTTGTATACGTGTATCCCAACCACGCACATCAGGCCGGCTGCTTCTTGCGCAATTTTCACTCGCACGTCTCTCCCCGACGAGAGAGACTATTACGGATTCAGCAGAGGAGACGTCGAATTTCGCGATTATATTTAAATAGCTACGACTCCGGCTGTAGATTTATACGTGCAACCAGGAGTCGGCTAATTCGCCGTCCGCGCGAGCGCATTCCCAGTTTCTGGTCCAGTTGTCGCACCAACGAGTTGCCAATCTTATCCGAAATGACGTACACATGTCGTAGGTGTTCGCTTGGTATAATTACTTTTCTCTCCCTCTCTTGTCATGTATACTCGGTGACCGAGCATAACTAAGATGTATACTTGCTCTATATGCCGAACAAAACCTACTTTGTGTCCCGTGTATATTATTATACGCATACACCCACAGAGGGGTGTTGCGGTGTCGATCGATCCGGGAAGGAGAGGAGCATTTTGCTTGATTCAAGAGTCAGTGCCAATCCATCCGTGTATTATATAGTGAAACGAGCGGATCCTCATAGTGAGTGCACTGTGCAGTTGTGTGAGGTAGCGGCAGGCGAGTCAATCGTAAATTTCAGCTCGTCAATGGCTTCCCTTCTTATATACTCCCTCCACCTCTCTCTCTCTCTCTGTCTTCTCATGGCTTACTCAACTATTACGGACGAATGGGCTAAACGAGCGACCGTTAAGTCATAAAGCACATTCCCGTGCAACGCCAACCATAAAATATAAGTATATCACGCGTATGTTTGTGCTCGCTCTCTCGTGTGTGCAAATGGTATACGTGTATAACATAAATATATACTGCTCGCTGCATTTATCCCCCTCTGTATTTTTAGCCGCTTACAACCCCCCGCGTGCAAGTGTAATCGGTACTTACGATCCTTTACTGCTACTTCTTCTTCTTCTTCTTCTGTGATTATGCCACGTACATGTATACACGTACACGTGCATTGATGCGGGCATATTTGAAAAGGGATGCGCGTCCTCTCGGGGGTACAATCTAATTTGGGATCGTTATTGGAGTAGGAGCTTTTTTTACTGCGCTCCCTCGGAGGTATATATTGAAATCGACTCGCGGATCCTTCCGATGGAATAGGTATATAGATTTTCTCCTTTTCGGGGGAGGGGGGGATCGTCGGAGGAGAAAGAGCAATTTTTCAAAAAGCCGCGTGATTTCTTTCTTTCCCCCCTACTGCCAGCACCGCGAGGGAGATGAGAAGGAAGAAAGGAATCTGTGCCAGTGCACTTTGCTCCCCTTTCGCGGGCGTACACCTTATGATCATTGGTGCAGTCTATATATAGGCATCGTGAAGAAAGTAAAGCCTCGAAAAAAAAACAAAAAAAAAAAAAAAAAAAAAAAAAAAAAAAAAAAAAAAAAAAAAAAAAAAAAAAAAAAAAACTGAGAGTAAATTGGTGCAACAGAATCGCACAACAGCCGAGTTTGCCCCGCTTCTTTTTATTCATCCGCTATATGGCTACTATAGGTATGGCGCGAGTGTCACGTGTATACGTATACATGTATAGACAATTGTTCGCGAGCACATAAAAGGTTTAGCCGTCAAGCCATGCGTCGTTGTGTTGCTTCTTTTCTCTTACTTTTCCTTTTGTTGTTGTTGTTGTTGTTGTTGTTGTTGTTTTGTTTCTCCCCTGATGTACAACCGCGCATATATGTAGAGCGCGTCTCGGTACAAGCTCGCGTGCTCTCTCATACTCTCTCGGTGCCTATATGTGTACATATATATAGTTGGTATAGCCGCTTGGATCTATATTTAAACAGCAGCGTAACTGTGGCGGAACAGTGCTCTGACGACCAAACAGCCAGAGAGCGCGCACACGTCAGCCGAGGTAAGGGGAGAAAAAGGTTTGGGAAGCGAGTGGGTTTAAGGCGCACTTGATCACACATGCATCACGTAAGCACGGGAGAGAGAGAGAGAGAGAGAGAGAGAGAGGAAGCTGAACAGCTGCTCCGGGAGAGATAAGGCTCGATTGCAGCACCAATATTCGACGAAATCTTTTTAGGGAGGAATCTGCTCTCGGTGAACAAGGGATTTTCTTTCGCTTTGTGCATGCAGATATGTGTGCCTCGAAAAAGTGGCTCTGGGCTGTTATCGATTCCTTTCAGGATCCACCCCCCCCCTCTTCCGTGCACGGTGGAAGATAGCGATTCGGAGGGATACGCCTTACCAGCCCCCCCCCCTCGTTCTTTTTTTCCCTCTTATTTTCATTCTTTCGAGAAAAAAGATATCGACTTTTCGGCTTTTAAAATATTAAAAAGAAGAAGAAGAAGCTTATCTCCGGCGAAATCAAAGACGGACTGTGGAGCGGATTTTAAAGATATTTTATGATTATCGTGAGAAAAATGCATCATTTTGGTAGAGTCTTTAATCGAATCGCCATTTTATCAACTATATTCAACCGGATTAGCCAAGTCATGTGATTGTTTTTTTTGCCCCCTCTGGAATGCTTACAACAAATAATATATTTTCAAGTGAATACGTTGTGCAACCGCGTTGAACCATAACATACACCCTTGGATTGTACAACACAGTGTTAGTTTTCACTGCGTGCATCGCCGTCAATGAATTATCTCTGCTTACTATAGCTGGAGAGTATTTGGACCGCGAAAAAGAAGATAATGTGAATAAACACGCTTTGATTATTTGTACTAGTAATGTAAATTCAATTTCGCCACTTGGCGAGGCTACCGGCGTTTACGAGATTGCAACGCAAATACCAATAATTCATCGAAAGAGATCGAGCGTTTCGAAGACGCGTGTGTACTTCATTTTTGTCGACGCGTGTAGTTTGTTACGTAAACATAAAATTGTTATACTACATAGCTAAAGTGTAATTGTAAAATCAATGATGTTCGACTCACCACAGTGATCGGGTACACTGGATTTATGACGGTAAACAGTAGCACGTGGTTTGGCTTGTTGTTGTCTTCCCTGAAAAAAATAAATAAATAAAGTAAACGAAAACATGATAACATATGTTATGTGACCGAGCTCACGTTTTCTTGTAATTACAAAAAAAAAACCCGGCGAGCACCTGTTGTTCTATTTATATCGCTAATGGCATTACATCATTACCGATAAAGTTCATGCATCCACAAAACGATTAACGCAAATTTATCAGTGGAGCGTCGTTATTTCGACTACGATAACGATTACCGATTACCATGACAGTGTATTATCCTCGTACATAATAATAGGTGATGGGGGCCTGTTATCTCGTGTAGCAGTAATAGTAAACGTAAATATAACATTGGGTACTCGGCATCGCTACACGGTAACTCCGGCAGCTTATCAACCGATCACTACTATTTGGGAGATGACGTAACGGCACTGGACAGTTCGTAGAGGGAAAGATTCTACTTGGGATAAGTAAAACAATGTCGTGCAGGGGAACGAAAGTAAAGCTTTTGTGAAACGAAAGAAAAAAAAAAAAAAAAAAAAAAAAAAGATTCCGGAGAAAGTAGGGAAATAAATTGAAACACGGCGCTTCTTCTCTCCTCGCCCGACCATCATTGCAAGTAGCAGCGGTGGTAGACAGTCGAAGTTCACCAAAGGGAGTGCTGGTCGCAGCACTTTGGCCAAGTCTAATAATAAGAAGTTAAGCCGAGCATCAAGTGCGCGCGCGATTTGGGACGACGTCGACGACCACGACGATCAAGCCGGGGACCAAGAGAAGCGGAGTCAAGTCTACATTCCCTGCGAGGAATAATCCATTGTTTTCGCCTCCATTTCAAACTAGGGGGGGGGGGGGACAATTACTTTCCTTCGTCTTCGTCATCGGCTCATGAATAAAAAGTGACACAAGCTCGACGTGTATGTGTATATATATGTGGTTGGCTCACCTTTTACGCCGGGGCTCCTCGCCGTATCCGCTGTACTCGTGGTTCTGAAACAAACAAAAGGTTCGGCTTTTATGAGTCTCCTTTCTCCATCGGATGAATTAAAAGATATACGCCGTGCCCTTATCTACGTATATTGCAGCAGGAAACACTCGCGTTGAAAAAGAAAAAGAAAAAAAAAAAAAAAAGGAAAGGTCTCTTGGTGACGTAAATCACGAGGCTCAAAGTGCGAGAGTTGTCGCGCGCTCCAAAGAGCCCTTTTCCCGAAAAAGCCCCCCCCCCCCCAGGGCAGAGAGCAGCATTCGTCCGGAAATCCTGAGAGGTAAATTTTGCGCGCCCGCAAACAAGTGTCGCTAATTTATGATAATTAGCGGAGATATCGCGAAACAGGTGGCGCGCCGGGGAGGGTGGGTTTCAGCCGCGAAGATTGATCGCGCGATACGGAGATTTTCGGATTCGCGGGAGACGTAGCCCCGAGAGACCCGTAAACACACGCGCAGGAAGGAAATAAACGTCAAAACGGCAGTGCAAGGGAGGAGGAAAAAAAAAAAAACAAAAGATAGATCGGCGCAGGGGTGGGGGACGGGAATTTTGGAGGGTGTGGCGAAGGCGGCGGGCTCTATTAATAAAATGTCCACGTGCCGACGGGAATAGAGTTTACATCCACACAGAGCGGGTAGGACCTCGTAGGATCTCCGGCTGTACGAGCTCCGCTCTCAACGCTTTTCGGAGCGCATATAAAAGGGAGAGAGACGTTTCTCGTGCATTCGAGGGAGGGACCATTTGATTTTAGAGTGTGCACGTCACGTCGACACGGCTAGCGTGAATATAATCGTAAGTACGGTGGTGTAGAGTTGGACGGTCGAAAATAGGTATAGGCGAGGGCTTGCGTCGATGGATCGATCGCATATATTTATATACATGAACCGTACACAAATAGGTGCAACCCCTTGTTGCGATAACATGCGTTTATGTGCTCTCCAAACATTGTTCTCGGCTTTCGTTTGTTTGGGCTTTTCCCTGACATACCGAATAGTAATGCTGTTTTCTTTTTTTTTTTTTTTCGGGTGACGGGCCGAGGAGGAGGTAAAAAAAAACAACATTTACACTGGCGACTGATTATTTAATTTTCTCGCTCGGCGGGTGTAGCCGTGACGACGACGTTGACGAGACACGGCCCCACCCAAAGTTATTCAGAGGCCGTCAGAAATGTGCCTTGAAATTAGAGAAATACCAGCGCGTACGCGCATACATTACACACACCCACACCCACCCACGGAACAAACCAACTTTGTATATTTTTCACGCGTTGTATACTGAATAACAAAAATGCGCGTCTTTGTGTGCAGCATCCGGAAACTAATTTAACCCCAGTACCGGTTAGAACACGTCACGTGTCGTGCACATTTTTTTTTTCCCACGAATGTAAGCACACGTTTAATACCTACAAGGGTGCGCTATAGACTTGGAAAATCCATCCCTGGTGGGAGGAGGGTAATGTTAAAAAAAAGCGTATGAGGCGTGAAATTGGTCGTTCATTTGCGATTCTCTCGAATTTCCGGCAACTGCTGGGAAACGTCGAGAGAGAGAGAGAGAGACGTCCTGCCCGGAGAGTTTAATTTAAATTTTGAATTTTTTCGCGATTTATTTAAACGCACCCAACCCTACTTGTACACGTGCACGTCCAGTTTGAAACTCCCGGTTAGAGAGTGTACGTACGTGTGCCGACCTACATTTGGAACTATCTCTTCCGCGCGAAGCGATACCAACGCGGCGACAATGGTAATACGAAGAGTAGTTTTGGGTATTGCGCGTGAAAAAGAAAAAACGTCCCTGTTCGCGTGAAATAATGGCCGATCATGGCTCTTGGTGTCGTACACGCACTTATGCAAGTGGGTGTGAATTCCAGAGCAAAAGTAAACACGAGAGACGAGGGTAACAAGGCCGGTGTGCCCCCCCACATCACTATACATAGAGAGCACCGTGGCATCAGGGCACGTTTGAAATATTTACACAGATTGTCACTGTGCCCCCCTCCCGCGGCAGTTAGTGTTAGCTAACGGTGTCTTTGCACGCGTACATGACGTTCATGACAATGAGCGCGACGACAGGCCAGACTAAAAGCCCGGCTGGGCTCCGCGGAAACTATGCCCGCTCTTTACACGAGATGGTGTCTCCCCCGCACGCGTGTATATATATATGTATACCCATTGTGCAAGCGTCTGAAAAGGAAAAGCCAGTCATGGGGGCCGAAGCTTTTAATGGTTTCGGTTTATTTTGGATGGGGATTTTGTTCTCACGAAGCTGTAAATGGCGATCGGATGATTTTCGAGCCGATGATGAACTTGGACGTGTACTGTTTCGTTACCAGCGAGCCATTTTTAATTTTAATAGCTCAGCGTACGGATACATGACTCTTTGGAGCTTTCAAGTATAAGGAAGGTTGCTAACTTTGGCCCATCTCGTGAATTACAATTTCCCCCACGGAATAAAAAGCTACGGGCAAGTATATGTATGCTGTACGGTATTTATGCCCGCTTGGCCAATAAATTTTTTTGTTCTTCCCAACACGGCGGTAAGTGGGTATATCTTGTCTTTCCAAAGCGGATACGGGGCGGCTTTTCGAATTTGCTTGATTAATTTTCCAGCGTCTCTCTCTCTCGCGTTAATCATTCAGTGCTTGGATATATATATATATATGTTGTACCCGGCCTCAACTTTTTAATCGAACTTTGACAAAGTTTAATCCAAGCTTGCGCCTTTTTCCTCTTTTAATTGGCCAAAGACGGTCGAATCGACGGAAAGTTTCAGGGCAAACGACATCATTTGCACTCAATTATTTAAAACCGAGTTACTCTCCGAGTTGAGTATTATATGTTTTCTCGTTCTACACGATATTTTCAAGGTACATAATCAATAACCCTCGTCGTAATAAGTAACACCGGAATTCACGCGGGTGTCACGAGGACCATATTTTAATACATTTCGATGTATATAATCCAAAAAGTTATGAAAAACTGGACCTACAGTGCTTGAAAAAATATCCGAGGAAAATTTATCCAATAACAACATGGAAATATAATAAAGTGGTACTCAAAGTTTCCGCCACTTTCATTAAAGGTTGTATTCGACACGAACTGCCTCAAAGTGGCCCGGCTAATAATTTTTTATGGATTTTAAATCACCCTGGAAATTGCATACGTACACCCACACACGGGGAGAAAGTGAGAAGCGACGAGCTCGGCAGAAACACGGCCCGACTGATTCAGCGCGTCCGACGCGGGAGGCATGCAGCTGGTAAAACACAGCTATCGCGCCCAGGATAACTATTCGGACTCGGAAAGCCCTCCTCCCCCTCTCACCTCGGCTAGCTAACCACTGGTCTCGCCGACCGGCTCGTTGTATCGAATTTCCTGCTCTACTTTTCAAAAAGCCATCCGACGGCGCTATCTGGCTGCCAAAACTGCCGGGACGAGCCATTAAGCCTGCGCTGCTGTCCGTCGGCAAATTTATCCCCAACTCAATTTTACAATCGTAAATTGCTGACGACTACGGCGATGATCGATAGCGCGTGGATACATGTGCCCACGTTCTATTTTTTTTTTTTTTTTTTTCCAAATTATGATGGATATGCGCGAGTATCGATGTATAAGCGCCTTTTTTTCATGAAATTTATAATTTGCAACACGTAACAAAAAGTTGTAAATTTTATCAACTGAAATGCAATTACTCATGTTTCAGGGCGACAGAGAAAACCTTGAAGCAAATTTGGGAATCAAAGCCACGCCGGGCGGATACACCACAGTGCACTTACATATTTTTTTTTTTTTTTTTTTTTCTACCCAGTAGAGTTGGTGGCGAGCTGCTTGGATTTTAAACTAAAAGAAAAAATAAAATAAAATAAAATAAATGAAACGGAAGAGCACCAATACATGTAAATGCACTTTACGGCTTTTTTCCACGGAAAAGTGCAACTTTTTCTTACCCTTCCAGTTAAAAAATCGATTATTCTTTGATGAGTAATGCAAGATAAACCATATCTTGTGTACAATTTTTTTAAAATTATATTATATTATTATAAACACACGAGTAGTTATCAATTTTCCAAGTTGAGTGTGATACTCGTTGCATTACTAACGCATATTTTCTTCCCTACAACGGCAGGATGGAAAATCCTAATTTTGGTATCCCTTAGCTATGTATAACCTTCGAACGTGCGTACCCGATAAAATTAGTCTTCCATGGTATTGTGCGCATAGATTCGAACGCACAATCAAATATACATACAGTTGCGTTTTCAAATGTGCGCGCATACAAAACATATACATAAATAGCGGAGACTGCGGAGAGAGTAACAACGATGAACAGGTGGAATGGCGCGTGTAATTTATTTACGCTCGAAGATAGTCAGCGGCAGCGGCCGGCGCGTTGCTTTTAATTATAGTACAGCAGTAAGGTTGAACTATACCTCGGGCATCGAATCCCGAAGCTTCGACAAAAGCGTGTTTTAATTGAATTTGTATATATATATATATATATATATATATCGCCACCTCTGTCGTTGTCGCCGTAGAGAGAGAGAGAAAAGGAACGGAAGGCGGTTACTTACGCGCCCGTTGGCCGTATGGAAAAGAAGCAACAGAGTACAACGAGCCGGCGGAGATGCGGTGACCACGGGCAGTCGTCCAAATTCGTCCCGCAGTGGTCACGAACAGCGCACACGCGAATCAAGCTTGTGACCAACGTACATTATTGGGCCTGCCTATAATACGCGCGTATACAAACACTCGCACGCGCTCTAAGGTTTACAGTTGCATGTTTTGTCGTTGTAAAACCTAGCGAGGAAAAAACGCCTGTAAATTAATCGGAGGTTTAAGGTGCTTTTGTAGCTGTCATTTCAACACAACGTAATGTGCCATTTTACTCGCTCGAGGAGGCTCAAATTCTATCTTTGTCTATATAATTTTACGATTGAAAGCGAAAATCGTTAGTTAAGAAAAATTGTTGTCAATATTTATGTTGATAGTTTTGCGCACAGTTTATGTACCGAGAATATCAAAATCTCAACAAGTATACACATCACAACAATAGTTCATACTGTTACCGATGCTTTTGCGCGATGACGCAGATAAAAATACGTACACTTGTAAAATCATATGAAGTACTAATTGGAGGGATGGATTAAAGGCGCGAGAGAAATTAGTGCTATTTCGAAAGTTGGTTCGTTAGTCATGCAATTGTCTATACCGGTGCTGCCGGTGTGATGTCGCGCATTGATGCGTGTATGTTCTCTCAAGAGGCTACGTTGAATTATTTCAGTGATGGCAATTACATTTATTTTGTTATTTGAGGGGTGAAGGTAAACAAGAGATCGCGGATCATGGTAATTACTCGAGTGAGGTGTTTGATGTTTCCGGGAAGAGTATAAAGGCGAAATACCTATTTCGCTCGGTTATATTGTTGCTCCACGGAAGAAATGCGCACCAACAAGAAGACACGTGCATTACATTTTTTTCAAAAAAATCATGTTTTATTTCCTGAAATTGTACAAAATAATATCAAAATTTAATTTGTTATGTAACTTGATCAATTTTGTTCGCTGTGCTACTGTTCCTGCATGATAAGTCAGAAAAACCTACAGATGTTCAGAAATACACATTCTTTAGATCCATTTTAAATTTGGAGTAAAGATTTGAATTTTTAAGTAAATATGAGTTAGAAAGTGCTTTCAGAAATTGAGAAAAATTTTGATTAAATGCAGTTATTAATCTTGACATTATTTTCCGATTCTACAAGACTTGATTTACAAGCTCAAATGATTTCATATTTTGGCAGATTTTTAAAAAATACTTAGTAGGTAACCCTCTTTGCATAAATAAAACTTTAGTCAAGAGCAGAAATTTCTTTGTTGAAAAAAAAAAAAAAAAAAAAAAAATTTCATGGACCGATATACATTTCTCAAATTTTTTAGAGTTTATTTATAAAATCATTTTTTAAATTAAGATAAAAACTATCAAACTAAATTTAGTTAAGAGTAATAATCTGTACAATTGCTAATACACCAATTTATCTTCTTCTCTCCTGAATATAACTTTCGGTTCAGTTCGGCGATCTCGACGTTCGTTCAATTTGTTCGATTCAGTCTGCTCTTAATTAAAATAAAACCTTATCGATCGATAAAAGTAATTAGTCCATTTCTGGGCAAACAAACAACTGGATCAAATTAATTGAATCTGAAACACTCGCTTTAAATTAATATGCATACTTTTTAGACTTTTCATATGTGCAACCTAAATTATTAAGGGAAAATTTCAATTAATTAAAAAAATTGACATTCATTTTCACATTTTTAAAAGATTTCAAGTAAATTAAAAAGTTGCAGAATTTCATAAAACTTGGAGTTGTAGTAAGATGTAAGTAATTACATCACTACTTAAAAAGTGGGTCGATCATGACCAAAATCACGAGAAAAAGTCGTTTGAGAAAAGACAAGTTTTTAACTTACAAAGGGCACTTAATTTTTTGGTATTGTTTATGAGAAAAGTTGACGAAGAAGTTCATGGCAGTAAGTAATAAACTATGGACTTGTAATGTGATTCTGAATAAATTACCACTTGGAAAAAAAAAAAAAAAAAATTAGTATTAATTTTTTCAAGACTGATCACTTTCAGATGTGATTGTTATATGAAATAATAATTTTTCATAGTAATACTTTCAGGACAAATAGCATGATACGAATTAGTTAAAAACTGCCAGCGGATACAGTTACATAGTTGCTTTTAGATATATGCTAAAACCACCTTAAGAAATAAATAAAATTTTAAAAAAATATAAACCATTGTCTAGACGTTTAAGATTGTTGTTAAAGCACAAAGTGGGTACAGACAAAACAACAATTTTCCCTCTCAAGCTACGGCATAACTAGCTCTCCTTTTCTTGAGATTTATGAATGTCACATTTCATATTTCATTTAATTATTCATAATTTTTCTCCCAAGTAAACATTTCTCGTATATTTTGTCTTTACTGTCTTTTTCCTTCTGTGCTACACGCAGGAACGGATAGCTACTACGCGACTGCGTCTCGATCTGGCCGTCGGCCAACCACGTGGTGGTGATTCCCCGGCATTTTTCAATGGCTCCTCGAGAAGTGCGGCCAACGAAAAATACACCCCATTCTTATTTCTGTACTCGCAATCGCTACTTCCGCAACCCTTTCCTCTTCTTCCACTTTTTTCACTCTCTTTTCTCATTTTTTTTTTATTTTCAACGGCGAGCATAAATGCCAAGTCACGGAAGCACGGATTCTATGATTCGGAGAATAAAATTGAATTTACGACTACCACCTCTCTTTTACTTTGTTCTTTTGTTATACCTATACGGTAATTCCATGGTAAAATAGTTATCTCTACACCGTTTTCAGAGTGGAAAATATACACAACTTGTACACACTATTACAAATTTTAGGGTATACATAAAATTAAATAAAACGCCTTACTATACAGTCTTTTTCTTTCAACAGGTTTTTATGCCATGCTCTATACCATGTAAAAAAAAATGTGGTTTTCAATCAATACTTTTTTATTTCAAGCTGTAGATGATTCACAAATTGTATTTTAATTACCCATCAACATAATTTGGATCGAAACAATAAACAAATAATAAAAAATAAAAAATCGGTAACGCCCAACGACACGTGCCACATCACGATTAGCGGTATCAGCGAGGGTATCAGGCTATTAGAACAAACTCTTTTTTTTCCTCTTTCGAAATAATTTGTAGAAGTGGAGTGGGTGTATCAAGCACACAAATGTATATATTAAATTTATGAAAACTAAGTAATTGTAAGTATAAAAAATTAAAATTTTGATTGGTCGCGAATTAAAAACGAAAAAAGTATCGAATCGTTGGCCATAACAAAAAATTCGAAAGTAAAACAAAACGAAAAGCTATGAGTCGGTCCAACACGTGTTCCGTATAAATTTAAACGAAGAAGAAGAAGGAGAAAAAAAAAAGGAAAATAATATCGTAGCTAATGAGCGTGACGCCGACAACCACTCGAGTTCAAGATGAAGGCGAAGGAAGCACACGCGGGGGAGGGGCCGGAGAAAGCCGATTGGCACGGAGCCAGCCACCACGTGCTGATAAAGAGATTAGAAAGAAAGACAATGTTTATGTTTTATTGTCTCTACTGCCAGGGAAGTTTTCACCGCCACCATCGTTTTCTAGCCGTATCTCAATTATACAGAGGCTGCACCGGTGTGCACTTATAATATTGCGCACAGTTATAGACATGGCGAGCTAATCCCTGAACGCGAACAAGCCCACCCAGTCTGCGCAACTGTGCCCCTCTTCTTCTTCTTCTTCCCAGTTGTTGTTGTTGTTATTGAGGGAAGCCGAGGTAATGCTAAATGAGTTTTGATAGCGCGCGCTTATACCGTGTCTCGGCAAAACTTGAACTTTCGTGCTTTCAATGGAAATCCCAAGTGCTTACGAAGTGCACACTCGGAGTTGTAAAATAAAAAGCTCCGGATTCGTGGATGGATGTGCACTACTAAAAAAAGAGAAGATCGAGAAGAAAACCTATTGAGATACTTGACTCTGGGAAGACGTACCGTTCCATCAATCTGTTTTTCTCTCTCTCGATCAGAGTCGAAGGTACGGGTGAAAAAAAGCTCTCTATATGTACATAATGGATGTTTGCTAATGGAAAAAATTTTAACTCGTCCCTCTCGGTTACTGCACGAGTCCTCCATCGGATACACTACGGCTAAAGGGCGAAATAAATTTCGGAGAAAGACGCGAATCCGAAACTGGTCCTCGTGTGCTTTTTCTTTCGCTCCGGTATCGCGTTTGCGGCGCGCTGTGTGATTTTCCTCATATTTTTCACGTGCACCGAGTTATCCCCCCTTTCCTTTTTTGCACAGAGAATATAAAGCCTCCACTCGTGCCTCTATCATTTTTTTTTTTTTTCGTTTTTTAGAGAAGAGGATTTACTCCTTTTATCATGCGCGGGAGCGGAACTGCGAAACGCTTTTCTCTCTCTCTCTCGCGCATGCAATTTCTACTCCCGTCCTCTGCATATGCGCGTGCACTACTTTCGCGAGAGGGAGAAAAAAAAAAGGAAGGTGGGTGGGCGGAGATAAGCTTTTTTTGTTCCCTCCTCCGCAGTGTACTCGTGTAAGCCTGTCCTCGTAACTTTTCAGCATTTTCCAATTTTTCATCTGGCCCCTAGACGAGAGAGACTCGCTGTTTTATCTCTGGCGCGCTAGTTTGAATGCAGTGACTCGACTATACGTTTTAGACCTACTCAACACTTTTGAAGCGATACCTAATGAATGGAGGACTCTTTCGTGTCATTATTACACGTACTATACCTATGGCAAGATTGAGAACGAAAATTTTAAGTGAAGGATGGCGATGATACATCGGTGATGATGAGCATCATCATTTGCACACGCTAGGTCGGATATTTATATAAAGAGGCAGGGTGCACTTTTTCAAGAAGAAGAAGAAGAAGAAGTGGGGGAGAACAAAACAGATGACCCGCAAAGTATGCAAATGTACATAAGCCGCTGGAATAATATATACCCTTCGACTCGGTGTGTGACAGTAGATACACATATATAAAACCTATGATACAGCAGGGGGGAAAAAGTTTTCAAAGGAGGAGGAAGAAGATCGAGTGTCCGAAGCAGTAAATCTGTCAGGCGCTACGTATATTATATCTGCTTATATATAGTGGCCGCGCGAAGAACACGTTACGTGTGTATCGATTGAGTGTGCGGCTATACGTATAGGCGCGGATGCAATTTTTCACCGGTGATCTTCGGTCGGAGTTGTAAACTCACTGCACGCCTGGTGGAAGCAGATACGCAACAAAAAAGAAAAATTGGGGTCAAAATTTTTGCTCCCCGATAAATAAAAGCTCGTGGGCGAGTCTCTCTCTCTCTCGTTCTTCTTCCGCCTTTGCATACCTATACACGTAATAACACACGTTGTGATGGGCTTGCGTGCAGTGGAGCCGTACAGCAAGGATGTCACGCTTCGGCAAGTGCGGTGTATATATTATGTGCCCACGCAAAATTGCAGATGTGTACGGAGCATCACAGAGTCGAGGCGTCTATAATTCATCATATGGGACAGATAGAGAGTGGGACAAGATAATTGGAACGAGCCGAGGGAGACGGACTGTATTACAGAGTATAGGGATACGTGCATAGCAGAGGTGGACTGTATTTTGTCGTGTCACGGGTGTGTCGTTGTTGGGCGAACTCGCTACCCTCGGGGCTTAAGCGCAAAATTAGAATATCCCCCGATTGTTTGTTTGCCAACGAGTTATTTGGTATATGGTGTATTGGGAGAAGGGGGGGGTCTCTCTGGAGGCTGATGCCTCTTCAAGTTCCGGCTGCCGATGAAGCCGTGTACCAACAACAAAAAATGCACAAAGTTGAAAGAGGGGGAGAGAGCCGATTGATGGGCACTCGAGGGCCCAGGATTATGCAAAACAGAGACGGCGAACCTTCTTTTCAACCAAGTTCCGCTCTTCTTTAATCCGTTGTGCGTGTTGACGGGAAAACTTTGCGAGGGAGGGGGAAGAAAAAAGAAGAAGAAAAACGAGATAAGGAGGAGGAGTTTCTGTCGGGGAGAGAGAGAGAGTAGATAGCGTGTCTAAGAGAGTGTAGCTTGGGGTAGAGATAGATGGATGGTATATACATGTAAAGGGGGGGTGGGGCCGGAAACGAGAGAGAGGAAGAGAAGACAATCAGGCGAAAATTGGCACGCCGCTATATAGATACTTGCTCTCTCCGCTGTGGGGCCGCGCTCGAGCTTTTCACCCTTTAGCCCTCCAACGGGTAGTAGTGCTGTAAGATGTGCTCCTCTCTCTCTCTCTCTACCTCTTTCTTCTTATCGTCGTTCCTTTCATTTGTTAAATTGAGTTCTGTATGCTCTGTCCTCGCGCGTTTTTTTGTCGCTACTCTACAACGGGAAATGAATCGTCTCTCGCACCTACGCACACCCGAGATAACAAGAGTGCGTAATTACAGATAAAATTTACGTTTTATACTTGGGAAAGCGAGGGAAATAAAAAGAAAGCGCTCATCGTGTGAACAATTTTTTTTTTTTCTTTTCTAAATTGACAACAATACACCTGTACACCTAAAAGGTAAAAAAAGAAAATGAAACATCAAAATACAATGGTAGATAGTAAAATTAATAAACATAAAATATAGTAGTATATAGGTAATTTTCATTCTGAGAGTAGAATACGTAATAAAGAAACGAAAAAAAAGGGGAGAAAATGGCTAAAGAGAGTTAAAATAGCACGAAACCACTTCCAAACGACGTGACGATTCATTTTTTGGACGGCTCACTCATTCTTTGTACGGGTTTGAAAAAAAAAAAAAAAAAAAAAATTAGCCACCGCGCAAAGCTACATCCAGACACGCGACCCGCACAATATTGGCCTCCTCCGCTTCTCCCATTGCCCGCAATTTTCAGTCATTGTCGACGCCGTCAAAATTTAATTGCCGGTCTCCGCCCACAGGCCTATATAATATATACACCCACCGCTGTACATACACGATCGAGAACAAGCTCAAATCCACATGCAAACGTGTGCACCAGCTTTGAAGAGTCGCTGCTGCACACAGAGACGACCAGACAAGGGAAATTAATTTGATACACTCGCTAAGCACGACGCGAGAAGACGCTTGTGTTTCGCATCGAATTATCGCACGCTCCAACAAATACACACCCGAAACCTCATTCCAAGTTGTAGGGCACAACGCACCTGCGGTCACTATAAACTCACTTTTTTTTTTCTTTTTTTTTTTTTTGTTATCGATGACGAAAATAAGAGAACTGGACAAAGGAGGACCGCTCGGCATCGAAATTTGATTAATTCACGAGTCATCGGTCGCTGCCGTCGTGGACCGCCCTCGTTTGTGGATATACACACACGTGGCGCGCGTCAACGCCGTCGGCGGTGATGTCATTACACGTCACCTGAGCGCGTGTGCCTATATCTCTCTGCATCGATATAATACAGACCACGACCGCATGGGTGATTGCCACTTAAACACGCCGACGACGCATTCCCACGCTACGTTTACGCGGTGTCGTTAATAATTTTGGGTCAATGCAATTAAGGGAAAAAAAAAATTAGTTTTTCTTTTTTTAATGGATAGAGGGAAGGGGCTCTACAAACCTGGTGGGCCACACGCGGGGAGTGAGAAAACAATGGCCGAGGCCAGAAATAGCGAGGCCAGCTTGCAGTACTCCAGAGAGAGAAGTTCAAACGGAATAAAGAGAGAGGGAGAAAAAAAAACGAAATAGGAAGAGGGAAAGAAGTGTGCAAAGGGAGTAGGAGGGGGCAGAGATGAAGAGAAGAAGCTGGGAAAGGAAGAAAAGCGCAATCTCTAACAACGTTTTTAATTACGCCTGCTCTCGTTGTGAGTCTCTCTCTCTTTCTTTTCCGTTCCTTTAATGTGTTTTTTTTTCTTTTTTTTTTTTCTCCCACGGGTTTTTTCACCCTGCGAAAGTGGAGCTGGCACCGAAAAAAAAAAAAACGAAAAAGAACTCGACAGCTGTACTGTATTATGTACCAAGTACTCTCTCAAGTATATGATTAGAGGGTGGGTAGTATATTTATATGTTACACGCACGTTGGTCGCGGTGAGAGGACGAGCTTGCAGAGTGAGGCTCAAAGTGGAAGAATCAGCTCTCGGTTATCGCTGCACTTCCCATCAGTGTGTGTGTGTACGTTTATATATACACACGTGTATACGTATAGAGCCGGCGCTTATTTCGCTGATCAAAGCTAACCGCGGCTCTGAGCCCTCGTGGTCGACCGCCACAGCTTCCGGGGAGCATTTTTTTTTTTTTTTTTTTTTTTTTTTTTTTTTTTTTTTTTTTTTNTTTTTTTTTTTTTTTTTTTTTTTTTTTCGATCTTTGTGCAGATTCGCGCGGGCAAAAGTCTCCGTTCGATTAAATCGTCCGGTTTTCCTCTCTCCGTGGCGACGTTAATTCCTTTGGCGAGTGAAAATTTGAATTCCAACTCCCCCGCCGAAATTGAAAATTCATGGGAACACGAGCCGGGATGTTCTACTCCAAATTGGTCCGGGCGTGTACTTTATGGAGGTATAAGATTGCTCTCGAGGAGTGTATATCGGGGCAAGATTTCGAAAATTGATGAAATAAAAAGTATAAGAGAAGGAAGAGGTGGTGCTCGGTGGTGGTGTACCTGTATGGGACTCTGTTATTGGGTTTGGCAAGCTTTGCCCCTGCAGTGTAATATCATTATCTATTCTACTCACACGTGTAGGTAATTAGTGAAGCGAAACGAACCCGAGGGCACAGCTGCGCGGATACATTATAGCGTCCACTTGATCGAGCACCTTTCGTCGCCCCGAACGTTTAGATGCTTTTTTTTTTTTTTTTTTTTTCAAACGCAAATCGTGTAATTTTTCTCGGAGCTATAGGTGTACCTCACCGCGGAGAGACAGGGCCTAATTATACCTGTCCCGGCCCGGCGCACGAATCGCGTCACGCGAAATTTATCGCCGAATCAAGCCCCGCGCGCAAGCTTGTACGTATAAATAATCGCCAGCTAGATGGACGCGCGTTGGGTTTCTTTTGGATTTTTCGATCGCGCCCCGAGACCGTCGTTTGTACTTGTCCGAAAGTTGAGATGTGCGTTAAATCGCGGGTTTTGCGTGTCAAAAAATACCCCCCCCCCCCACACGCGCAACTCTCGGGTACCATACTTGTATACATCACGCGTCAGGAATCCCGTATATGTATAAGCGATGACGCGCGGGGAATATATATATATATATATATATATATGTTCAGAGCCCGAATAACCACGTCCCTCGCGATTTCCCTGCTCGCGCTGCTTCCCCCGTGTCAACCTCTGCTTTCATGTGTACATTTTTGAAAAACAATTGTACAGCGCGTATGATATGTATATATATATTTACATCATTTGTGTAGTCATTGGTTAAAAGACAAAGTATCAAAGACATACCCTCCCCCCAAAAAAAGGCTAATACAATAATGATACAGAGTCGGTGGTGCTGCTCTCTTTCGTTATTTCGCGCACGAAACGTGTAGGCATATAATATATACACGAATTTCCAGCAGGTACGGCTAAGCCTTTTGCCCTCCGGTGCAATTTCCGAGCTCCCTCGGCTCGCTAATATTTCATGGGCGCGCTGCACCGGTGCCTCGCCCAACTGCAGCCTTATACATTCCCCCGTGGTATATATATTACTCTCCGTTGCGGTCCCATCCACCCCAACAACCATGTACCAGAGCTCATACGCCATATATACTTTACAGGTGCACAAGTACACGCTTGGCTTTCGTTTGCAATATTCGCCTCTGTGATTGTTGTTGTCGAATTCGAGCTGTACGACAGTTGGTGCTCGTTAATCGAGGCCCGCAAATGTTTCATGGAATAAAGCCGTACACGAGCGTGTGGGGTGGCCCACCAGCTTTTCGCAGTACTAAAAAAAATAATGAAGCGGGAAATTGCAATGGATCGAGTGTCGACAGATTTTCGGCGCTTCAAAGGTGTCCATGGACATATTTTGCTTTTTTTTTGTACGGGTGAAAAAAAAAAAAAAACCCATGCTTCGCGTATAAACGTAATTTACATAATGCGAGTGCAAGTTTACATGTGCGGGGGTGGTGGAGAAGGGCGTGTATATACATATAGCTTGTGCCATAAAAATGTGTGCTCGCACCGTGACAAATAGTACATAAAACTAGCGTAGCGAAAACTCGGGGATGAGGAGAAAAGTGTGTGCGCATACACTCCTCATCTGGTGGACGTATACATGCACACGCGCGCGGATGTAAATTATGTGCCATAGCTGTAGAGAAAAAGAAAACACGAGCCGCTAATTAAATGCACAACTTTGTAAAATAAACGAGGCTGAAAGTTGCAGTTGAGACATGGAGAATTGCTTTACTTTGTTGTTCCTGCAGATAAGGAGTTATAAAAGTAAAAATCCGATGTCGCTGCTTATCGCGTTTGTTGAAAGCGATAGTATCGTCTCTATAACGATGACGATGCGAGTTAATTATCGAAGTTGAAATTCGTATAGGATGAAAATGTTCTCGACGCGTGCCGGGAGCTCTACATTTTCAGGAAATAACAAACTTTCGAATAAATAAATTATACCAGAAGCTGAAATACCAGCAGCGCGAAATTATAAATTATCAACGCACACACGCTTCGGGTGAAAAACTGAAACGTCCGCGGGGTACCGCCGAGCGAATTGATCAACCATGTGTTTATACGCGCGGACCAAAAGATATGTGTAGAGCAGAGCGCGAGGGAAAAATCGGTGCATGAATGAGTTGCCGATCGGTATTATATACGGTGTAGCGGAAAAGTGGCGATCGCCAAAGTGCATGTTGCGCGCGTAAGGCGTAGGAGAAAGAAACGGTGAATATGAAAAAAAAAAAAAGAAGAAAAAAAACTGTAAGAGTGAGATGGAGAAGGAAATAGAATAGGTAACGCCTAGTTCGCCCACGCGTGTAATATAAATTATGTACCCCGTTTGGTTGGGCGCAGAGTGTGTACTATAGCTGCAAGGGGCTTTTTGTTGTATTGGGGGATTAAAAAATCACGCGGGCAGAGTTGGATGGAGCAGCGATTGCGGCCCTGGAAGTTGCAACTAAACCGAAAATCGAGAGAAATAACAAATACGGTGCGACTCGGAATACTTAGTCGGGTCAGTTTACGCGTATACGCGTGTGTACCTATGGAATGGAAAAGCAAGGGGGGGGGGGGAAAGCAATCGATAGGCTTCCTGCTCGAGGCTCGACGAAGTCGAGGACGAAGTATATACGTAACATAAATATAAAAGCACGTTATCACTCGTACATGTTCGACGAGGTCTTTGGCCTCGGAGCAGCGGCGACTCCTTTTCGGACACAAAATACACCGACGCTCGCATTTACCGAGATTTTCCATTTAATATTGTACATATTATATGCTCCGAGAGAGCGTATTCAATTTTGATTCGCGGACAAGCAAGAGAGGCTGCATAATGTGCTTTTCCCCTTACCTGGTTGATATTATATACTTACTCCGATGTCAGGTGCCAACGCACGTTTTTCTCATACATATATTATTTTCGTTATGTGTGCGTTGTCGCTTTGCTCAGCTGTTGGGTGTGGGCATAATACGTAGGGGCTCGGCTCCAAAATGAAATGGCACTTGGTGTTGCCCTTCGTTTGGCGGAAAAATTAGCTCCATCGTAAATTATAATAAATAGGCGTCCTTCGAGGGTGAGAAGAAAAAAAAAAAAAAAAAAAAGATATTGGAGAAAAAGTAGGAGTGTAGGGACAACAACAACAGGGCGTTAATACCTATCGAAGAGGGGAGGGGGCAGGGACAGCCATAGCAGGGTATTTATACGGTATAGATATAATGGCAGTCAGCAAAAGGGGCTCTCTCGGAAAGGAGCGGCAACTGCGGCGATGGCTCTCGCGGCGGTGGCGGCATTCCCGACTCCCGTGCAACTACACACACAGACGACGACGAGAGCTCACAAACACACACTCTCTCTCAACTCCACCTCTCGCTCTACCTCTGCTGCTCGTCGCGCGCTCATGAAATAATCAATATATTTCGCGGCGTCCCTCTTTTCATTCTCTCTCTCGCGCTCGTTTGCTCCGCTGATGGGTCTCGATGCTCAAGCTCCTCCAACCCGATACCTGGTGTGCGTGTGTAAGGGGTAGCTTGGGAGATACACCTGATGAGTGACTGTCGCGAGAGGAGTAAATAACAGGTTGTCGTACCGATATACACACACGCACTCCTCGTCAGGTATACGTGGGGGAGAAGAAGTACAGACGAGAGAGCACCTTTTCGGAGCACTGCTCCGTGCCGTGCATTGTACATGTTCGCTCGAAAGGTGGAGTGTAAGCATCGGATCATTGGACGCAAGGAAAAAAATTGGAAGGAAAAAAAAAAAAAAAAAAAACAAGTGAAAAGAGAGCGACCGGCATGGCATGCAACCGAGCTTCCGCGGGAGAAGCCATTTCGGAGCTGCTGCTTCGCTCTCTGATGCTCTTCTTTGTTTTACGCGGCGGGGAGAGGAGTGGGGGGGAAGCTGCCTGCTTTCTCGTGCAAGAGTACCTCTCTTTAAATAAGTATATATGCGGCTGGTGTGCTGTGTTACTCAACATGCGTGCTCTTATATACTTGACCGTCGATAAAAATATAAAGGAAGAGAATAAGAAAGAGAGAGAACGAGCGAGCGATACTCTGGTTGTATTGCTATACTTTTGCTGACCGGCCGACGCCGCGTTGCCAGGTGCTGCTGTTGCATGTTGCTTGCTTGCCCGGCTCTCTCTCTCTCTATAGCTGGCGCGCATGGTGATCGTTTTTTTTCTTTTTTTTTAGGTTAAAGCTGCGCGTTTAAAAAGCAGAGTTTTAATTGCATGCATTTGATTAGAAATAAGTAAACTAACCCTGTGACTGGTCTCCTCGAGCCGCTGGCGTTTCGAGTGTGGTCCGTCCCCGTTGAATGCCATCTCTTGATCTTTCTTTGCCTGGGTCTTACTGCTCCAGCTACTCCTACGGCTGCTGTAGTAAACAGCTACGTCCGGGCTTTGCAGGAGGGGAGGGAGGACTGCTCTGGTTCGGCTTGAGCTTCACTGTCGTGTTTTGTATCTGAAGCCTGGTACAATGGTGCCAGTAATGATGATGGCAATGGCACACGACGCGCACACGACGACACTAGGTACAATTAATAATTGTATAGTAATTCCAGTCTCCGGTGCAATTAATTTCTTGTGCAGGCGCGATCGCTCTCGCAGGAGTCGCAGGTGCCTTTAACTATACTATTTAAGTACTGCCGAAGCTTCGCTCGTTAATTTCGCTATCTCTCTGTCTCTCTGCGTTCATGTGTTGTTGTCTTTTGTTTTGTCCGCGCGAGCTTTTTGCCAACGCCACACGAGCACGAGCAATTCTGCGGGATAAACCGAACGAAAACGAGTTTTGGCAAAAGACAGAAACGGAGTCTGTCCGATATGTCCGTTTCTCGCGTCGTGTGCTTCCACAGCTAGAGTCCGATCAGCACTGCTATTATCGCGGTCGAGGAGTCTTGCAGAGTCGGGTGCAACTGTGTATAGGTATAAGTGAGAGCGCGACTCTCGTAACTCTCGTTGGTTGGAACTGGTATACGGAACTACGGAGCATGTGCAGCAGCAAAGAGAATAGAAATAATAATGGGCAGATCGGCAGATGGGTAAGTAAAAGTAAATGTAGTCTAGTATTGGTGTAGGCCTGACCCTGTAGAGCTTGTAAAAAAAAGCTCGATGAACCAGGTGGTTATCTATTATATTTGTTTTAATTGTCCGATAACCCGCTCGTTGATGACTGAGTACACGAACCGGGCAGCAGTATAGACTGTCGACGTCGACGGGTCAACCTCTCTGTGGCGGCTCCAGTATATATCTATATAGAAACAGTTCGATCATTTTCGCACACCTATTGTTGTTTTTTTTTTTTTTCCTCTCCTTCTCTCCCTTTTTATTTCTACCTCTGTTTTAAGTAAGCTCTATTTTAATTTCAATTCAGCCACCAATTATATACAATCAACGAAAAGTAACGTTGACTCTACTTGATCCACAGATCCGACTGCAGGCAAAAATGGCCGCTGCAATGGCACTTTAGCATGGCGTATGCATGTAGGTATGCAGCGCTTTTTTGCTGGCCATTCTCGACGACGATCACGTGGACACGCACCCCCCTACCCGTCGTATTGTTGGCAACGACGTTTTTGCTTTTAATAGTTGAAAAGTTTTAATTAGTACGTGCGACTGACAATACCCCCAGCGACCTCTCTCTGGAAAAACTCTACTTATCCATTTAAAAAATTTTCCCCCCCTGGGTAAAATTGTATAACACGAATATGATTTTAATTTTTACAAGTACTTGATTTTTTCTTTCTGTGTATGTGTAAACCACACGTATAAAATTATTGAATTTCTAGAGGTGAAGAAAAAATGTAAACTAAAGACTAAGTAATGAATATTTATAAGTACTGAACGGATGCGCCGATCACGCGTGTGAATATTAAAATGAATAAGTAGAAGCTGCAGAAGACAGGGTCACGTACACGTACACTAAAAATATATGTACTTTCTGATGTACTTATCTACTTATCAAATCAGAACTCACACAACGACAACAAAGAACCTGCGATAGTGCGATGTATATGTATAGAAATATTATATATATGCATGGCATAAGAGCACCAACGTTAGAAAAGCAGAAGACAACAGCGAAAAATCTCTACACAAAACAACTAAGTTCTCGGATAAAAAGTGTGAAGAGGGTAAAAAAATTGTAAAAAGAGTGGTGTGTGAAAACTTCCAGAGGACCTGATAAAAACGTCTTATTAGGCTGCTATAGCCGCTTGTCATGTTTGAGCACGTAGTTTGTGTTTTTTTCCTTCGCTGAGTATAGGTATGCGTACCTATTTATATTGGCGTCACTGTTTTCAGTTTACTATATTAGATCGAAGCTTGGAGAAGCGTCGCAACTACCGTGAGCAGTAGTTGCTGATGCTGCTTGCAACAATCAAATACCTCTTAGCTACGTCAAATATGTGAACGCTGTGTTTTGGCTATTTTGAGAATCAAAACCATACTTACCATTTTGTTTTCGTGAAGCGTGCGAGGATCGTTTACTTACTTATCCAGTTTATTTCGGCCCACACGCAGTGCGTTTTATTTTGTTGTGCATATACGGCTATTCCCATGGAATAAAAATTTGAGATGAGAGCGAATCGTTTGTTGTTGTTGGTGCTGCCAGTGAATTACTTCTGATTAAAGTCAGGTTTTAAAAGTTCCATCAAATAAAGCTTCAAAAATGGATATTTTGATCAAGAATGACGCCCAAATGGCCCTGAATTTCCTCGAACTTCCCGAAATTGTTTTGGAAATGATTTTCTCCAAGCTCAGCTACGATGAAATTGCCAGACTCAGAATTGTAAGTGGAAAATTTTTTCTTTACGTTAGTATGGGAAAACTCATTCAATACTTGGATTATTGTTTATCTACAGGTTTGCAAAGCGTTTGATCACATCTGCAAGAAGCTGCTCAACAGAGGATTCAACTTGATGGAAAAATATCACGCGCAGTGCTTGAGAACTGTCAAAAGTCAGTTGCCACGCAGGGAATCGGAGAGAAGAACTCATCCCCTTGCAAGACATTGTGATATTCTTACGGCTATAGAGACAAGAATATCAATGTTATCCATGACTTTTACAAAATACATTGACTTGAATCTTTGTTGCTTCATCCCAGGAAAGGTAAATTACTGAACCCAAATGTCGCTCTTTCGTATTATTGTAGCTCATGAGTCTAAAATAATTGAATGAAAAAAAATTATTTAACATTGTCAGGTGATTGATGAAATATTGAGAGTCTTACGTCTGATCAGACTCTCAAAAACACCACCCAGAACTCCAGAAATTTTACAAGAATTGCGTGACATCAGTAGCATGGCAATGGAACACTTTGATGAAAAAATTTTGCCCGACTTTAAAAGTAGTATCTGTCACACGGTATCGGCCAATGTAAGTCAGTATAACGACAGTCTCTCTCACCTGATGATGCCACATCACACTTCACACCCCAAAAGTTCAACACTGCCGCATAATTTACATCCATCTACCTGGAAGAAGATCTGTAATCGTACCAAAAAGAATAAAATTACAATACTAAGTGTCAAGGGCCAAATTGGCAAAATGAAACTGAGGATGAACAGACAAGCTTCTCAAATAAGAAAACAAAACGTTAAATTGCAAGAGCACACGAAAAAAATACAGGATCAGAATCACCAGCTAGCTGAAATGAAGAAGCATCTGGAAGAGTGGGAACAAAAACTAGGCGACTTGACAGCCGAATTGAACCGTGCCAATAGCTTGGATAATTGCAAGAGAAAAACTTGTGATACTGGGTTACTCAACTCGAAAGATATACAGGCGAAAAAACGAAAGTTGATAGTTGAACGCAAATCATCCGTGGACGCGCAAGATGTCAAATTCAAAAAATTTATGGTGGATCTTCTAGATAAACCAATGGAAGAATGTATGTCTGATTCTAATTAAACGACCCCCCCTTTTTTAAACAAATTGTTTGTCAGCAACAAAAGTTCGTGCAAACAATAATTTGATATTTTATAAATTTAATTAATAAATTACGGCTCCAAAAATAATCGTGATTTATAAAAACCATCTAATGATTATCAATGCATAAGAAATAAAGCATTGATCATGCAAACCATGAGCCGGTTGATATTATATTCTCATTAGCTAGTTAACCATATCTCGGTGTAACCCGCACAATGGTTTAATATGTGCACGTGTATATAGAAAAAAATAATAATAATAATAATAAATAAGAAATTTTGATAATGTAATCATTAGAAAATGCATGTTTCATCATGCAATCTTGTGAAATCTATCTATTACCAGTTTCGATGATTGTTTGTATTATAATTTTGTAACTGTGTTATAGTAAGCAAACTTTCAAAAGCCCTTTCATCCTTGGGGAATCGTAAACATGAACGAAGACATATTTCGAAAATAACTTGTTAATAATAATTGTTATTATTTTTTATATTCTCACGAACGACATTTCTTTGTACTTATAAATCATAAAACTTAATTTCATACCGTTTAAACTATACTCGAAATTTTTTTTTTTCCCAATCCAAAATAAAAAATAAGTTTTTTTGTGCCAACCACACTTTCAGCTCGAAATCTTCAATTTTTCTTTAGCGACCCACAGCATCTCCTCCAAAATGAGGTAAATCTCTTGCTTGCGATCCTCTGAAAAAAAAAAGCTCATATCAATCGACGCTGTCTCGAAAGCACGAGAGCTCGGTACAAACAAACTCAAGTACCGACCGTTCGGTATCAGAGAGTAATCCAGAATGAGTTCGATCACTTAACTCTGCTCCCGTTTACCATCGCACATTTGCAGCTCGTTTTCCTGAAAAACAAACAAAATTATCAAAGCTCACAAAGGAACAGGACACGAGAGGAGACTTGCCGATTGACAAGAAGCACCAACGCCAGCCTCATCGGTCTTGCCGATCTCGTCGTAAACAGCCGCGCAAGCAGCGCGCAAATAGCCCTCCTGCTTCTCGCGCTCCTCCCTAGCCGCAAACTCTTTCGCCACTCGAGGCAGCACAAAGTTGTAAACCATGTCCGCGACCATACCCTCCTCGTCAATCTTGTCGATGCTAAAAATACACCCACTCCTTTACTTCTCGAGTACATCACATTATCGTTGTGTCGCATTAATAGCATCGCTCGAGCCACCGACTTGTCGTCCATGTACTTGGCCATCGCGTCGACCTTGTTCGCCAGCTCGTGCACGTAATTCTCGGCCTCCTTCTCCGAGGCCCACTCCACTCCCTCCTTGAGCACGTCCTCGAGGTACATTTGCACGGACTCCTGGTTGACCTTCAAGATCTGCCGATACATCTCGTCCAGCTCGCGACGCCGGTTCGCCTCGAGTTGCTCCTGGCAGGCTTGCTCTATCTTGTGCCTCATCCTCTCGCGCTCGGCCAACAGCACGAGCGCGTGGCTCTTCTTCTCGCTCTCGAGCCTCGTCAGCTCCTGCAGCCCACAGGAAGATACCATGGGATAATATATAAAGTAGTGCGACAAAGGAATCCTCGTTTCTCACGTCGTTCAGGAACATCAGCATCTTTGCGATGGTCTTGCCCTCGAGCGCCTGTAGTATCTCCCTGGCTCTGTTCTCCTGTGCGACCCCTCGCTCATGTTCCTGCTTCCTACGCAACTTCTCGGCCAGCTCCTCGTCCGTCTCCTCGGCTTGAGACGCTTGCAGCTCCTCAATCAGCTCCGCGCATCGATTTTTCCCCTCGATGAACTAAAAAAATGTCCCTTTCACTAGGACCATCCCACACCTCGCTGTATACGTTTATTTTCACATCACCACCTCGCACTGAACTGCCCGGCCGCTGATCAGTCCCTGCAGGTACTCCACAGCGGCGTCCGCCCTGTTCTCGGAGTGCTCCGACAACCGCCAAGACAACTGGGGCGTTGGGGGCATCGAAGGCGGCTTCTTGACGCGCTTCAACAGAGACAGTCCATCCAAGTTCTCCTTGCCATGGTGTTCCACAGCTTGGCTGAGCCTCAGCAGGTACCTATCTTTCCTCTCGGGACACCTGCGACACGGCCCCGAGGACTGGCGCGTGGCGTCGTTCAGCTTGTCGGTCAGCCACTTGGGAACGCGAAGCATATCCGCTGAAACCAGATCGTTTTTTCTTACACGGATCCATACTTGCATGGAAGCCTAAGCCAGGGTATCGGCTTACGGTCCATGGGTTTGTTGTCCCCGCGGATGTCGTCAACGCGGCTGTTACAGTCGTAGCACTGTTTCACGTGGTACTCGGCGCTAGGTCCTCGCTTGGCGGGGATGTGCCGTGAATTTTTTTCACCGGGATCGCAGTGCCTGCCAACGAGTTTGCGCAACTCGCGCGCCAACTTGTTCCTTATGTTCTTGGCTTCCTTCTGCCTGCGTCTGCTGAGTATCTCCTCGAGCCTCCGGAACCTGATCTCGGCCTTGGACCTCTTCTCGCCGTCCCTCGACTCCATCAGCTCCTTCGCCAGCTCCATCCTCATGTCCATGACCGTTTGTATCTCCTGCGTGAAATCCCCAGTTTCTTTTTTTTTTTTTCTTTCTTTCACCAACCAAATAGTTAGCATGCAGAGGGTGGTGACGTTTAATTTACAGATTCTCTGAAGGCCCACTCGTCCTCTTCGAGGGCGGTGATGATGACCTTGCGTTTTTTCACGTTGCAAGGAGTATCCATCGGCGGTAGAACCAGCTCCCAGGCCCTTCTCATTCTCATCCGGTTGATGATCTCGACCTCGTGGACGCCGGCCGGCAACTCGTTGCCCCATGCGAACGACTGCAGAGTCAGGACCTCCGGATCGTGACCTTTTACACGACACTCGGATGAAACACCACGTCCAAGTTTCAATGTCGCCGTAGGGTGTGTACGTACCTTCCGCGACCCTGTACGGTGGCTCCCAGGGCTCGGTCTGGCACTCGACCTCCGTGTAATCCGTCTGCGTGGCACTGTTCTTGAAGTACTCGCTCGAGCACCTGGAGCTGAAAAATCGGTGGTGCACGGCTTTGACCGCGCTACCCAGGATGCTGCCGTCCAAGTGGCTGGACATTCTCTTGTCCGTCGTCGCGTCCGGCCCCGAGGAGACCGACTCCTGGCTGACTCGGCAAATGTCCAGGTTCATCGTGTGTACTTTTGGGATTGAAATTTCACGTTTATTCCCTTTGGCCGATCTCCCGTGTGTACTCACCTTATCTCCGAATTGTCCTCCTTGTATCCTCTTGGGACTACTCCGTTGATGGACGGTCCTCGTTAACGTTCACCAAAGGGCATTTTTCCTTTTTTTTTTTTTTTCGCGATTTCATGGTTAAATATAACGTCATCGCGGTGGGGAGGTTGGTTAGGAAATCACACCTGTACGCGTTTACTTGAGCATTACGGATAAATGGTTCTTTAAAAGGAATGGAAAAAGTTTGTGATATGACGTGCGCGACAACTTGACTTTTTTTTTTCTTTTTTTTTTTTTTTTTTTAAACGATGTCGTACGTGCAGGCGCGTGTAAACAACATTTTTATCGATCAAACTTGGTACACTTACCGATATACGGGCTGGCTTTTCTGTAGCGTGACACGAGGGTAAAAGGAGCGCTTGGAAAATGAAAAACTCGGAAACGTTACTTCGTAAGTGTATATATGGTATATATCACACATCTTTCGATATTATTTATTTTGTACAACTTAGGGACTATATTATAACATCATCGCTCGACTCTCGTATATTTATAAACTTCGCAATCAATCAACATGAATTATTTAATCGGCGAAAAAACATCATCACGTAGTAGAATACATTATATATTTTTTGTATTGTTTTATCCTATAATATATATATATATTTGTTTCCTTCGTACAAAAACAAAAACAGTGCTAAGGTACTATTAAACTTTCACACGTATATTGTCTTTGTAATTCTTGCTTATACTTTTAATTCTTCCCTTACGATAATAATCATGCTCTGCATCAGATGGCATTTTATGTTCGATGGTATATATAATATACACGTACGTGTATGTATCAAAGAAAACCTTCGTTATTATGCATAAATATTTCATATTTGGTATAAGTATCGTCGTGCATGTGCAAGTAAAAACAGTTGCAAAATCATACATGTAGTTAATTTAAGAAATTTTAACATAAACGGTGTAACAATATGTACATGATTGCATATAGTTGTACAAACGATGGTTTATTTATACAAAAGTTGCGAATGAAGGGCTGGATATGTGCATCTTAACATCGTATAGTATAAAAAATGTGTAGTTTATTGTACTAATCGACTTGTGCGATGATGCATATAATTAGGACGAAAAAAAAAAAAAGAAATAATAGTAATAATCAGCTCAATCGCATTTTTGATGGATCAATTCAAAATCGCAAATTTGTACAACTATATGCAACGACGACAAGATATTTTCCCGGCTCCTTCGTCAAAGCCCTCTATTCGTAATACATGTGTGTATATAACATAATGCACACGATCTTTCATCCATCGCAATCATCCGCGTTTCGACACACCCACACACATCTTCTTCCATATCTCTAACCTTCGTCTCTCCAACGATTACACATGAAATTCCCCCTATCCTCTTGATTACTTCCGCCACGAGTCAAAGTACCCGCTGACCGATGCGCCCAAGTGCTCGGGCCACCTCTGCTGATCCGAAATGTCCTTGCACGTCTGCCCGGCCAGCATGTCCTCGGGACAGGTGCACTGCAGCCGCATCCTGTATATCGTCATCTGGCCCAGGGCGATCTTTTCGTTCTCCTTGTCGACGGCTTCCTGGTACGACCGGAAATCCACTCCCCGGCGAGCCAAGCACTCGCCCACTGCCGGCTCCCTCTCCTTGCCCGCGCTTTTTGCCTCCCGCATGCACTTCAAATCCTCCGGGAGAAGAACAAAGGGCGTCGAGGACGCGGGCAGCCAGTAGGTGGAAAAGACAAGGTCGACCGTTTTCTTCCCGGCCTCGCCCGGTTTCGCCAGAGACGGAAGCAAAATCCCGGTGGGCGGCTGCCTCTGTACCCCCAGTAGCCCAGCTACACCCTCGCGCTTGACGCTCCGCCTCGACCTGGGCTCCTCGGCCGGGGCAACGTTGTCCAACTCGGCCCCGGTGAGAGCCTCCGCCTCCTTGAGGTCGACAAAGTCTATGTCCGGGATGTAATCCGAGCTGTCGTCCGAGTTGTTCGACCTGCTAAAGTGCAGGGATGTGTAGTAGTTGGCCTGCTTGTTCTGGCCATTGGTGTAGTCCATGCTCGAGTCGGTCAGCTGGTTTCTTATCTTGTTGGTGTCGTTGTTGATGTACCGGCCGCCCCCGCTCTTTTCGCTCCTCTGTAGCCTCTGGAACTCGTTAAGCTGACGGGACGCCATCAGCCTCTCGTTCTCGTCGTCGTACGTATCGTCGTAGTTGTTGTCCTCCCCGATCTGCTGCTGGCCGTTGTTGTACCTGTCCCCCTCCCACCTGTCGGGCTTCCACTCGTTCTCGCCTTGCTGCGCGTCGTCCAAGGCTTTGTCCAAAAATACGCTGTCGTCCTTGGTTTTTGGGTAAAATTGGCTTGGCTTTTGAAACGCCTCGCTCTCGGAGTTGCTCGCCCCCCGGGACTGCTCGGTACCGTCGTTGCTCGGACTCTGGACCCGGGCGGCGTACTCGTCGGCCGCGCTCTTGGGGTCGACGCTGTTGTTGAACTCCAAGGTTTTCCAGTCCTCGGAGCGGTAGAGCGCCAGACCGGGTGGGCCCACGTGCTGGCTAAAGGCGTAGAGCGACGTGACGAGGGAGCTGTTGAACCTGAGCCTGCAGAGGTCGGCGTCGGGGTCCGAGTCGCGGAAGAACTCGTACTTGTCCCTCGCGCCCTCCTTGCCGAGGCAGTCGCCGGACCAGTGGACGAACCAATCGTTGCCGAAGCCGTCGACGGTTATCGACAACCCGGACATTTGGCCGCTCATGGTGTCGATCATCGGCGTCTCCAGCAGGGGCTTGCCCGTTTTGCCGTCCAGCACCGTGGCGCTCGTGTAATAGTACAGCGGGAAGCCCGGGCCTATCTGGTGCTTCACCATGAAATCGGGGACTTTGTCGTCGTTGTAGTAACCGGGCACGGGGATGCTTATCACCTCGGAGCCCTCGATCGTGAAGTTCCAGATCTCCTTGAAGGTCAGCCCGTCTATGGCCAGCACGCTCGAGTTGGCCATGGCGACAATCATGTCCTCCGTGCCGTCCGAGTTTACGTCGATCAACAGGGGAGGCAGCGAAACCGGACCCTCGCGGACCTTTTGCAGCTTCTGAGGAATGAAATCTTTTGTTACTCTCGTTTCCTACCTTTCTCTCTCTCCCTCTGAATCCAAATGGGTACAGGTGCCAATTGCTAACCGGTTTGAAATATATTTTATCATAGCTTACTCTTTATAAATTAAGTCAGACATCGTTTCAGAGGAGATGAGAGCAAGTGGGTGGGAGAGGGGATGAGAGTAAATAAACAAACTTACAAATTCGCCTTTGAGCAGGTTAGCGTGGGGCACGACGTAGAGGCCGCCGGTCTTGTCCCGGTCGCTGGCCACGAGCACGAGGTAAGTCTCCCCGTCCTGGTGGACCAACACCTGGGGGGCGACAAACAGCTGCTCTTTCCCGGGAAACCTCCAGCTATTGATCCTGTTGCCGGTCTTGCCGGACACGAGGACCACCTCCGACTGGGCACCCCAGGTGTGAGCTGCCACGACGTCTCCCACCCCGTCGTAATCCATGTCGGCTATGTACCTCACGTCGTACACGTCGTAGTAGCGCGCAGCGTCGGCCAACTGCTCGCCGGGGCTCAGCTCCCATATGCTCCTGCCATCCCGGCCGCTGACCGCGTGGAGTATCCCACCACGGCCCCCGATCGCGCAATCCTTGGTCCCGTCGCCGTTCACGTCCAGGCCACAATCGACCGAGAACACCGCGTGCCCGGTCCAATGGGTCCACAACGTTTTCCCCTGCGACCCGTCCAGGGCCAACACGCCGCCCAGGCAGGGCGCGCTCTGCTCAAAGTACATCTTGCACGTGAACTCCGTCGCGGCCGACGTGTCCAACCCTACGTTTATTTGTCATATATTATTATACATGCACCGCGGCGCGTGAAAATTTGAAGGTTTTATATATGCACCAACCTGTGCTGAAGCCGACAATGATATCGACGACACCGTCCCCGTTGACGTCGTTGCTCCTCAGCGGCGCCTCCGAGGTGAGCCTGGGCAGGGTCCTGGTCCACTGGAGCCGCGAGCCAAGGGACGTGCAAGGTATGACATACGGCTCTTTGGCCGGGGAGTGTTTCTCGTGAGCCAGCCACCGGTCGACGATGCCCGGGGAGACGGGCAGCCTCGTGATGGCCACTGCGCACAGGACGATAATGGCCACGACCACGACGAGGCCGAGCATGGTGTAGAGGAAGGGCGCGAAGAGCGCCTTGAGCGGCAAACGGGGCTGCAGACCGGGCTCGGGGGCAAAGTGGGCACCCCGTGACTTGGTCCTCCGGGGCGCCATGAGCGGTCGCTTCACCCCGCGCTCGTAGTCGTCGTCGTCCTCGAGGTGGCCGACGCCCCCCCCGCCCCCAAGCTTGAGTATCCCGTTTTTCCCATCCCGCACGAACACCTCGTCGTCAATGTCGCTCAGCTCGTCGTCCTCGTCGTCGGCGAAGCTGTCGCGCACCGCCACCCGCGGCAGTTTTGGGTACACCCCGAGGCCGCCCACCGACATGACCCTTCCCCCCCAGGAGGGCTGTGCTTTTTCTTTTTTTTTTTGTCTTTTATATATCTACCCGTCTGCCGCTCGGTGTGTAGGCGCCACCCACCCGCTGTACCTGCAACGTGGGTTTACATTTATTTCTATTTTGTGGTGAAGTCGAATTGACGTTTCCAACTATAGCCAACAAAATGCACTTACTTGTTTATGTTATTTTGCAGGGGGAGGGGGGGGTGGTGGTAGCGGGCGCTGCTGCTGGTCGGACGGTACTACCACGACGGCAGCGGCATGTGGGATCGGGGGCGAGTCGGAGCGTAGTCGCGGCGGATCGATATAGTATTCCCAAGAGCCATTTGTCATGAAAGCCCAGCCGGAGAGGGAGTGGGTATTATACCTTACGCTTCGTGTACGCAGGGGAGTCACTTTAACGCCAACTGTGGTCCTCGGGTGTGTGTATATATACGTATGCGTATATATAT
>NW_019379704.1:5628-57321 GCF_000648655.2 Copidosoma floridanum
TAATAAGCCCCCAACCGGGGGCTTTGCCCCCTGGACCCAGCACAACCTGTCTCACGAAACATACCTTTATTCCTCTTAGTTAAAAGCAATTTAATGCTACCATCTTTGAAGTCAGCACACTTATATTTGAAAAAAAACGTATGCACATATATCAACTTAATATCGAATATTAGTAACTCTGTTACCGCCGAGACTGAAGACCATTTAATACTACTAGTGCCAGTAGACACATACATACCACTACATTGGCAGGCAGATCGTAAATTTTATATTATAGACTCTAAAAAAAGCATAGTTTTTGGCAATGGACATAACGCAAAGCAGCAATATCGGCAGCTTAGGCTGCGTTCAGACACAACGGCAATATCAATCTGCACGCATTAATCTATTTGATTACACGGGTGCGAGAGAGAGGGTGAGCGATCTGTCATCTCTTCGCCCTCTCTCTCTCGCACTTGCGTATTCAAATAGATTGTAAAAAGTATTGGCGTTGCGTCTGTACGCAGCCTTACAACATATATCTACTGGAGTTGGCATATATATGGCAATGCTTGCATACTCATTTGAGGTTTATAAACTTTAATTAATTTTTTTATTTAACATGTAAAGTTGATACCTCACTTTGCACCCTTAAGGAGAAAAATAATATACGTTACTCGAGCGCAAGCCTCTGCCCTCCGGGCGGAAAAGTACTTTTCTGCCCATGGGCCCAAAGTAGTCGAAGGGCGCAAAGTTCGCCCGCGGGCGCAAAGTGACACTTTGCGCTCTAGTGGCGTAATGTACTATTAAGTCCTCAATATTTAATACCTTGCCTTTTATGTTACTAATGTTTTCATGGTTTCCTTTATGTTAAGCGATACCATACTTTGCTCTCCAGTTAACTCAGCGTTCTATCAATAAACTCGTGTTTAACTTGGAATAGCAATGAAAAATCATTTGATAAAAAGTGTTTTCAAAAATTTTCCTGGTTTCTAATAGTTTAATTAATTGTTTGAATAAGTTTTACACAATTATTAATTAGGTTGTAAAAGGTGTGATCCTCATCGAAGTGAGATCATAACCATTTTGTTAGAATAGTATAAAATAACTTAGTACTATTAAATTACTTTTGGATGATTTTTAACTTCATCAATAATAGTTTTATAGCCATCTAAAAAAGGATGAAATGGTAATTAGCATTTTCCCCACTATTGATATTATATTTTTATTAAAAAATTTAAATATCTAACAAAATCACCCAACTTTACAAGGAATGAATTTACAAAGCGTAGTCGGTAAGCAACATAAACATGAGAATTAAATACTATTATCAAAAAAAAGTTTTGTACTACCATAAAAAAAAATCGTAAAAAAAAAAAAATTCTGCTGCGAGCGAGATTTGAACCCCAGAATGCTCAAAGCAAAATTACACAATGCGGTACTTAGTTACCTTGACTACCAACGCACTCTTTTCTTTAGCACTTACAGTGACACATGTTTATCGTGAAGCTCCAGGGTTTAAGCTTAAGTATTAGTTTATTTTTTCTTTATATTGATAATTGTGTTAAAGTTTGGCCTACAAGTAGAATTATTTTTCTAAATATTTTCACAATTACTTATTCTTATTAGAAAAGTTACATGTGTTGAAGAATGATATTTTAATTACAGAAAAAGTCATTCTCTATTGAATAAACTTAAAAATCAAAGTAAAGCGTGTGTGTATTATTCTGATATTTTTAATGTGCTAAATTTTTATAAATCTATAAAAACATAAATTATTCAAGTTGTAAAAATGATTATTTTATAAATATCAAGTTTCAAGAAGTTACATTAAATATCGGGGCTTACGTTTTTATTACTCAATTTTTTATTTTATACGAGGAAAACTCAGTATTTAGCTGTACAAGTATTTAATACACATTTAATGAATAATATATGACCGGACATATAATAACTGTCCAACATTCAAAACCGCTTTTGAGGGAACATCACATCAGGAATAGATATAGGTATACGCATGCATGCGAGAGCTGCGAGCTGCGAGAGCCGGGAGCCGAGAGCCGAGGCAGCTAGAATACAAAACATATATAGCTATACCCGTGTATACGCACATATTCCTTCCCCCTCTACTAGGTACCTATCGTACGCACAATTTGGTCTTCTCCTCCGCTGCTGAAACGTGCGTATAGTTCGGCTGATTTGCCGCGACGGGGCGCTCAAAACAGTGGAAAAAAAGCGACACACTCTCTACCATAGGCGCTGGCAATCTCCCTTCTAATCTCTGGTTATACGTTACGAATTAATAAACGTAAGAAAAAACTTACATAAAAAATTAAATGTAATATTTTGTGGTTCCAACGAAGAAAATGCCAAATAAAAAAAATTTTTAAACGTCTAACAATTGCTTGATCACCTACCAATCGAAGGTTGTATTCAGCTTATGCCAAACAGAATATGTTCACAGTGTCCATGTCCAGTCCTTCTCGCACGTATCAAAGATCGATACTCTCTCGAATATCGAAATAGAGGTTGTAGTGTCGATGGTATATTCCGTAATCCATAATGACCGTAATAGACCAAGAGCTGAGGCCCAAGGTTGGTTAAAAACCTAAATTAGCCGCTAGTGCCTCTACTGACACAAGAATTAAGAAACATCATGATTCGAGGAGATCCGGGATATTTTTTTGACATTCCATTCTTCTAAAGAGTTATGTAGTACGTGATTTTAGTAGTACAATGTGGTCGATTTAATAAGCCACCCGCAACATAGAGCAACAAATAGTAAATTAAATGATGTCAACTACAAGTGCCATTTGCGGCAAGACTAGAACTTATCCCTGGACGATCACTATCTTGGAGCAAATACGCATTACTCACTCTAGGTGTTTTACACCTACAACGCCATCTACGCCACGTAAGGGTATACTTGTTTAGGGAACCCGATTGGAAACGAAATCAAGCTGCGCGCGAAACTTATAATCGCTGGGCCCAATCGCCCAATGCAGGCAGCCAACATTGGATTAAGCTTGGCAGTGATTTGGCGTGCTGGTCAGGGCACAATTTGACCTTGCTTGGCTTGACTGCTCCCCGTCATTGACAATTTTTGTCCGTGCATGCTTGTATTATGAATAGGTATACAGCACGAAAACATCGAAAACAACGTCTGCGCATGCATTACAAGAATTTTACTAAGTATACCTATACATATTATGAACATGCTTGCCCGTGTGGATGAAAATTATCAATAGCTTTGGAGCAGTCAAGCCAAGCCAGGCCAAGTCGCACCCTGACGAGCACGTCATTTTATTACCAAGCTTAGCCCAATATTGGGGACTTGGCACCGTGGCAGCCAAGCTTGGACTTGACCACCCCCGAATTTCAATTTTCAATCGGAAAGTTATGCCATATAGGTATGTGCACACAAATGCGATAAGAGCGAAGAATAAGGAAATAATAGGAATAAGAACAAGGAATAAGTAAATAACGGGAATAAGAGGATTAACGTATTGATGTACTATACTTTTCAAAAAATATCATAAAACAGATGAGGGAGATTCTCCTAATTGTCTCTGCTGTATTTAGGACAAACACGGACACAATCCTAATCAACCAATCACTGACTCGGAATCTCATGTCTGTAAGCTTTATAGGAACAAAAAGTAACTTTATCCGAACATCTCAGCACGTTTTTTAGTAAATAAATAAATAAGTAAATCCCAAGCTGTCTATCCAAATGACCTGATGTGTATCTTAGTTTATAAATAAACAAATGAATAAATGAATAAATATAGCCCTTACAGTTTACGTGCAACCTTTAATCTCAACAAAATACTAGCTTATAACGAAAATACATCGAACAAAAAAGTATTAGAGCGAATTACGAATTTGAATGAAACACTAGTAGCCTAACAAATATTTTACTGCTAGTTAGGTTTTATAAACATGAAAAAATTCATAAAGAACTTTTTGAGAATTCATGAAAGGTGACATAACATGATCAGTTTATGAGTACTTCATAAATACTTTGCGAATATTATTGAAATTCTACAAGAATTTATAATGAACTCCTTGCGAGCTGTGCGAACACTTATAGAAGTAACAAAGAATTCATTCTAATGAATACATAATGTATTCAAAAAATGAATTCATTTTCAATTCTTTTTTAAATTCCGGTGCTCACTGGCGCTGTAGCGTTTTTACTTGTTGTCCAGCTTGTGTGAGTAGAACCCTAGGGGTCGCCAGGAACCGTCAGCCTGCTGCTGCTCTAGGACTGCGCCGATGGCGACGTCTGAAGCGTCGGTCCTGAGTGCCAAGGGCGCTTTTGAGTGAAGAAACGTTGTGCAAGCGGCTTGAGTGATGCACTGTTTGCTACGTTCGAAGGCTCGTTTTGCTTCTGGTGTCCAGTTAAGGGTGACCTTCTTTGCTACGCTTTTGAGCAACTCGTGAAGTGGTCAGTGTTAGGTGAGGAGGATATGATTTTGCATTTATGTCACTAGGACCTATATATGAATAGCTACAGATACTAGTAATAGAAATGAAAAAGCTGAATAGGAGGAAGGAGTAAGCCAGTGGTTCTCTTCAAATGTAACTGGCAAACTTGCGTGAAATTCAAATTGGCAATATGGTGCAAGACAAAAATCCCCTGATAATTCGACACAATTTCATGCACGATAACTTAATAAACTAATCCCCAGCTATTTAACCCAATAACCCAATGGGCCAATAATAAGCCTCATGAGTTTTGATGAATAATAAGATTTATTAATTAACAAAGCAAGCGCCAATCCCCATATGACCCGGGGCGCTTACTAGTCACTTACTTAATGTACTATAAATAAAATAATAACGCAAGCGCCTATCCCCACACAATCTGGGGTGCTTACTAGTCGTTTTAATTATTTATAATTAATAAAATAATAACGCAAGCACCAATCCCCACACGACCCCCTGGCGCTTATTGGTCGCTTACTTAATTTACTATAAATAAAATAATAACGCAAGCCCCTATCTCCATACAACCCGGGCGCCTACTGGTCGCTTTAATTATTTACAATAAATAGAATAATGTAAACGCTAATCCCCACATGACCCAGGAGGATTGCATTATTCTATTGATTTTAGATAATCATAGTGACCAGTAGTCACCCCCGGTTGTGCGGTGGTTGGCACTTGCGTTGTTCTTTTATGAGTTATAAATAATTAAAACGACCAGTAATTGCCCCGGGTTGTGTGAAGATAGGCACTTGCATTATTATTTTATTCATAGTAAATTAAGTAAGCGACCAGTAAGTACCCCGGGCTGTGCGGTGGTTGGCGATTGCGTTATTATTTAATTTTATCAATAATTGAAGCAGCCAGTAAGTGCCCCCGATTGTGTGGTGATTGGCGCTTGCTTTTTTATTTTATTTATAGTAAATTAAGTAAGTGACCAGTGGGCGCCCTGGGTCGTGTGGGGATTGGCGCTTGCTTCGTTAATTAATAAATTTTATTATTTATTCAAATTCATGAGGCTGCTTATTGGCACATTGGGTTATTGGGTTAAATAGCTGAAGATTAGTTTATTAAGTTATCGTGCATGAAATTGTGTCGAATTATCAGGGGATTTTTGTCTTGCACCATATAGCCAATTTGAATTTCCCGCAAGTTTGCCAGTCTTATTTGGGGAGAACCACTGGCTTCCTCCCTCCTCCTATTTAGCTTTTGCATTTTTCCTTCTAGGATCTGTAGCTATATATAGGTCCTAGTGACAAAAATGCAAAATCATATCATCCTCACCCAGCACTGAACTCGCTTTGAGCGCAATTTTGTAATCGCGCTACCACTGGAGACTTTGAGAACGATTGTTCGTCATTAGAAAAGGTGATTATTATGAAATCAAGCTTCCAGCTCCGTTTACCAGGTAGCCAACCTTTAAATATCGCTTTTCTTCAAGCATGTAGAAATTAATTAATAGTACTGTCCTTTTCTAATCACGACCAATCGTTCTGAAAATGCCCAGTGGAGTCGCGATTTTAGAATTGCGCTCAAAGTGAATACATACCACAAATTGTTATAAAATAATACACTTGTATAGGGGGAAAACTTAATTTTATTACTATTCGCTCCGTGCATCAGGTTGGAGGGGATAAAAAAACGACTGCAGCGCTGTAGGTGAGCAAAGTTGACGAACCCGTACCCCCATGAATCGTACACTAAGCGTTGTCTTATATGAGAAAAGATATTATTTCATTTAAAGTAATTAGTTGAGAAATCGAAGGCGGAAAAAAAATGTTATTTAGCCAAACTGGGTCTATAATACGGATAAATAATTTTGCTAGGCACTTCAAATCGTCCAAAATTTTAAATAATGGGTTATTAAATATCATCTGTCATATAGTACACAACACACATACTTATCTGTAATGTTGTATACGTGAGAGGAAGAACTCCAAGCAGTCGACATAGGCTGCCGCTAGCTGTATAATCTGAATCAGTGTTTACGTTTACAAAGTAACGAAATGCGTATGAGACAGTGCTGCGTTGTTAATTGCAACAAGAAAGAAAAGCAGGGGGTGGTGCTGTATAAATTCCCAAGTAGACCCCATACGTCGGAGATACAGCGGTCTTCGTTAATCTGATAAATAAATTACACATTTATGTATATGTTACCATAACCTACATTTGTCAAGCATAGGCAATAATATACTTACAGATAATTCTACTTTGTATGGATTTAAGCTAACAGATGTTTGTCTCACTACATAACATAGCAATTGATCAGATGACCGACTCCTTTATTTACATATTCCTGTACGTAGGCAACGTGCCCACTCTCTACTAATTTTTTAGCTTTTTTCAGCGTTTCATTATTAAAAACTATGTTGCAACTTATACTTTTAAAGCCTGTTTTGGATAATCATATCCATTTTTAGGGTGCTGATGTTAACGCGATAGCAGTATGTACGTCTTATTCAATAAATAATACTTTCTTCTATAAGCGACAGTGCTACGATTTAATCATACGGGGGTGCGGTATTGCGCGATTTTCTGACACTGAGGGCAGCGCTGCGTGTCATGCACGGAGCGAATAGATACAAAATGTAATTGCTACTTTGCGCACTTGAAACAACTTAGTGCATGGGCAGAAAATGATTTACGATGATAAGCTATAAAGCGGGCTTTTGTTAACCATATATATATATNTTTTAAAATATTTAGTTGGTACTAGCTTTCCCAGGGGTGGTGATGTAAAGAAAATATATTTCCTTTAATTGGAATTCAGGCCGCGCTACTACCGCCTTTATGGTAGCAAACGCAATGTCGCCCGCATTTATTTTATCTGTGGCTGTAAGATGGCCGTGTTAGCGTGTTAGAACAATTGTGAAAACTATTACTTGTCAGTTAGTAAATAGAAATTGATATTGTAATTATAAGCATAAAATGTCGTTTTTTTTTATTACAGTTAAGGTTTATAAAGTTAATTTAATGTTATATTTTGGAATTCGTGTTGAACAAACATGTAAATATCAAAAATAATCTTTTAATACAGAGAAACTCAATTATGTTTTGATTGACGGTATCATTTCACCTAACTGCCGAACAAATAACACTATAAAACGACATTTCTTGTTATTATCAAGAAAATGGAGAAGCTAAAATTTGTATTCAAATCAAAAGCTACAAAAGACGGAAAGTCAACCTATATCGCCATAACCTCAATTATTACAGAGGATGATAAAATTTTCCTGATCCCTGAGGAGTACGAAGCAGTGTCACTTCACAAACATATTCTCACCTCAAAAGCTTACATACAATACAGTGCGAAATACAATTAAAAAAAGACATCAAACTAGAAATGTTTAGATAAAATTGACAGTGGATATGAAAAACACATACTTTGATGAAGATGAAAACTTGATATTTGAGAACCAATATCTAGAGGAAATTACCCAAGAACAATTGGCAAATACCAACAAATACAGTTCAGAAGATCACTTGGTGAAAATTTTGGAAAAATTGGTTGAAAGTCAACAAAAAAAAAGAAAAACAAAGTGTAAAAAAATTAGCCGACAGATTTGTACTGGAAAAATTTGATGGCAAGAGTGTTGGTGCATGTCAATGGATGGATAATTTTGAAAAGGAATGCAAAAGATTTGATGTAATAGAAGATGAAGAAAAAATTTAAATCCTTAGATTATTTTCGGAAAAGTCATCCACTGATTGGTACGCTTCCATGATGATTAAGCATAGTTTGCAATCCGAATGGTCAGAATGGAAATCAAACTTTGTAGAAACCTATGCAAACAAGGGTTGGGCTAGTAGCAAATATGCTATAACTTTTAAATATTAATCAGGATCTTTATTGGAATATTCCATTAAAAAGGAGAAACTTCTGCTTGAAGTAAGAAAGACGATTGATCAAGGGACCTTGATTGATCTAATTGCATACGGTTTGCCAGACTTTATAACAGACAGGATCAACAAAGAAGAAATTTTAGAAACAAAAGATTTATTTAATGAAGTTGGTAAATTAGAACATTTGATTAAGAAAAAGTATCTGAAAAAGAAAGATGATATTAAGCCAATAAAAGAAAAGATGCAAAAATGTAGCATCTGTGAAAAGCTAAAGAAAGGAGTACGCTATCACTCAGAAGATTCATGCTGGTTTAAAACAAAAGACAATAAAGAAAATGAGAAGAAACAAATCAAACTCGTTAATAATTCTGAATTGAAATGTGAACTGCAGTGTGAAGACTCAAAAAACTAATAGTGCCGCCATTAATTAAAGTAAGGTTAGTATTGAATAAAACTTTTGAAGTATTTGGAATCTATGATTCCAATTTCTAAAAACAATTAATGGCGTTAAAAAAGCAAGTGGAATAATAACACTTGATGTAAACATTTTCAATGTAGAAAAAAAAACCAATGTCTAATAGACCAAGATAATTTTGATTACGATTTTCTAATTGGGCTTGACTGTATAAAAAAATTCTATTTAATTCAAAATGAAAATTTAGAAATCAGTCAAAAAATTCCAATACAAGAAAATAAAATTAAAAATTTAGAGACAATCAACATTTCTAAGTAAATCAAAAATAAAGTCTCAAAAATAAAAAATGAAACAATTACAAATGAAATAAAATCTATTGATTCTCAAAACGACAAAAAAAACCTTATAAACTTTAACGAAAACATAAACAAAGATAATTTCAATATTTGGATAAACCATTTAGATTATGACAAACAAGCAATAATTGATGACTTAATAATAAACAACAAATCTGCTTTTGCAAAAGATAAATATGATATTGGCCCAGTAAAGAATTATGAAGCACACATTGATCTAATAGTAGAAAAATATTGCAGTAAAAGGCCTTATCATTGTACAACAGAAGATAAAAAGGAAATTGAACAACAGATTGCACAGTTATTAAAAAAAAAATTGATAGAAGAATCGTATAGCCCATTTGCAGCTCCAGTAACATTAGCTTACAAAAAAGATGAAAACACAAGATCAAGGTTGTGCATAGATTTTCATGACCTAAACAAAATTGTTGTGCCACAATCACAACCGTTTCCTCTTATTGAGGATCTAATGATCAAAACAAGGGATTGTAAATACTTCTCTACACTGGACATAAACTCGGCATTTTGGTCGATACCTTTACGTATTACGGATAGGCACAAAACTGCATCTATCACACAAGAAGGTCATTTCCAGTGGACTTGTTAGCCATTTGGTCTGAAAACCTCGCCAGCAATATTTCAGAGAACAATGTGTAACATAATAAGAAAACACAAACTTGCAGAGTTCACAGTAAATTACATAGATGACATTTTAATATTCTCCAAAACTTTTTCTGATCATGTCAAGCATTTAACACAGCTGTTTCAAGCAATTAAAAGTGAAGGATTAAGACTTAAATTTTCAAAATGCAGTTTTGCAGCTGACTCGGTTAAATATCTGGGTCACATAATACAAAATAATTCAGTTAGTCCACTTAAAGACAACCTGATATCAATTTAGAATTTTCCAACACCAAAAACACAAAAAAATGTGAGACAATTTTTAGGAAAAATCAATTTTTATCATAAATATGTACCAAAAATAGCAATAAAATTGGATCCATTGCATAACCTTTTGAGGAAAGGACAAGCCTTTGAGTGGACCAAAGCGTGCCTAGAATCATTTGATGAAATGAAAAAAATATTATGTTCGCAACCAATATTAACTATTTTCGATCCAAAATTGCCTGTACACATATACACAGATGCTATTATACTAGGAGTGGGAGCCGTCCTAAAACAGCTGCCAGAAAACAAGGATGAAAAACCTGTAGCATACTTCTCGAAAAAATTAAATGAAGTGCAAAAAAGAAAGAAGGCTATATATCTAGAATGCCTAGCAATAAAAGAATGTGTAAAGTATTGGCAACATCTGTTGATAGGTAGAAAATTCATTGTTTTCTCAGATCACAAACCGTTGGAGAATCTTACCAATATATAAAGCAGAAGCGCTAAAACCATTGTAATCGCTAACCGCGAAAACTACTGAACCGATTTTGTTAAAATTTTGCACACTGATTCATGATACTTCCTAGATATTTTTAGTATAGTTTTCATCCTAAGAAATTTAATAACAATAGCAATAAATGAGCTCAAAGTTTTGCAAAAATACGTCAGCTTTTCACTTTAGTTCAGTAAAATCCGCTACGTGCCATCGACATAAAATCGAAGCTACCTGCAACATAATTAAATAAGTGTGGTTATAATAGGCTAGAGCGTCTCCGTACTGTTGTAGTCGAGCTTCGGCATTTCAACGAGCTGTATAGAGAATGCTGATGATAGTCTTGCAGCTGGGTATCCCGGTTACGGACTACACTCTTCTCTAAGGGGGAAGGGACCTAGGTGTCCATTCACCCTGATTCTCGACGAGTGCGATCAATTAATAAAAAAATTAATTCCAACCGATACCGTCTCTGCCTCAATACCCGGAGACATATCTAGCCAGAGCACAATCTGCACCAACTCTTCATAGCAGTCCCACCATCCCACCTGGTGCAGTTAGAGAATTTGTGGCTACAAATGTAAGCAAGGGACAACAGCTCTAAGGGGCACGGGCAGCCACAACGGCTACCTTCTTGGTCGTCGCGTCCCCAACGCGCTTACCCACATGTTCCCGTCTAACGATGAGCGGTTGGTTCTTGGTTATCCGGGGAACCACCCGAGACGAGATATTCTTTGGTCAGCAGCGTACCTTCTTCCATCACAGTCTCCGTACATCGAGACTCCCAGGGTAAGAATCAAGCAACCGTAGACAGCTCTTCATCATCAGGAATAAGAATAGCCTGGAAGTTTCACCACNTTTTTTTTTTTGCTGGATGCAAGTCGTTCGCACAGTTCACTGTGCTTTTTTCGAGCTGTACTCTAGTTGTGCCAGCCTACAGCTCGCGAGTCTGAACTCTACTTTGAGGGGAATACTGTCCAGTCTGCCACTACCAGGGATGGCCAGGTACAGAAACGGTTGTAGAAAAAGTAAGTCTTCTACGCGTAGAAAACACGTTAAATACTGTAGAGAATTTCAAGGCTTTTCTACATGGAGTTTTCAACACTGCCATAACCTTAATTTCAAGCAAATGCACATAAATTCAGTCTAATAAGTGAGTGTAAGATACGTTTTAGTTGTTGAATTAAAATTTTTGGTTCTTTAAGTACAAGTATTTTTTTTAGTCATCTCCTCATCTGTATTTAGTTTACGTTTCTTGATTTATTTTCCTTTGTATTTTAACAATGTACAGTTGATAAACTTATCAGCATGTACACAGTTCAATAGAGAATTTTTATATTTATTTATATTTTGTTTTGAGGTTAACAAAATATTTCAATTCCGTTTCCTATGTTTTCTACAGTTTTCTACGTTGTTGACAGTTTCTTACAAATCTACAGTAGAATACTGAAACATTTTTAGAAAACCCATCTGTGGGCATCACTGATTTGCCATACGTGTCGTTATTTATCCCTGAACTGTACCTGACGCATGCGTTAAAAGTATCTATGCCATACGTACCCTAATCGGAAGCACAATCTTAGATGCGACCATGGTGTAAGAATAGACAGGTGGGCCGAAGGCCTACCTCAACGCATTGTAAAAAAAGTTCAAATTTTGTCGCAGTACCGATACTAGCCACTAGAGGGATCCGTGTCGTGCAGGCCATTGATAGTATGAAAATTTTTTTTTTCTTTTTTCTTTTTTTTTTTTATATAGTCATACTGACCATTATAAAAACTGCCTCTACTACTCGAAACCACCTAGCGGATTTTAGATGTACTGCGACACAAATTGGACTCGATAGAGGCGGGCCTTCGGCCCACCTGTCTATTCTTACACCATGGATGCGACGACCCAGCACGTTTGGAGATGGAAAATTAACATAATTATTAATTTGCGATAAGTACTGCATCAAATTTAACCAAACAATGGACACTCGTTTTTCAGTTTTCTGAGTTAGTACACACATCAATTATTTTACTGTGTAGGTCCTAATTTAGAGGTTCTATAGTTTTGCAATCTATTCTGCTATTTTTATTTGGAATACTGGCCAAAGAAGATTTTTGTAGATTCCAGTTTAACGGAAATAGCAATTTTCTTCATTTTTACTTTAGAGATAAAATTAGCAATAATTTGGTTATAAATTATTCTACCACAAGAATAGTGGCAGAATCTTAGATAGAATAGAGAGATACCAGAAACGCTCTATTTTGATATCTATATGCTTGTATGTCTATGATAAGTACACACCACAAGTATCGTTTTGGTTTTCAACCTTTCAAGATCATAGGGTCTATATTTCCATACTTAAACAGTGTCATATTAATAAATTGTTCCAGTTAAAAATGGTCGACATTGACAGGATCTTAAAGAGCGTTGAAAAAAATGAATTGGAAGTAAGTTTATTCAAAGAATTTTCTTTATTTGTCTTGTTGTATTGCAACGTCACATGTGATGAGTTATAAATTCTTAGATTTGTATAATTTAATAATAATATTCTTAGTTGTTGTCGTTAATAAGAATGATGATTATGACTAAAGAAAATATGCTCCATATATCGTGTAAGTTAAGTAAGCTTTGTATTAGATAGAAAAAAGCTGGACGAATTAAGAATCGGACCTTACAGAGTCGTGGAAAAATTGTCAAATACCATTCACAGGATCAACACTGGCCATAAAAAACCAGAGTCAAACTTTTTCCACATCTCGAAATTGGCTCCAGTACCAACACTTGACGAAGAAGTATAGAAAAGTACAACATATTTTTACTACTTTATGGACTTTTAAAATATTTAGTTGGTACTAGCTTTCCCAGGGGGGGGTGATGTAAAGAAAATATATTTCCTTTAATTGGAATTCAGGCCGCGCTACTACCGCCTTTATGGTAGCAAACGCAATGTCGCCCGCATTTATTTTATCTGTGGCTGTAAAATGGCCGTGTTAGCGTGTTAGAACAATTGTGAAAACTATTACTTGTCAGNACTAAAGTATGTATTTACTATTGTTTTACAACGTAAATTTTTATTAATTTATGTAATTAACTTTCAACTTGAAAATAAGGCATCCTTTTTTATTACCAGCCATGTGAACATGTATGACTGATGGCGTTTTAAAATTTCCTCATCTGATTATTCAAATATATGGTTAAATTAATTACTTCTAAAGATTTAATATAACACAGAAATGAATCTTCCAAAATTGCTAACAAGTAGTATAGAAATTATACTTTCATTTTATTTCAGCCAGGTAACATCATATGTCATGTGTCAGAAACCTATTCAGAAACTATAAAAGCTCTAAGGAAGTCAACTTGTTGAATAATCTTGAGAAGAAAAAGTTTTGCACGAGTTTTTTTTTATTGATATAAAGATCATTCATGATTCTGTGTACATATCACTAAAAAATTCGTTTTTAGGATTTATATACGCAGATTCTGATTTAACTTGTAATGACTTCATTAAGGCTTTAAAAAATTTTGTTAAAAAAATGTTTCTCATAGTATTTCTTTGGTAACCATGTGTTGTTTATTTCCTTACCAACACTTGAAGTAGCATTATCATTATTAAATGTGTCTTGCTCAGACAGGACCCTTGAACAAATCTTATGTTGTAGTCTAAGATTGTTAGAAGAGTTGGGTAATAATTAGATGCCCCAAAAAGTAACATTTCTTTGTTGTTCTGGTGGTCAATGTATTTGCTCATTCAAGTAGTTGGTGAGGGTAACAGAAAGCGATCGAATAGCCTATGGTGAGCAAAAAGTGCGTAACTTCAGGATTTTGGCTGGCGTAATGCATGATTGACAACCACATTTTCAGTATTTCATCATTTAGTTTGTCAAACGTAGATGTTACCTAAAACAGTTGAATGACAGCGAATGAAGTAATGTGAGTAATATGATCCCATGATTCGTCAAAACCGTCAGTAACAGTCATTCGCATCATACTCGCGTCACTTTACGAACGAATTTAGTTCTTTCTGCTTGGACAATATGCAAACACTGTTATGTTACTGCAGGCTTTGGATTTATATCGATTTCTTTATCATTGATACCAGTAAAACCTTTTGCTCCCAAACGCCATAATAGTGACCACAACTATGTTAACAGGTATTGCGATTTTACAGTTTTTATGTTCAGGATCCTAACAAGTTGGAAAATGTGTATTATACTATTATTTGACATCTAAATTAGACGATCTAATGTGCATTGAACTCTGAAAAGTCCTAAAATTACGTACTTTTCTGGCACTAGATGGTGGAGCTATTCACATAGACATTTTTTGCTTATTTCATTGTGAACGTTCATATTGAAAAGGGGGTTCCACTGTTCCGCTAAACTCAAATTGAGTGAACAGTCTGAACAGACCTATACTGTATTCTCTCGTTCTCTGTCAGTCAACATGGTTTGCGACCATGGGCTTTGTTGCCTGATGGAAAAAGAGGTATAGGTCTGTTTAGCCTGTTCACTCACATTGGGTTTAGCGGAACCGTGGAACCCCCTTTTCAATATGAACGTTCACAATGAAATAAGCAAAAAATGTCTATGTGAATAGCTGCGGTGTCAATTCACTTGAACCAAGCGACCCATAGACATATTAAAAATATAGACTGCTCGTTCTTGTGTACGGCGCTGAAGCACAAGTAGAAGGAGATTCAACAGCGAACGTGGGTATTTGTTTACATAGCCAAAGGCGATAATGTGCCAGAGAGAGAGAGAGAGAGGGCAATACCCACGTACGATGTTGTGTCTCTTTCTACTTGTGCTTTAGCGCCGTACATAAGAACGAGCAATCTATATTTCTTATATATCTATGAAAGCGACCCAATGAACATATTTTCTTCAGATTTCTATTAAATGTCTTGTAGACTTCTGATGTTTCTCTAATGGACATTTTTAGGGAATTTCGGGGATAAAATTTTCCACAGATGTCTTCCAGATGAACATCAGAAGTCTACGAGACTTCTAAAAATAAATCTTAAGAAAATGTGTTAATTGTGCACGGTGTAAGATATAGGCTGTAATCCGCAAATGCTGCCAGCAGTTGAGTTACGTAGGTCGTGGTAACGCCGCATGGTCAGGCGGCGCTACTATCAACACGTACTTACTGTCGGTGGGTTCAGCATGTCAACAAACTCCGAAATATTGGTGTAGCATGAAAGTCAAAACAGCAAAAAATATCGAAGTTTGTTGACATGCGGAACCCACCGACAGTTAGTACAGGTTGACAGCAGCGCTGCCCGACCATACGGCCTACGTAACATAACTGCTGGCAGCATTTGCGGAATATAGCCATAGCAGGTGGTACCATATCACCTCCAGTAAATTTTTGTGAACATTTTGTGTCATTCCTTCTTTCTCACACCAGGTGCCGCATAGAAAACAAGCACCTATCAGACGAGTAACTGGAAATAGTAGACACCTTAAAAGGGAGAAATAAAATTTGATTGCAATTTTAATTAATTAAAATGGGCACAAAATTTTGTGTAAAAAAGGGTAAAAGTTGCTCAACATTAAATAGTGCACCAAAATATGACGAAAGTCTGTTTACATGATGAAGCGAGGTTATTTAAGTGGCTTGTGATGTCATTCTTAAAAAAAATAGTTATATTTGTAGTCAACATTTAACTCAGAGCGACATTCATGATAAATATGTCATTAAAGACGTATGCGGCAAAATTATTTTCCAAGTTAAATGAATAATATATAATATAAATAATAAAAGAATTATTTAATATTTTGATTATTAAAAATGAATTCGTACTGCTTAATTTATAAAATTGTGAATTACCAATGGCAGTACTGGTAAACATAAAAAATCGCAGAGGACTTAAATATGACAAAAGCGATTTATATCTTTTTTTATTTTTTTATTACCGGGTTACCGCGACAGCTTTTAGGTTAAGTCACCGGGGCCACCCACTCACTATCAATGCGTGGGAATGTATTGCCGCACCCATTTTCTAACCCTTTTACTGATGTTATACCTAATCCATGGGCACGGTTCGAGTATATCCAGTGAAACTCCTTGCCAGTTAAGTTAACACTCTCTGCAACAGTGGTGCATCGGGTCCACTCGCCACTGTGTAGCCTTTATCTAGAAAGAACTCCATATTTCAGGACGTCCAATCTTGACTGGTTAACCGGCGTTCTCTGCCGAAGCATCGGATCCAGGCTAATTAGCATCCCGTCTAGAGAAGCCCCACGTTTCAGGGACCACTTCTCGCCGGTAAAGCCGGCGATCCCTGCCTGGTGCATCGGATCCGCTAACCCCTACCTATAAGCCTAACACTGTTTCGCCTTCACCCAGGCCCGAAGACTTGTGGGGAAAGGAAACAACCCTGAAATTACTCTGAAGGTAAATTTCACGCAAAAATCCGCCCCGAAACAGCGGGAGTTACATAGGAACTTTTCCCGGTTTTTGAAAAAATCTGCTTTCACCGGGAATCGAACCCATGATCCCTACTTTGAGAAAAAAATAATGGCCTAGCAGCATAATGGTGATGAAGCGGACGACGTTTCATTTCGTTATGGGCGCGCAGCACGGCCGCTATGCTGTACTCGCTTGACTTCTATGGATGCGCGCTGTAGCTGCACTGCTCTGGGGAGGAGAGCATCACTGCTCATGCCTTGTTTACATGGGGCTGATAGCTGTGACGCCAGACTATCGATGGCGCTAGGGCATATCTATAGTCTCTGGCGATTTGCATAGACTGCGATGAGATTTGTCCATCGTCCTTCATGCGTTTTGATTTGAATGATTATATATATATGCAGTGTAAATATGTACTCCTGATATCCCTAATTAAATATTTTGATATTGTTGTACTTTCGCTTCCCGAGACAAGAACCGTTAAGTGTAGTGTTTTATGAGAGATAAGCTTTGTTATGTGAAAACAGAACAGTTAATGTTAGTGCTGTGTACTGGTTAATGCGTAAGGTATGAAAATTGCAAATAAAAATGTATAGCATTGCAATATAACCTTACTTTTTTCTAAGATCGTGCTCTGTTCCATTTATATTATCATATATTTATTTTTTTTGGATAAAATGAATATGTCAAGGCAATCTTCCTCTACCTGTTCTTATTAAATTTAAATAAATAAATCTAAGTTTTATATTTCTCAAATAAATTATAATTTACCTCATAATAAATGATACTTTTAATCAATCCTACACGAGGATACTTATTTTCCTATTTTTATAAAAAATTCTGAGAAGGCTAAGATGAGTAGCACAAAGTAAGCTATTGTAATAATTTTTAGTTTTAACGAAATGATACTATTGAAGAAGACATCAATTAAATAAATTATGATACCCATAATCACTCTATTAATGTGCTTATTGAAAAATAATAACAAATTTACGTTCAATATAAATTTTTCTTCAAATTGCCATTGGTTATAGAAATAAGTAAATAAATTTTTTTTTTTTTTTCTAATCAGTGTTCTTGGGGAATGCACAATAGATTAATCAATTATTCCTAATTTAATACATTCATCAAGTTCACATGAAAAGATAGATAATTAATTTTCACTGCTTCACAGCCACACGAGCTGCTGCGTAATTATACCCATAAGCAAAAATACACTATGTATAATTCAGAGCAAAACGCATAAAGGACGATGGACAAATCCCATCGCAGTCTGTGCAAATCGCCAGAGACTATAGATATGCCCTAGCGCCATCGGTAGTCTGGCGTCACAGCTATCAGTCCCATTTAAACAAGGCATGAGCTGTGATGCTCTCCTCCCCAGCAGTACAGCTACAGCGCGTATCCATAGAAGTCAAGCGAGTACAGCATAGCGTCCGTGCCGCGCGCCCATAGAGAAATGAAACGTCGTCCGCTTCATCACCATTATGCTGCTTAGCCATTATTTTTTCTCAGTGTACAACAGTGTTGTATCAGTAACAAGCACGCTTACCACTGAGCTAACACCGATCCTAATAGCGATTTGTATGATTAACTGGAAAATACAGAAAAGTATTTTGTTAAACACATGGGAAATTATAAAAATATAATATATATGAAGCAACTATTGAAATTACAATTTTAAGTTCCCTTGTAATGAAGATAAAACAAACAACACAAGAAGTTATAAAAATTATTGAAAACTTATTTTTCTTATAACTTTTTATGTATTTATTTCAATTATTTTATTATACAGCGTATAACAAAATTTGAAGTAAATTAATTTTTTTTTAAGCGAACGGCATACTATAACTTAGAATTATAATGAATTGCATTATTATACCTACAGGTGTTTTATTATAGAATAAGAAATAGATTGGTGCAAAAAATGTATACTAGTTTAAATGACTTTTATGTGTTGTACAATAACTAAAGAAATTACGACTACTTCAACGCCGCAATTATAATCATTATTTAACAGAAATGTGCAGAGTGATGAAAAATGTAAACTTTTGGCATTATACTGAAGCCTATTGTGTATAGTTTTGAGATATTGCATCTCAAAATTACTGACATTGCTTATACTCTCAATACTTAATATATACTTATATGTTAAATAACTACATTAAGTATTAAAAGTATAAGCAATTTAAGTACTTTTGAGACACAANTTAAGCCTATTGTGTATAGTTTTGAGATATTGCATCTCAAAATTACTGACATTGCTTATACTCTCAATACTTAATATATACTTATATGTTAAATAACTACATTAAGTATTAAAAGTATAAGCAATTTAAGTACTTTTGGGACACAAAATATCTCATTTAATCAATAATTTACACACATATAGGTTAGATTGTTTGTCATTTATTAAATGATTGTCATCATAATTTGTTTACTGAATCTATCAGCTCTCTTACTCTGACAGATTAACTTTACTTCTGTCCCTCGCTTTTATTGAATTCACACATACATATTTATTGACTGGAAAAATGCTTTAAATTTGGTTAAGTACACGGTTATTGAGGATACCTAAAGAGTACCAAAACTGTACGCCACGTTACTTTGCCTCAGCAGGTCCGCTGTAGGATACCTATAGAGGTTCTCATGAACTAAGGAGGTATTCTCAATACATTTCCGTTCGGGTACTGGAGACCACCTGTTCTATATCTTACACCGTTTCTTTTTCGTGTGTGAGATGTATTTTGACTTTTTTATTTTAAAATCATGTAAAAAACTATTTTTTTTATATTTTGATTTTATAACGTATTTGCACATATTATTTTACTACTTATCATGCTACTGCGATTTTTAGATACGATTATATATGTATAAGTGACAATGTAATAAATTATTATTAAAATAACTTTTTTAATAATACTACATACTAATAATATTAAATAGTAAATAAGAAAGTAAATTACCAAGATTACTAAACGATTTACTTCATACTCCCAGCAAGATAAACATTTTTGCCATTAAAAAATTTATTTACCATAAACAATACCGAGATATTATTTGTGTATTATAATCAATCATCATTGCAGGAATCGGTACCATCAAGTGTACGTGAGCTATTCAGTCGTCTATTATACAAACCCAAGACAAAGGCTCCTTTTCCAACATTCTTACGTTCATTTGCCACGACTGTACATTTTTACAAGAGCTACAGCTACATTCGAAAATCATTTATGCTAAATTCACCCCATCCAAAAATGATAAGGAAGTGGTATCAGAAAATAAACTTCTTCAGTGGGACTTGCCAGGCAAGTATTTACACGGTCAAAAGGAAGGCAAGTCAAGAGAAAAATAAAGGCAAGACGCTGTTTTGCACTTTAGTAATGGATGAAATGAAAATAAAAAAAATAAGTAGAGGTAACTAATGAACAAGAATACGGTTTTGTAGGCATTGGAAAATATAGTGAAGAGGCAGAAAATGTTTTAGTCTTGATGATAGTATGTTCAAACGATAATTGGACGATTCCCACATCTTTTTATTTTGTAAATACTTTGGCTGGAAAAGAAAAAGCTGAAATTGTTGAGCAAAATCTTAAAGCTTCAAATAACACAGGTGTAATAGTAACATCATTGACATTTGACGTTTTACAAGCTAATGTTACTACGTGCAAAGTTCTAGGAGCAATCATGTCCATTAATCAGTCTGAGACACACTTTCTTCACATCCTGTGACTGGCGATCCTATTTATATAATTTGTGATGGTTGTGATGTTCTTAAATTAGTTCGGAACTGTTTTTTTGTTAATGATTTGTACGATGTAAACGAAAACATAATATTATGGAACCACTTGCAGAATTTGGTCGACTACCAAGATCATCACGGGTTGCACTCTGCCACGAAAAGTAGAAGGGAGCATATACACTTTTTTGAGAATAAAATGAACGTTCGACTGGCGGCTCAAACCTTTGGCGAAAGCGTTGCCACAGCTCTTAATATTTAACGAAACAACCAAGTAACAGGATTTGAAAATTCGTATCGTGCAGCTCATTTTTGTTCTATTATACTGTATTCTATTGCTGTATTCAGCCTTTTATATTATGAAGTCCCAAGAATTGTATTGTAGAGACAAGCGTAAAATAGAAATAAACGCTAGTAATCAGACTGAAATACAGTAAAAAGTATCTGAAACAATTGAATACTTAAAATCATTAAAAACTTCTGAAACTTTGATAATTGAATCATCTCGAAAATGGGGTTCATTGGAATGATTGTTACTTTGCGAAGTATTTTAAGTATTTACGATAAATACATTAAAAGTATCAATAACTACATACTAACGTACAAATTGTCGCAGGATCACCCAGAATATTTTTTTAGTGCTGAGCGCGGCAAAGGAGGTCACAGCAACAATCCGACTTGCTTTCAGTTTATAAGAACTTTTAAAAAACTGTTAGTCCATGCGGACATCAAAGAGTCTGAAAATTTTAATTGTATGGCTTTAGACAATTCAAAGCTTCTGATGGATCACCAAGTGTTCCCGATGATTCAAGTAATTATTACTACGGAGGTGGCACAAACAGACGGTACATTGACAATGTTGTGACTTACTTGGCAGGATTTGTTATAAGAACGATTTTGTTTAGAACTAAGTGTTACCAGTGTTTTATTTTACTTACTTCTGAGACTATCAATTGAAGATTATTGATAAGAAAAAATAGAAGTGGACTCGTGTATACAAGTAAAGAAGTGATAGAATTATGTAGATTTATAGAAATGATGTTTAATAATTGTTACGAATCCAAGAAGAGTGGATTTATAAAAGTTATAAACCAAATTTACGCTACCATCTCAGATAAATATCTACCGATTAACCATAATGATGGTCCTAGAAAACACAGAGCTCACATTTTAAAGCAAATTTTAATGACTTATATAAGAGTAAGAGTCAATTACTTTTAAACATAAAACTAATGAGTTTAAAAAATCTTCATTTAATTACAATAATTTAAATTATATTAAGCTCTAATAGATTTTACATTTGGTTCCAATTTCTACACTGATAATATTTTGTTTTTTGAATCAAGGATTCAGAGGATAAAAATGTATTTTTTCATTAAACATTTTGAAAATAATTATATGGATCGTTATGAAAAATAACTTTTACATACGCTTGAGTAAACTTTAACTATTAAATTACGAGTGCTCTTTCCCCCCCCTCTCCCCTGTCAGGCTTGACCAATCACAGCTCAACTAGAGAGAGAGGTAGTACCTACACTCGGTTGCTCTGTCACGCTCTCAACCGCCTGCATGCTTACTCCAGTAGTATATGCTCTAAGGTGATAATTCGGCGTGGTGAAAGAGTTTTAAAGTATTAGGTTCGTTTGACTGAGGAGCTCAGAGCGCCCCGAGCGCCCGAACGAATAATTTCATTGGGTACATTTTTTTTACGTTCAGTCGGTCGGTCTCATTTCTCAAGAAAGTATACCTATATGTACTATGTATATATATACATCCAAGAATTAGACTGACCGACCGAACGACCGAACGTCAACAAAAACGTACCCAGGAGTGTGGACGTAAAAAGTTGTATAGGACAGGTATGAATAGTGTATTGAGATGACAATGGCTTTTTCTAGTAGGTAAGAGTGTTAGCAGATAATTGGAGGAAGATTTCGCAGTCATGTACAAAGTTGTGTAGGATTTTAATGTGTTTAAATGAGGGGAAGTAGAGAAAAGATTTAATCGTAAATAGAGAGAGTTTAAATTTGGACAGAGCTTTCAGAAGGGTGCTTTGCTGCGCGTTGAAACGTTCGCATGGCTAAAAGCCATGATTAAGATCCTCTACGCCATTGCTGCGTTATCATAGAGGATCGACGATTAAGTTTTTACGATAAAGGCTAAATGCGAGGTTGTAATGATTGGAGCGCATTCTGCTAAAGGAGGTGACTTGGTCCATTGTTAGTGGCAGAGATCGAACAAAGATTTGGAAGAGGTTTTGAAGCATGTCATTTTCTACAACGTATTCTAGGGTGAGGTAGATGGCATGGAGGTACTGAGCTGTGATGAGGTGCAAGTTTAGAGAGTGCCAAGACGAGGGGCTAAAAGAGAAATCTGGACCCGTCAAGAATCGAAGTGTATTGAGAAATATGCGGGATCGACAGGATAGTGGAGTAATTGGTGAAATAAAGGGCCTTGGAGATGTAGTTCTAATTAATTTTTCTTGTCTGAGAGGTGAGGGTAGGATTTTTGATTCAGCGTATACTATGTCGGGAGTAAAGTTGTGAAGACTGAGGGGAGCTCTAATATACCGTCTTTGAATGACGCAGAGTTTGTAAATGAAGGTGCTGTTAAGGTAAAATATGTAGGGTAGGGCGTAACCTATGGGTACGTTTTTTTTTGGTTCGGTGGGTAGATCCCATTTCTCAACAAAGTATATCAATATTTACTATTTTTATAGATGTACATATTTATTTTTTTATATATATTATAGCGCTTTACGCCTGGCTCCTATAATGAGCACTACTCTGGGCACTTAGCACTTGAGAGAAGGAAGGGAAGAGGGATAAAAAGCCTCTCATTACTGGAAGGAGCGGGGATAGGGGTAAATTAGTCAATTTTGCTGCGAGGAGGTCGCTTTATCCTCTCCTTTAGGAGCATTGCATAGTGAAAAAGCATATGTGAAAATTCACAGAGGTACTAGCCCAAAAAAGTCGCACTGACCGGGAATCAAACCGTGGTCTTCCTTGTGCCTCATGTACACAGATATACATGCTTGAGGATTTGGATTGACCGACCGAACGTCAAAAAAAAGTACCCTATATGGAGCCTTGTAGTAAAGCGTCATGTACATTAAAGACGGTTGATGGATGAGTGCCCCACCAAGTTGTGCGAAGGGAGTGAATGAGACTGACGGTGGTGGGGCTTTTGAGAGATAGGTGGTTTGGATGTTCGGACCATGATAACGTGCTATTCAGATGTATGCCGAGAAATTTAACGGCGATAGAGACAGGGATAAAAATGCCTTCAAGGCTTAAGGAGTACTGGGATGTGTCTATTACATTTTCGGTAAAAATGACTAGACCATATTTGGGGAGGGTGATGGAGAGGCCTTGTTTGTTGTGGTATGAGATAGTCTTGGAAGTGTTTGATTCTATGATAAATAAGCTGAGTTCTGGATCGTCGGAGGAGACAGTGATGACTATGTCGTCTGCAAAGCTGGTACACTTGTACGTTTTTCGTGCAGAGATTATAGAGTGCGGGGCTCGGGATACAGCCCTGGGGAGTACCTTGGTAAGAAGAGTAGGAGCCTAACAGCTAACCATTGACCTAAAAAGAAATTTTTCTTGAGGAAGTGAGGTTATAAAAAAAGTGACAGATATATTCAGGAAGCCCAAGGCTCTTTAGATTGTAAATTATAGAGATGAAGTCGATGCAGTCAAAGGCACTTTTTACATTGAGAAAAAGAGCTGCAGTGTAACCTTTTAAGATTGTATAGGCTCCGTGTACAAAAACCAGGTATATCAATCTAGCTGGCCAAAACCTCATGCTGCACTAGGCATGAGGTCTACAATTTTTTGCTAATTTGTTTATAATTTGTTACGTAAAAACCGATTTTGTTGCTCATTCCCCTTTTTAAACATTGATGAAAGCTTTAGTTTCATATCAAGGTAGCTGGCCACTGGTGCGTATCTCCGACTAGGAAGCAGATAGCTCTACGGGATTTGCGCGATAATTTGTTGCTCATTTGTCACTGGAAGATCAGCCTACTGCCGATTTTGTTGCCATTTTTGAAACGAGCGAAAACGCGATTTCTGCCGATCGACAAATTAAGCTATCTGGCCACACGAGCTTATCTCTGACTAGGAGGCAGATAGCTCCACGGAATTTGCGCGAAAATTTGTCACTCATTTGTCACTGGAAGATCAGTCTGTTGTCGATTTTGTTGCTATTTTTGAAACGAGCGAAAACGCAATCTTTGCCGATCGGCATATCAAGCTAGTTGGCCATACGTGCGTATCTCCGACTAGGAGGCAGATAGCTTCACTGGATTTGTGCGATAATCCGTCGCTACTTTGTCGCTAAAAAATTAGTCTATTGTCGATTTTGTTGCCGATCATGAAATGAGCAAAAACGTGATTTCTGCCGATCGGCATATCAAGCTAGCTGGCCACACGTGCGGATCTCCGACTAATTTTAACTTTGTATAAAATTAACTTTTACTTGCATCGAAGTATTACTTTTGACCCGATGTAAAAGTAAACTAAGCAATTTATCGAAAAAAGAGACTATAATTATCGTAAACTTCACAATAGTTATAATATAATTGATCTTTACGCAAACTATGAAATAAAGTGGCTGTGTCTGTTATTATGGTGTCTTGTAAGTTCAGAGCTTATTTAAAGCTTATTAACACAATGTATGAGTCGAGTTTCTTTATATATTTATAAATTCAAAATTCTAATGTGATTTTAGCACTGACCGGTATTACCATTAAGCCCCGCCGGATCAAAGCTTTTTTTACTATTAACTTTTAGTTTCTTTGGAATTCATCCCATATTTTAGGATTAACTAAAAACGTTCGTTCAGCTCAAGAACGAATTTGAACATTCTTCTTAATTATAGGGATATGTCACAGAAAATATAATTCTCAGCACCGGGAATATATCACCACTACCTTTTATTTTATGCATATAGCAATTTATGGTCGAATAATATTTTTTGGACGTTTTCAGATTCTGATCGAGAAAGTATCGTAAATACGTGTTTATAAACGTTATTAGGTGGTTTATTAGGAAAAGTTGAGGCAATGGCTGCGAAATTGTAAAAATAAAGCTGAGGAAGAGCTGTGGGGAAGCAAGTTGGAATAGTGTAATGTAATTTTGTTAAAATTAACGAAAAAACTACAAAATAACTACATTTTTGATGGGCAGCTAAGGGGGCTGCGAGGTTGGGTAGTGGGAGTGAGAGGCAGCTGTAAAAGGTAAATTATGACTTCACCCCAAAAACTATATAATATGGAAAGATTTATCTTTCCATGTCATAAAGTAATTTTGGAGCGCCATGCAACCTCCCTCCACACTGCCAGTCTAATTTTTTTCTCTTCCCCCCAGTAAGAAAATATTTGCTTTGCTTCTCAACCACTTAACAAAAGAAAATTTTGAGGAGTTGAAGATGATCTCCCCTCACACCCCCTTGCCGTTTTTTCATCCCCTCGCTACCCCATCCTATTGTATCATAATTGCGTCAACTAATAAAGCCTTGCGTTTGTCTTGATATATTGATTTTGGAGTCTTGCAACACCTTACCGCTTCACTTTCTTCCAATTTTTTTATAACTTAATTAATTTAGATTTTATAGAAAAATTCACATGATAATTTAATCATGTTTTATGGTAAGTAATTTAACTAATTCGGTGGTAACTGGAAAAATAAATGCAGAAAACAAAATTATATCTGAAAATTTACTGTTCAATCTTTGTTTGAGTATCCGTCAGAATAAGTTTGCAAGTATGTTTCCTAATTTATATTTACTTTTAAAAGTATTTCTACTGTATTGAATTTTCTAGGTTATAACATGAATAATCTATTGGAATATAAAATTTTAGCAAATTTTTTCTTCACCTTGAGGTTTTGATATAGCGGGTTGGATTAATTAAAGAAAAATCTTGAATACTTTTGTCAATTGTATTGTTAGAAACGAATAACATACTGATACATCATTCTAAAACAAAAAAAACAATGTATGATTATATTAAGTATTCAAACGGTGGTCTTCGCTAGTAGTCCTAAGTACCACGAATAGACAAAAATCTACTGTCTAACTACACTGTCTTCAACCTAGACAGTGCATAATGTACACTGGAAAGAATGTGATTTATAAACGTTCACGAAACTGAAGAGCTCAACTTTAAGTTTATTTTCATAACATAAATTTAAAAACTTTTATATTATTACTTTGAGGGCTGTCGAAACAACANAGGTCGAATTCGTTTGTCTTAATATAGTGATTTTGGAGTCTTGCAACACCTTACCCCTTAACTTTTGACTGATTTTTTTATTACGAAATGAATTTACATTTTATAGAAAAAATAACATGATAATTTTGTCATATTTTATGGTAAGTAATTCAACTAATTCGGTGATAACTAGAAAAAGAAACGCAGAAAACCAAATTAAACCTGAAAATTTACTGTTCAATCTTTGTTTAAGTATCTGTCAAAACAAGTTTGCAAGCTTATATCTCCTAATTTATATTTACTTTTAATAGTATTTCTACTGTATTGAACTTTCTAGATTACAATATGAAAAATCTATATGAATACAAAATTTAAGCAAATTTTTCCTCCACCTTGAGGTTTTGCTATCGCGCGTTGAATTAATTTTTTTTAAATCTTGAATACGTTTGTCAATTGTATTGTTAGAAACGAATAACAAACCGATACATTATACTAAAACAAACAAAAAACAGTATTCGCTTTAAGGAACAACATTCAAAATGATTAATATTGGGAGACAAATATCTAATATCAAATAATTTTTAATAAAAAAACATATACATAAAAACAAGAACTAAAGAGTGCAGCTAAAAGTTACTTGTATAATACAATTCTTAAAACTTTTCCGTTAATACCAATAATACCAGAAAAGGTGCACATTTTTGAATAATTTTATTTATTTACGCTAAGCAAACGCTAGAGCGCGTTTACCAAAAGAATGGAAAACCTTCTACACAAAAGGAGACAACGAAGGGATAAAAGGCCCCAAACGATCCCAGAAGAGGTGTCATCTTTCGACTAGGACCCCGTCAACGGTGTTACCTAGTCCAGGGAGATACCGACTAGGACGAGCATGACTACATCGCACCTCACCTCTTGCCCAGGACCCGGTCAACGGTGTTACCTGGACAAAGGCGACCGAGCGTCAAGCAGACGAGCCAAGTTAGCGACTACTAGTTGGAAGCTGTATATATAAGGTAAATTATCTTTACGGTTTCTACTGGGACATTAATACTTCTGTGTATACCCCAGTAGTCGAGTTACTCTTGTAATTTGACGACTCTTATATAAGGGTGAAAATAATCTGGGAGAGTCTTCATAAGCTGTGCGTATGAACCTACAGAGACCTAAATGAGCAACAGTTACTAATAGTTTACTCAAGTTGATCTCACCTCATGCTGTCTTGGGACAAGTGCGAAAATCAAAATTAAAATTATAATACATACAAAAATCATTTCGAATTTGTGCTGGAAAATTAAAATTCTAGTTCATGCCTGAGCGCAAAGTTTGAATCATTTATTATATTTTCCTTGATAATTAATCAAATTATTTTTTAGTTAAAAGTTAGCAAAGAATTCGAATAAATACAAAAAATTAATGTAAAAATTGAAAATACAATTTCCTAATAAAAATAGAATTGAACAAATTTATTAAAGAACAGAAATAGGTGTACTTATTTAAATAAGCCTACCCCTCCATAGATGATTGCAAGTCATCTTCTTATGATATAATAATAAAATAATAGAATTGTAGTCAATAAGACATTTTCATTAAGTGATAATGTATTTTAACGTTAAAACACTTAACTTATTTAAGATTAAGCTAAAAAATTGATTTATATAAAGAAATTAACCTTATGTACTTTCAAAAAAAGAAAGATCAATAAAGCAATAATTGACAATAATCGCTGTATAAATTGCAGAGATTAACAGATTATTTAACACGTAAATTGGAATTTTGATAGTAGTTATTTTAAAAACATTTTTTTATATTTAACTGGCAACCCGAGCGACTTTGCTCTTTTGCACTGGGCAACGAACCCGCCCTCCGACATATAGTCATAGGCATTGGCTGTGTATTGGTTCCTAATCTTCGAGTTTCCCCGACACTCGTAAAATTCTTGACACTTTTGATTACCACCAACTTAACGGGGTTATACTGGAAGAAAAGGAAGTCGCAAATGTACACATCAGAGTATAATTTTTTTTTGAGAGAATCTAATATCATTCGTATACATATTAAAATATTTATAAAATTGCGTTACAATTGCATAAGCCAAAATTATGATTATTATATCGACGATTCTAATACGATAATTTTTTAGCTATCTACGTGATGGCGTGATATAGTTGAAAAAAAATTTATTTATAAAAATGGATTGATTCAATTTGTAATTTAGTAAAAATTAGAATTTTATTTTCCAAACTGTATTTTAATGACAATGCGTTGTAACTGTATTTTAATATAGATGCGTTACCTGTATTTAAAGTTGTTTTTGCTTGACACTTCTATTTTGGCTTTTTATTTTTGTATCCAATCTTTTTCAATTGCATGTGAATCTTAAAATTTATCCATGAATAATTTTTTAAACACATGTTAATCTATAAAAACATATATTTAAATTGAATTCGCAACAGATTTGAAAATTTCAGTGGGGAGCTGGCACGCAGAGCGTGATTCAGTTCACTAATATATATAGAGGTATTGAGAACTTCTATGTGTGTATCGACGCCCCAGAAGAAGACTACGCCCTACTTTGAAGCCTGGACGAAAACTATGCCCTTTTCCTAAGTCCAAACGGAAACTATGCCTTTCACTCTAGTCCGAACGAAAACTTTGCCCTTTTGGGATTCTGGACGAAGATTATGCCCTTTTTCGGAGTTTAGACGAAAACTATGCCCTTTTATTTAGTCCGTCCGAAAACTATACCCTTTTGAGATCTTGGACAAAGACTATGCCCTTGTATTGCGTCCGGATGAAGACTATGCCCTTTTATTGCGTCTGGGCGAAGACTATGCCCTTTTGTGTAGTTCGGACGAAAACTATGCCCTTTTTCTAGTTCGGGAGAAGATTATTTCATTGTCTCCGAGTCTGGACTAAGATGTTGACCTTTTCTGGACCCCGGATAAAGTGAAATTCATTTAAGCTCACTTTACATTTTTGTTTGTAATTAGATATATAGTCAATAATATTTAGATAGTGGTTGTTGCCTACAGTTTTTATAATATTCGCTTAACGAAATCTTTTACAAAAGTTTATTCTTTTTTTTTTCAAACACTTATTGAAACTCCAAATACTGAAGCCGCTAGACCTGCTAAGAATTATGAATACGTGTTGTTGTTTTTTTTACAAAAGTATCCGTAGATACTTGAATACAAGTATCGTGAACCCGTAGTATAAAATGTTGAATCGTCTTCAGGAGCTTCATTTTCGTGGAGCTTCTTCCAGCGTATTAGTAGCCACCAAAAGCATGAGTCGACAAATCCGGAGGGGATGTTTTTTTAGGGGAAGTACAACACAAGAGGGCTTAGTAAATAATTCTTGACTGTTTTTTAATTTTGTTCTTGTCCAGACACAGGCATAGTTTTAGCCCAGACTCGGAAAAATGGTATAGTTTTCGTACAAACTAGAAAAAAGGGCATAGTTTTTATCTGAACTCTGAAAAAGGGCATACTCTTCGTCTGGGACCGAAAAAAGGGCATAGTCTTCGTCTGGACTAGAAAAAAGGGCATAATATTCGCCTGGAATGTCAAAAGGGCATAGTCTTCGTCCAGGGCCAATCTAAGCATAGTCGGTATGTGCGTGTGCGGGCGTGCGCGTATGTGTGAAAAATATATATACTAGTTGGGCTTCGTCCCCTGTGCGATTTTCAAACCAATCCCTAAAAACTGTTTGAAACTTAAAAATTGAATAACTACATGTGATTTTAATTTAATATCTACAAAATGATGGACTTGTTAGATAATAGTAGGATAGAATTAGCAGAAAAGCATGGTTAATTTTGGGAAATTGCTATTAGTGTGAAAAAAATCATGGTGGTAGTTGTTTCGGAAGCACGCGAAAAATCGATGTCAAAAACCAAAATGTCGAACGTAACAACGTTTTAGTAGGTTATAGAATAACTCTCGACGAGTACAATGCCGTTTAAAAAATGGCAATATGTTGAAAAACCAGCCACGTCCAACTTTTTTGCAGAAGGACCATTCGTTGAATCTTGCAGTAGTTTTTAAAAATTTTACAACCGATCTTCTTGAAATTTAGTATGGATGTTAAAGGGCACAAGATTTACTTTGTATTTAATTTTCAAGTCTTAATGTTAAAATGAACGTGAGCTATCGATTTAAAAAAAAATGGTCCAAAAAATCATTTTTGGCAAATTGCGGAAAAACGGCTGAGCCAATTTTATTTCCCTGGAGCTCATTTTCTTTGTCTTCAAATTGCCCAACCTTTTTGAACGGTACAACTTTTTTGTCTGACTCCAGGTTTTTTCTAGACGCGAAAAACCATTTTTGACCACATTTACCATTTGTTTCGGGCCGTTAGTTAACACAACTTGGAGTCCAAAACTATTTAGATTTGTTCAAAAACCGAATAACTACCATCATGATTTTTTTTCGCGCTAATAGCAATTCAATTTTTCCAAAAGCTAACTCTATCCTACTAATAAATAATTAATTGTAACTTAGTTAGTTTACTTTTCTTAACGATGTTTCTAATATTCCAATATACTTGAAATATACTTACAACATTAAGTTTCGTATCACAGTATTTTACTATATGATAAATACAACTTATATTTAAAATTAAAGTATTCAGAGATGGAATTTTATTACAAAGGCTTTTTTGTGAAAGAAAGATGTACATATCTGTAAAATCGTATGAATTAAAATATTTATTAATCAATATTTAATATTACTATTAGATAGCAGCGATATGGTATTTGCCACAAAACATAAAAGTATGAAATTTTTATGATNGATGGGAATTTTATTACAAAGGCTTTTTTGTGAAAGAAAGATGTACATATCTGTAAAATCGTATGAATTAAAATATTTATTAATCAATATTTAATATTATTATTACATAGCAGCGATATGGTATTTGGCACAAAAAATAAAAGTATGAAATTTTTATGATTATAAAATCTCGTGTACTTATAAGGTGGTTCTACAGTTTTTACACCACTTGAAAATATTGTGGTTTGAATAAATCGCTCATTCACTGGTAAGAGCATAATTTAATAAACATATTGTTTTGAAAGTATTACATAAACACTGCCCCACAATATAACAAAACATGAACGTGATAAGTCGAGTTATTATTTTCAGACACAATTGTACGGTAGGTGACTTCATTTTCGAGTTATTTGTTCGAATTCTATCGTGACCCAGGTACACACGTAACCGCATATGTTCGCAAGTATATGAATATTTACAGACTGGGTCAAAGTTGTATTTATTATTTGAAAAGAAAAGATACTATTTTGCTTGGAAAAAAACTGTTTTATTAATGAATAAAATTTGTTTCGAAATAAAGTAACGATTACTTAAAACTTTAATTACAGCTCTTGAAATTGTTGTAACAAATGGTACTATTTTGTTTGGAAAAAAACTGTTTTAATGATTGAATAAAATTTGTTTCGAAATAAAGTAACGATTACTTAAAACTTTAATTACAGCTCTTGAAATTGTTGTAACAAATACTGATGATGTTTTAATTAAAATACATTAGAGAAAATTTAAAAAATCTAAATACTTTATTTCAAACACAACATATTAAATAAAATGTTTTAAATATGAAAAACTTGTTAAACAATTATTAAATTCGATCAATGGATGTCAAACAATGTAGTTGAAATACAAATGTATTTGATAAAAGGGTTTTAATTCATTTAATAAAATACATATGTATTTTGGATAATTTACTAAAAATACAGTTGTATTTAAATTTGTTTATTTGAAATACCTGCATCAATTAATTGTATTTCAAATATTTAACTTAAATACTAGACTAAATACATTTGTATGTAATAGAGTAATTGAAAGAATTGAGTCAAATAGAAGTACAATTTTTCAACGTGTTTGAATTGAAAATATATTTGTACATGACGAATTTTGTTACCATGAAATTAAAAGCTTACATTTTTGTCTTATTGTAGAGCCATAAGCAAACGTAATATATAATGATTCAAAGCAAAATCAGCACTATCATACCATGTCTATAACTATTACCCAAACATATTAAATTTTTGTTACAGAATCTAACGTGAATTCATAACAAAATATATATGTTTTGTGTGTGTGTTTATAAGTCCGTTGGGCTAAAGTTGCTTGGGACTACTTTTTTTGCTCGTTATTTACTTATATACAACTATGATTTTCAACGGTAAATGACTCCGTTATATGATTTATTGTCCCCTTGGTCAACATGTTAACGTCTATTGAGTTATTTGGTTCAATAGCTTGAGATTTGTTTATTTATTATCTATTGAGCGCATTACGTTACATAGCTCGGGATTCATTTGATTAGCGCATCAGGTTAACCACCTTGGGATTAAGTATTTCTTACGAAAAAGCGCGTTGGGTTACATAGTGCCCGTTTTTTTGCTCTCCTTCACATACAGTTGATACTACCAGACTTACTAAACCTACCCGACCCGAGACTGATGAGTCTGTTGAGTTGGGTCGGATAAGTCATCAGAATTACCAGACCTGCAGACCCAGGTCTGATGAGTCTAGTAGACGACGGGCATTCTTAACATCTCTGCCCATAATATAATACCGAGGTGACATTCTTGAATGAAAAAAATGACTGAAAAGTAAGCTTGTATTTTACGGCCAGATATGAAGTTCAGGTCATTTAATATCACTGCAATGAGGTTATGTTATAAGTTGATAGGCTGGTAGTTTCGAAGTGGGCTCTCAGCCTAACGTGACTACAACAGCACATAAAAGCTCACTTAGAATCGTATAAGCTTCAGAGACTACCACAGCATGAATAGACTGGCTCATATTCGCATTTATATTCCATGACAACAATGAACCGGCGGCCATGTAGAATCCGCCATGTTGATTTCAGATAACCTAATACTAATGTCGATATCGGCGATGTACAAAGTTAATTGCATAACTGAAAATGTATTGTAATTATTCTTACGAATTGATGAATGGACGAAATATGAAATCTGACGTGAATTCGTATACTTAAACTTTCCTGAATTTTTTGCTCTGAATACATGCATTTAATGGAAAAAGTACAAGACACAATTTTTGCTTAAAATTGAACGAGAAATACGTTACATACGAAATACGTCGTTTTTTTTTTAAAATTATTTTTGAATATTTTCAAAAATCGTCCGCCATATTGGATCAGCCATTTTAAATTCCGCAAGTTTAACTACACACTCATCATCGATAGCCTCCATGAATACTTATAAGTTTTTTATCTGATTGCAAAACTTTGAAACCCAAGCGAAAAAGCGTCAAACTTGGTGACCATAATTTTCAGCGCCACCTAGCGCCTGTTCCCGTTTCAAGCCCACTACGCAAAAAATTACGGAAAAAGAATAACTTTGCAGCGGACCCGAAAAACTGGTCGATAGATCCGTCATTGGTGCCGTCGAACTTCACGAACGTCGGCACCGGGGGCTTCATGCCCTTCGGCGTGAAGGGCATCATGAGAGGCGCGGCGANGGAAAGCATGGGGTCTAAAAAAATATTTCAAAGGACCCCTTCACCAACGCAATAAGATTTGGGGTCCCTATAAAACTTGATGAAATTTTGATATGTTGTAGCTTATGATTTTCTGAATCAAAGTTGCCACAGGCGCAAGTCCTTTTAATGGACAGATTTTGAGTAAATAATGTTTTAAGTCGTCTATTTCGGTAAGGGTTAGTTTGACATGCGACGCTGTACAGTCAACACACGTGCCGCATTCGATATACAGTCAGATGAGAAGTAAGGGTTAAGTCGCACACGTGCACTGCACATAGTGCGACGTTGATTACAATAAGAAGGCATTAATAATTTCAGTAATAATATAAGTATAAAATATACGTCGTTAGATATGTCCGTAGCTATAGGATAGTTAAATCTCAAAGCAAACCTCAAAAAGTCTCAAAGCAGGTCTCAAAAAGTCTTAAAACAAATCTCATGAAGTCTCAAAACAAATCTCAATAAGTCTCAAAGCAAATCTCAAAAAGTCTCAAAACAAATCTCAATAAGTCTCAAAGCAAATCTCGAAAAGTCTCAAAACAAATCTCAATAAGTCTCAAAGCAAATCTGAAAAAGTCTCAAAGGGAAGCACGATACAGAGCCTTTGACTGTTTATCATGGATTTCCTGAGGGACATAGCGATACAGAGTTACTTTCTGTCTAACATCATTCACCTAATCAGGATTAGAATTATGATTAGAGATACTATTCTCTTGGGAGCTGCTCTTTGTCATTGAGAAGAACTTTTCCGAGTTACGATGTTATTGAGTTATGAAGATTCGTCAGTAATTGCCCATACTCTTGATTTTTCAGTGATCCGACTCATACTTCTCCGCCGACCAGCATCTCTTAATGCAAAATATAATCACAAAGTACCTCGCAATGATGATTATCTGTACGATTAGTTAAAAGAGAAAAAATTGTTTTACACTTATCTGAAAATATCTTGCTGTATGTAATCTCAGGCTCAACTGGATAATCAAAACGAATAATCAATGACAATAATAACGCCAATCAATATCATCGAGCTCATCGACATGAACCGCTTGCCCATCAGAGAAATGAGCGTAATTATCGCCACTTGAGCTGAACCTTCCAGTTATCTCGCTATGTGGCAAGTCATTGCTCGACCAAAAGTTCGGATTAGAGACGCCTGAACCCGTAAGGGATAGTAGGGCATGACGGGCACCCATTATTTATTACACTCTTACAATTTTTTTCTACCTTAAATATAATTCTCCAGCTGAGCATCTTTCAGAGCGTGACACATAGAATAAGACTACCCGAAATAAAAAATATATAAATCAATAAATAATTAGTTATCATATAGTAAAATATAGTTCTTAAAAATGCTCATTCTGCCCCCTTGCGGGCACAGTGAGCATAGCTGTAGGGTACGATGAGCGCGGGATGATTGAAATAATTCGATGGTAGGTGAACAACAGTATTTATATTAATTAATTTTTAATGATACTTAACAAACATAAAAAATTTATTTAAGAAACATAAAACATTTATTTGTTAAATCATTGTATATTAAAAATGTAATATCACAAGTTACATTACAATCTGTTAGATAAGTTATTTTAAAACCACAAACATCTTGCCTTAATCTCATAAATTTTGTGTTTAGTACAAATAACTGTATGCCAATTGGACTCTAATATTATAGAAATAAAGCTTCATTAAAATGAAATATATGCGTAAAAAACCTCTTCAGTCTTGCCAGTTTAGGATTGTAGGAAAAAACAACTAAAATTTATAGGATTCATAGCAACTGAATTTACCAAAGAATCACTTTGTGTGATATTTTGAATATTCGATATGAATATTATGAATATTTCTCTCCATCTTCTTTTTGTATCGTCGCACCATTCTTATTTTTAGTCAAGTCACGATCCACAATTAAACTTACTTACTTATAAAATAAGACAGACTAGAGAAATTCAAAGCTAAGACTAAGGTTAAGTTAATCAGCTTTGTTTTGATTCGAACAGAATGACAGCGTCTGCTGCCATAGAGATATAAGGATAAGGATCCTTATATCCCTATGTCTGCTGCAGACGCAGAGTTCTCAGGCTCATTGTGCCTCAAGCGCGGTGCCCATCATGTCCCCTAGAAGCCATGTTTTGAAATAAATATAACTTTTTAATGGTGGAAGATAAAAATTTTTTTTCAACGGATCTTGAAAGTAAATCAAACAGACTGTTGGAGAAACTTCATGAGATAATTACTGGAGATAATTTTTGTTGTCAAAAGAAGCCGTGAAGCTATCATTGTCCGCAGGGTTATTTATTAAAATAGTTTTATAAATTTTTACAAATTATTTAATTACTTTTTATCACGATACTCTTTGAGGAAAATATTGTTGATATTTTACAATGTAAAAAAATTTATTTGAGAAAAAAACATTAATTTTTTTATTGAGTACATGAGGTGCCCGAGTTACCCTACAAACTCACGCTGCCCCACTATCCCTTACTTGATCTTATGGACATTGGCCTTGGTGGGGTAAACATTGGATAAGAGGCGCTTAATCGAGACTCAAGCGTCTTCATTCTAGTTTCCTGGGTTCGGCCTTCGTCACAGTAACCCATGAGGTTGCTTGGTGGTTGCTCCAAAGAAACTTTATGGATAGCGAGTCTGGAAGTTGATTCTTTGCTAGCTGACGATGAACGACTGTTAGACTCTTGGCGGTGATGCGTTTTCTGTTGTTTTAGACCACGCCGTTTCTCTCGCCGCAGTGCACGTTGTTCGGCTCGAATCATTTCGTCTGCAATGGATCGAATTCTCTCGAGGATTTGAAGAGTGCTCTTTGGTTTCTGATTCATTGGGACCTGAACAGAAGAAATCAATTTTATGAATATTTGACTATAATGGTATTACATCGAACGCAGGAAACAAAAACAACAAAAACAAAAAAAAGTATAGACGGATAAAGTGGATGGTATACTAGGAGGAGATAAATGAATCGGTATTCCACTACGGAGATTCCTCATAATTCGAACTCGTCCAAATTCTTCAACCCGCTAATCCAGAGACATGCGTCGTAGTCGCTCTTTTCGATATCTATCCTGCTCTCTAGTCTGACGTGCATGATACGCATCTCGAAGCGCTGATCGGTCTGTTTGTGTCCCGACTTCATTACAATCCGGCTGATCAGTCTTCATGCGAGATGGCCTATGATAGAGTTCGTATAGTCGACGTTCTCGTTCTTCACGCTGTGTTTCACGTCGTGCTGCCTTATACGTAGACCGTCTGACCTTCTTAGCGTGACGCCTTGCCTCATGTTTCAGAAGGCGTTCGACCGTTCGACTGGCATGCTCCATTCTTCGCTGGATTTGGCTGAATAAAGTCTTCATCCCTTACCTAAGACTGTAGGAAAATGAGGACGAGAATAAAGAACAACGAAGATCGAATTATGAGGATGATATTTAGACAGAACGAAGAAAAAAAAATACGAAGTAATGATGAAACCGAGCAAAGATTTATAAATCGAATTTTTTTTCATCGATCTCATCCCAGGGCTCATCAAACTTGATCAACAGGACATCATCGTCCTGTTCTGGCCCGCCTCCACTGGATTGTTGAGTAGGCTTGTCAATAGCAACCTGCGTTTGGAGTGCGAGGAGCCTCTCCTGGATACGCGTGATCTGCATTTGCATGCGTTTAAGCTTTTTGTAGAGTCTCCGGCGCTTCCTTTGGTTGCCCCCCATTTTTTGTGATGAACGGTCGCAACTCAGTCCCGTAGTAAATACTTCTTATCTTTAGAGTACCCGGATCTGTAAGTTCATAAGTAGCATTTTTTATAATCCTCGTGATAACAAACGGACCTTCATACGGAGATAAAAATTTAGCTGTTATTCCTGTGTCCGCTACGGAAAAATTACAAGCTTTGGCAAGGACAAGACTATTCAGATTATAAGCTTGAAGACTGCGACTTTGATTAAATTTATCTGCACGTGCCAACCTTTTTTTTTCGAATCTTTTCTTTGATAAATATAAGTTTTTGATCGTAAGGGATGTCGATCACGCTCTCCTGTGGGTTTAAATATTTCGCCCAAAAGCGAATCGGTTTCTTCTTCAAATGAATTTCACCCAGAGTGCATTCTATAGTCTCGTGGTATGTTTCGTTCATAATATCCTGAATTATGGGAACATATTTTATCCACCCACTGTGCTTATCGATAACGAGAGTCTTGAAAAAACGACTGAGCTCTTTTATAACCCGTTCCGTGGCATTGCTTTGGGGGTGCCGAATGGAGGAAAAAACCGGTTTAATGCCAAGTTCGACAAGTCCCATTTCCCATTTTTTTGACGTGAATTGCGTTCTTTGATCACTCTGACCTCGTTTAGGCTTGCCATAATTTGGGACGTAATGGTTTTTAAGTCGGCTTAACGTGATGGCTGTCGTAGCTCGCTTGATTAGGTACAATACGACAAATTTAGAAAAAACGTCTACAGTAGCTAATATATAACGAACGCCTCCCCGACCCGCTGGCAGTGGTCCATAAAAATCTATTGAAAGGAGATCATTAGGTCCGTCGGGGATAATCGGACGTGTTTCGAAATTACATGGTCCCGTATTAACCTTAACTTTTTGACAACTTTCGCATGATCGAATAATTCTTGCTACGTGACGCCTGATGTTCGGAGAAACAAAGCTTTCTTGAATCATCTGATAGCATTTTCTAACCCCAATATGCCCGTAAATTTAATAAATTTCATGAATGAGATTCTTCAAGAAATAAGTTGGGATAACCACTTTATTTTTAGACTGCACGAATTTGTATAAGACATAATCTTTCATTGAATAAGACATTATTGTGTCTCTCATGGCGATCCTATCTTTAATAGTTTTTATTTTTGTATCATTGTCTTGAATTGCACCCAGATTATCAAAATCCTTCAACAGATGTTGATTCGGATTTCTGCTCAAAAGTGTAAAGATGGATAACTCTATATTTACATTTACGTCAGGCTAACAAAAATGGCGGCTCAAGGCATCCGTGGCCTTATTATTCGACCGACTGATATGCATGATTTCAATGTCATAAGTTTGGATTGCCAACATCAACCGGTCAAGGCGCCCACTTAAAGTTTGACACGAAAAAAGATAGGACAAAGCGTGATGATCACTTTTTACAACGACCTTCGTACCCAATATAAACGAGCGGAATTTTTGCAAGGCCGACACAATGGCGAGTAGTTTTAATTCTGTCGTGAAATAATTGGCTTTTCCCCCTTTTAACGTACGGCTTGCCATGTAAACCACACGCTCATACCCAGAATCATCTTCTTCACAGAGGAGGGCACCCAGTCCAATACCGCTAGTATCCGTATACAAAACAAAAGGCCGATTAGGTTTCGGGTGAGCCAACATCATCTGATCAATAAACAATTCTTTAACTTTTGTGAACGCGTGGTTTTGTTCCTCCCCCAATACCATTTGATACCTGTTCGGAGGAGAGAAAGCAAAGGCCGGATGGTTTCCGTGAGTTTAACAGAGTATTTTAAACAAAAATTGATCAAGTCCAGAAAGCCCTGCAGCTGTTTTATATTAGCAGGTCGTGGAAATTCACGGATGGCACGGACCTTGTCTGGATCAATCCGCAGCCCGTCTTTTGTCAAAATGTGCCCAAGAAAACGAATTTCCTGACAACAAAAAATAATTTTTCGGAAGTTGACCGTGACTCCTTCCTCATATAAAAGCTGAAAAAGTTTCTCTAAATGTTTGAGATGTTCGGTAAAAGTGTCATATAAACAAATCCAATCATCAACGAAATCATGGACAAATCCCATGACTTGATTAAGTATTGTTTCGGCTGCACGCGCCAATGCCGCTCCGCTCACCTATAGTCCAAAAGGAACTCGACAATCCTGATAGGTACGACCGCGATGTAAAAAACCGGTGTATTTTCGCGATTCGCGTTCGAGAGGCACCTGCCAAAAACTCGCGGTTAAATCAATACTTGACATAACTCCAAAGTCTCCGCAACATCGAAACAGATCATCATCGTCTAGTGCACCCTCATGATCATTTTCGAGCCTTTTGTTTAATTCACGTGCGTCTAAGCAAAGCCTTACACTCCCATTACCCTTAATGACCGGTCTTAACGGATTTATATATGGAGTATTAGATTTCTCAATGATGTTTAAAGCAAGCATCCGTTCGATTTCAGCGTCAACTTGGTCACGTAAATTCATGGGAACTGGGTAACTTTTGTGAAAATAAGACTCATTGTCTTTTAAAATTAACTTATGTTCGTATCGTCTGAAATATCCAGGTGTCTCGCGAAAGATTGGCCTGAATCGACAGATTAACGAGCGTTATAAACTCTTCTCCTCGGTAGAAACTTCCTTTTTCGTCAATCTCTCGATCCGCTAAATCTGATACCTCAACCCCAACGTGACACACCTTCTCTGGTTCCGAAATCGTAAATTGAATTTTATCGGCTGCCTCAATCTCACTGTTGGTGTCATTATCTTCAGATTCGATACTTATAACCCTCTCACCTATAGAAAGACGAATCGTTCCCTTCCCGATATCGATCATTAGTCCCATGATTTTTTGGCTGTTTATACCGAAAATACAGTCGTGCATCAAACGGAGAATAACAAAAAAATCGAAAAAGAATTCGGACTCGTTGATCTGAGTCAGGCAACGTAATTGTTTTTTTATACGCGCGGATTGCTCTCTAACGAACCCTGTAGCTCGCATCCCAACGGTCGGAAATGATAAGCACCCCTCGAAACCCTCCTTATTCTTCTCGAAAAACTCTCCCGACATGCAAGTCACTCTGCTACCAGTGTCGACCAATGCCCGTATCGGAATGCCGTTGATCATAGCCTGAATTTCTGGACAACAAGCAAAGTTACGCTTTTTATAGCGGCTATGATTCGTGAAATGGCTTTCGTTAAGCAATTCCTCTGCAGGGGACGCGTTAAAAGAACTAACGGAATAACAAATTGTTGATTGATAAGCTTTACTAAAATCCCCGCAATTTTCCTCACACTGCGTTGCGAATGTCGGGGCAATATCATTCCTCTAGTTTTCCTGAACGTCAACATCAACCTCATTAACTTGAGCCCTAGCCCTCCAATTTTCACGGGCACCCCCTGTATTACTGTGTGGAGGAGGGTGAGAATGATAGTTCCCGGATGAATTGGAAAAACTGGAGTGATTGTTCGAACGTGAAAATTGACCACCTGAATTATTAAAGCAACTATTATTATTACGATGGGAGTCTGACCGATTATTTTGTCTATTTAAAACGTTAGGTACATTTCTACTTGGCGTGGAGGTATCACGCGCCTGAAAATGAATCCGCGAAAGGGATTCATTCTCGTAAGGAGAATTTAACCCGCCCATCATGTCAAGTGAATCTAATATTTTTGTTAATTCACTAATTGTGCTAACCTCACGCATTATGATTAACTGCTGGACTTGAGTATCGAAGTGGTACGCGAATCGGCCTACAGCTTTCCGCTCAGTTGGTCCATGAGTTAATTGGCTGACTTTATTATACAAATACATGACGTACTCACTCCGTGACATGTTTCCCTGTGCTTGGTAATAGCCAAATTCGAGTTCCCTACGTATTTTATTTTGCGTCTCTGCACTCCAATACTTTTCATTAAAACAGTTGATAAAATGTAGAAAATCCAGAATCGTTCCTGAAATATACAACCACCAATCGTGGGCTAACCCTTTCAAAGTCTGTCCCAAAACATATCTAAGCTCGTTGGGGTGAACACGCATGCCCTCAACGTAATCGGTGAGATCTCGTATAAACCGGGTTGGGTGGTCAAAAGGTGCCCCCCCAAACGTAGGTAATTCTAATTTTAAAGTTGGGATGGCTCTCTCTTCCACGGCAGATGCTCAAAATGTCCTACGTTGCAATTTCCCTTCGTTAGGTTGTCGCATGTTTAGAGATTCTCTCTCAAGGGCTTCAAAACGAGTTACCTGTTCGTGACGACTACGTCGAAGTTCCTCCCTCGTTTGTTCTAACACTTACCGCTGCTCTTTCACTGTCCGGTCAAGGTTAAAATTTACACTTGCTAATTAGCAACACATATCCTTTAATTCGTGAATGCGAACTTGTGTATTTACCGGTGCGTTATCAAGAGGCTGAAAGTTTTTTCCAATCAAAATTTGTGTTAGGGGGTGCATTAATGGTATGCGGGAAAATCGTATTCGTACTTGATTCCTCCCTCAAAAAAGTGCGACCCGTATTAGTATGCAAAAGTTGTTCGGTGTTACTACCGTCGGGTTCAATCGCGCACACACTAGCTTCGTCTACATTTTCCTCCGATGAACGAAGGATGAGCGTCGACGGTGGAATACTTTTGTTAGTATTTTTCTTCGTGTAGTTTTTATGCCGCGACCCCCCCCAGCTTCGATAGAAAAATTAAAATTGTCCATTGGTGAAACATTTGTGTTAAGATCGCCATTCCCGGTGGGTGGTGACCGTAAAGTCATACTAGGAGAATAACGGTATATTTAAGAATTACTAATCGCGTATCTATCTGCGGAAACTTCCAAACTCCTCTGTCCCACCAGGGGTACCAGATGAAACGGTCCACTTTGTAAAGGGTAATTCGTTAAGGAAAGTAGATCGTGGTATAACGGCAGACAGAGGAGCTGAGGAGACACGCAACCAAAAAGAAACGGACTCAAAAAAAAATCTTATTTAAATCTCGGTGTTTATTCAAATTTCTCAATTGACAGGAAAGAGAAGGGTCTTGAATATCAATCAAATAAAATCATAAGAAATTAAAGAACTGAAATCGATTATCTTACACGTTGAATCATTTTTTATGATTGAAAACAAACAATAAAAAAAAGAATTTTATATATAATTCTTAGAACTTCTGCGAAATCTGACTTAACTACAGAACGTGATTTTTTACGTAATTAATAGAAATTAAATAAAAAAATATCGATGAGATTCTATCAAATCACCTGATAACATAAAAAAATTACATGATCGCAGAAGACTCGTTTTTGTAGAATCCCCCTTATATCTCCCCATCACGGAGCGGATATGTATATATATGTGTGTATTTATGTAAGGTGACTTATGCAGATACCACAGCTTTTAGGATGTATACTAATAACATTGGAAAGTTTTGCAGACCTTCTACACAAGTACAATTGTGTCCTTATGACAACCCTTTTTTACTCACTAATGTCCACATAAGTTGCGTTTGATGAATATATACTTGTATACATACATGTGAGTGCGTAACTGTGTATGTATGTATTTAAGTATGTATAAAGGTAATAATTTATCTTCACAATAACACATATTATACTCTAATGTTTGGGTGATAAAAAAAAGGTATTATTGAATCACAACATCTCAAGGTAATTTAAAGTAGTTCCTACGATTTATCATACTGGAATGCACGGCCTTGTTTCTACAAACACATTATTGATGACTACATGACGACTGAAACTAACCCAATTCGATTCGCTGCATCAAACTGTCACCTCCATATTTAGCAAAGTTATCAATAAATTTCTTGACAGCTCATGGATAATCAGAGCGTACTAAGGCCCAGGCTTATTACTTATAATTTTATTGCATGGACACTCTGCTGGTGTTGGCCAAATTCTGTTCTCTTATTTTTTTTAAGCCCTTTGGAGGTCTAAAATAGACTTGTCTTTGATTTTTATTACACAGGCAAGCCAAAGACTATCAATAAATTATACATTTAAGTATATAATTCTAGGCATTAATTTCCTTTTACAGAAATAAAGTGTTCTCCAACTGCACATGTGTATTGAATGTATTTAATTATTTTTCACTAACTATTGAGATACGGTTCTTTCACTCTTAGCAAANTCTCGGTGTTTATTCAAATTTCTCAATTGACAGGAAAGAGAAGGGTCTTGAATATCAATCAAATAAAATCATAAGAAATTAAAGAACTGAAATCGATTATCTTACACGTTGAATCATTTTTTATGATTGAAAACAAACAATAAAAAAAAGAATTTTATATATAATTCTTAGAACTTCTGCGAAATCTGACTTAATTACAGAACGTCATTTTTTTACAAAATTAATAGAAATCAAATAAGAAATATCGACGAGATTCTATCAAATCATCCGATAACATAAAAAAAAATTACATTATCGCAGAACACTCGTTTTTGTAGAATCCCCCTTATATCTCCCCATCACAAATATTTCACCTTTGTACACCAGATTTGTTTACCTTGAGTCTAGGCGTGGAAACTATGTTATGATAACTCAAAATACGACTCTTCAAGAGGAGAGTTCCAAAATTCAAACAATAGTAGTCAGACGCATATGTATAAGATCGCTATATATTAGAAGAAAAACATCGTGGGTAAAATCAAAGCGTACCACGGTTAAATACCTCCAATTCTTTGTGAATGTAAAATTCGTAAATCAAAAATCAAAAATTAACCAAGAGAGAGGCACAGAATTCGAGCACACATGCAGTCAATACTACTGTGCGGATCGTTACACGAGAGCGTCGCCGATTCAATCGAAAACTTATGATAAAAAATAAATAAAAACCCTTAAGGATGACACGAAAAGCGGTCAGAAGGTCACCTCTCGGTTGATTTAACACTCGGGGATTTTTACCGACTAACTAAATGATCCCACGAAGTGAGATCAACGCTTGTCATCTAGCTTAGAAAACAAAAAAATTCGATTCTTCCCCAAACACAATAAACACTCTGTGAAAAGAAAACTATGGCTTCCAAGGCAAAGGAAACACCGGAGAAAAACTCCTCCAAACTAAATCACGCACACTGGGAGACTCAACATACACAAAAAAAAGATCTCCTTCGTATCCGATCGTCGACCTAAGGCCACCACTTGGTTGATCAATTAAGCAACCAGGGATTTCCGCCTTTTTTGGTCTGAACTCATCAACTAAAGTTTATGAGAAAACGATACCGGGATTCTAAAGGAACACTTACTCTTTTTACTGTGCAGCAATCTGTAATAATGTCAACGTAGCCAAACGATTCCCAGCGACAATCAAACGCACGAGTGGATTCCGCAGGGCCCTCTTGTACTTCTTCCAACGTCGTCCCCTCGAAGGCGAGCCAATCTAACTGCCCTCACGAGCTCTCTTTTCCGAGCTCCTCTCTAGCGAAACCCTACTCTCGGACCCCGTCAAGCGCCGCCGTCCTGGCGCGCGTCCCTTAAAAATTCGATTCTCGTGCATTCCCATTCTAATTTTACCCCTCAACGCTCTAGTGCACACACATACACACAAGGTACCCCTATATTTGTACTCTCAACAGATTCTAAACAATCTGAAAATACAATATGTGAACAAAACGAAGTTACCTATAGCTACGGATATATCTAATGACGTAAATATTATACTTATATTATTACTGAAATTATAAATGCCTTCTTATTGTTATCTACATCGCACCATGTGCAGTGCACGTGTGCGACTTTACCCTTACTTCTCATCTGACTGTATATCGAATGCGGCGCGTGTGTTGACTGAACAGCGTCGCATGTCAAACTAACTCTTACCGAAATAGAGGACTTAAATCATTATTTACTCAAAATCTGTCCATTAAAAGGACTTGCGCCTGTGGAAACTTTGATTCAGAAAATCATAAGCTACAACATATCAAAATTTCATCAAGTTTCATTGAGACCCCAAATCCTATTGCGTTGGTGCGGGGTCTGTCAGTGACGGATTTGGTGTCAGTAAAAATTCTGAAAAAGTTAGAGTAATGATTTCTCACGAAGGACTATAGATTCCCATAGATTTTGGCCTAAATTATTTTTTGACTGTTTCACTTGATGTGGAATGCCATATATATATACATATATATTAAGAGGTAACTTATGCGGACAATCACATGTATGTAAGGGTTATTATGAAGACAAAAGTGGAATTATGTGGACGTCCGCATCATATGCTCAAAATGTCCTACGTTGCAATTTCCCTTCGTTAGGTTGTCGCATGTTTAGAGATTCTCTCTCAGAATAATTCTTGCTACGTGACGCCTGATGTTCGGAGAAACAAAGCTTTCTTGAATCATCTGATAGCATTTTCTAACCCCAATATGCCCGTAAATTTAATGAATTTCATGAATTAGATTTTTTAAGAAATTAGTTGGGATTACCACTTTATTTTTAGACTGCACGAATTTGTATAAGACATAATCTTTCATTGAATAAGACATTATTGTGTCTCTCATGGCGATCCTATCTTTAATAGTTTTTATTTTTGTATCATTGTCTTGAATTGCACCCAGATTATCAAAATCCTTCAACAGATGTTGATTCGGATTTCTGCTCAAAAGTGTAAAGATGGATAACTCTATATTTACATTTACGTCAGGCTAACAAAAATGGCGGCTCAAGGCATCCGTGGCCTTATTATTCGACCGACTGATATGCATGATTTCAATGTCATAAGTTTGGATTGCCAACATCAACCGGTCAAGGCGCCCACTTAAAGTTTGACACGAAAAAAGATAGGACAAAGCGTGATGATCACTTTTTACAACGACCTTCGTACCCAATATAAACGAGCGGAATTTTTGCAAGGCCGACACAATGGCGAGTAGTTTTAATTCTGTNATAAATGAAAAGATTTTGAAACAATAAGTTGCTATATTCGAGAAAAGTTTGATTTGTAAGTGACAACGTCATGTACATTTTAATACAACACGTGTACGTTTAAGAAAACCTTCGGAAAATAAGGCAAAAAATGTTCAATTACAAATAAATTAGATAAAATATTTTGCTTTATTAGTGTGGTTTAATAGTTTTTTAGTTGATTGTAAACAACAGAATTTTATAAAATTAATCAATTGCATTGTAATCAATATAATAAGACCAAAATCTCTTCGTTGTGAAGAGTATGGGTCTTACAGCCGTAATATTGACATCAAATTTTATAAAAATTGCCGGTAAACTTTCCTGAATGCTAGACAAAAAAATTTATTACGAAACATTAATTGTAATATTGCTGCCTTTATCAACGTGTGGCTTTTGTAACAATGACAAATAATTGTAACAATTGCAACTAATTTATTTTGTGTAATACTTTAGTTAAGAACTACATTTTTTGTTACGATTATCTATAGATTTACAAAAATAATAAAATTATATAATTACAACTACTATCTACACTATACTATCAATGGCATCTCAAACTGATTTTTTACGCACTACCTACGTTACACCACTTTTCGAGATTATGTCAATGTCGTCGGTTTCAGATTTAATACTTTAAAAGTACATAAAAGTTAAATAGTACTGAGTCATGAGTTTATTTATTTTACGTGCAAAAATTAATATCATGAATATACAGTACGAATCTTAGATTTGTTTTGAAAAGTAATTTACAGCCATTTTGTAATTATCATAGGTACCATTACAAATGTCTTGTTTTTTGTGTGTAACTTCTCGAGTAAATAAACTGTAACACAATGATATAAAAAAACTCCTCCAAACTAAATCACGCACACTGGGAGACTCAACATACACAAAAAAAAGATCTCCTTCGTATCCGATCGCCGACCTAAGGCCACCACTTGGTTGATCAATTAAGCAACCAGGGATTTCCGCCTTTTTTGGTCTGAACTCATCAACTAAAGTTGATGAGAAAACGATATCGGGAATCGAAGGGAACACTTACTCTTTTTACTGTGCAGCAATCTGTAATAATGTCAACGTAGCTAAACGATTCCCAGCGACAATCAAACGCACGAGTGGATTCCGCAGGGCCCCCTTGTACTTCTTCCAACGTCGTCCCCTCGAAGGCGAGCCAATCTAACTGCCCTCACGAGCTCTCTTTTCCGAGCTCCTCTCTAGCGAAACCCTACTCTCGGACCCCGTCAAGCGCCGCCGTCCTGGCGCGCGTCCCTTAAAAATTCGATTCTCGTGCANGTGTGTAACTTCTCGAGTAAATAAACTGTAACACAATGATATAAAAAGAATAAAACTTTTAAAAGATTATATTAGTTCATAAATTCAAAATTTAAATATACTTCAAAAATCATGTTCATAAAATTATAACTACGCGATACAAATATCATTTGGTATTTTATGCTTTCATAACATTGAGAAGCCGTAGTATTTCGTTTGTAAACCTCCGTTAATCAATGAAACATAGAAATAATTTAGTTAATAGTACTCAGTATTTTCATATTTCTATAACATTTATATTTTATTTATATTACGTTCATATTTATATTAAATTAAGCTTTCCGTTGAGTTTCATTTTTTGCCATATTTTTTGTATCTTTTTTTCAAATATGTTTTTTCTTGACTGTCACAGAAAGCGATCTGTTTGTCTTTGACGTTTCGTGGCAAAAAATGCTTAGCTACTCATATCGTGATTAGGGATAGGATCTGCATCTGCTCATTGTTAATGACAACTATTTTTAAGGATTATATAAACATTTTTGCCTTAAATATTTTATGTGACATTTTTATACTAATTTAAAAACCACTGTAGAACTCTTATAATCTATACTTTTCATATTTAGAAGTTAATTCGTTTTCACTTATATTCTCCTTGAATAATACTTCACTATTTAGTAGTTGTACGGCTAAGCAAATCCCAAGTAACACAATTTAAGCAGTTAATCCAAAACGACCGATAGTTTAATAGTTATGAACGACCTAATTACTACATAGATAAAATAAAATTATGGCAATTTACGTCATAGTACATATATTAATAAACTGATACGGCGAAATGATCCAATTATTAAAATATGTTCTTCCTAAATATACCTGATATCACAGTTTTGAAAAAAAAATCTTCTAGTTGGTTTTTCAAACAATTGTAACATCTGTTTTTTCTCTCCTTTTTTACGAGTACTTTCCATGTTAAATATTCCTATTTTCAAACTTCATATTTTAAAAATAGCAAAGGGAAAGTAAACAGAATTGTGACCAATAATATATACTAACATAAGGAAGTAATAATGAAAGCTTGGGACAAATTAAGTGTACGTCGAATTGTGAAACAACTATCTTTAAGCAAAAAATTTCATTCACAGATATTATGAAACTACACATATAATTAAATTTTAATTGGCATTCTATGTAATAACATTATAAGTGCTTGAGATCGTACGAAATGCCTGAAAGAATAATTGTATTCTAAACAATTAATTTATTAATGTAGTAATATCAATTATAAAGATCAGGATACAAGCAAATTTTGAAATCTTTTAGAGATGTAATTTTATGCATAAAGAATTTTCATATAAATAATGTATCAGTGAAAAATAATATTTAACTTAAGTGAACGTACGTATGATATTGAATTACTCTTCTTACGACCTCATGCTACATTATAATAGACTCGATGAACTTTTTTTTCTTTTATATCTTTTTATCACTTATTTTCATACTAACGCGAATTACTCGCAAAACTGTGTATTATTTTTTATAATTCATAAACAATTCAGGAATATAATTACTATTCGTATGACCACAAATAGCCTGTCAATAAAAAATATTTTTTAATATCATTGAGCCCATTATACGTTTATCTTAAGTTTGGTCTTACACCTACAGATAAAATTAGGTAACATCGTTAGGGATGTGATAATATTTAATAAGAAAGAATTGTTCGAAAGGTAAATATTTTATTAATATGATTCTGTATGTCTATCCATATTAAAACATGAATATGACAAAGACATATTCATAACTTTAAAATAATTTCTTTCGTTTGACCAGTACGAGACTGCCCGCTTACATTAAATCTTCCGACTATTTCATAACAAATTCCTACGCTGATGAAATCTCTAATGACACGCTAACGCTAAGTGTTGTATAGGCTTATATTAAAGAAGGCTTACAAAAAACAATTTTGTAGTACTACTTTACGTTAATGGGGTGGTATAACATGCCAGTGAATGTAACTGAACTCAAAAAATTACCTTCCTCATAAATGAAAAGATTTTGAAACAATAAGTTGCTATTAAACTGGAATAATTTATCCATGGAACCTCATATGAACGAAAATAACAAATAAAAAAAGGATTAATTAAAAACAACGTTCAATGGTGGTACTATCATATTTTGTATTTATTAAAAAACAAAACGACGTTTTGGCTGTTATATTATGTTACATACTTAACTCTATTTGCGTTTATTGTATTGGACGTTGATTTTAATTATTTACCAACTGTCATTGGACGTCTTATTTAAATAAAAAAAGATGGAACTAATGTAGACCTTTGATAGAAATGGTTTTGAAAATTATTATATACTGAAACAAACAATTATTTACTAATAAATTACCTAATTGATAGAAATCAAACAAACGTTTATTAATGTACAGGAAAGGTGCTACTAAAAAGGTTTGGAAATTTTCGGAAAAAAATAATAAGGTAAAATAAATAATAAAATATTTAATAATTAATAATTATTAAATATGATACATAAGATGAAAAAAAAATTGTGTAATGAAAAGTAACTGAATAATTATTGTAAACTTGAATCACAAACTACTATACAAGAGAAAGTAAGTGTGACATCCTAGTGATAGCTTGTGGTTAAGTGGATATGGTACTTAGCCTCGCTCTCACTGCGTTGCCGATTTGAATACCAGGGTGAGTATTTTTTTTTTCTTAAGAACCATTTCAAACATTGAAATTACAACTTACTATTCTTACTTATTAATGGAGTGGAGGAGGGGGGGAATGGGAAAAGGCTTACTAAAATATTAACTTCCGTTATATATTTTTCAAGGTTAAAATTTTAAAATCGTTGGTTTACTCGAGCGCCTATAGTAGTGTTCCTTAAAAAAGTTGTAAAAATCCGTCTCAGAGTTTGCAATTACGATCATTGACTATTTGGGAAATATCACAATTCTGAAACCAAATATTTCAACTGTTAAAGACAATTGATTAAATATAAATGCAATCTCTCACATTGAGTAATAAATAATAAAATTTTTGATTCTTATTTTATGCATCTAGAGTATGATATCATATATTAAGAGCGGATGTTTACACTATACAATAAACTCTCGCTGTTGAAAACAATAGTTAATCTTTCCTATAGTTCTTTGATAATTTTTTACTTCTTTTCTTCAAACAACAGCCCTGCAATTTTATTCTTACAATAGATATGACATTAGAGAGACGTCTATAAGTGCAAGACCTAGTTTAAGGAATAAACATTCACGGTAATATTGTTACCTGTTAATTTTGATGTTCGGTACTGCCACCACCTTGATTCTGCATGTGCTGCCATAACTTACGACGACGTTTGTTATTCAGTTTTTTTTTGTTGGCTGGACCATTCTTTTCGGCTACGCAAATATATAAATGTATATA
>NW_019379704.1:62504-148667 GCF_000648655.2 Copidosoma floridanum
CGGCAAAACTAGGTGTGTGCATAATTCTTATATGATTTAATTTAGATATTGAAATTCATTTTTTAATAAAGATTTTGTTGTTAATAATTATTTGGAGTAAAATCTATTTATGTTGACAGAAACGTGGTCTCAATTTAATTTTAAAAAATTTTCGTAACTAATAAAGTTTCTTATTTATAATGCAATAATACCCTGCAACATTAATTAATTTCGAAGTTAAGATTACATTATAACAGAATTAGGTACTCACCTCCATTTGAATCGAATCGCTTGCTAGAGCTTCGCCTGGAAGTCTCCATGCAATGGCTATAAAATACAAGCTTCAAATATTTATTGTTTGATAATTAATTACTTACATTAAATTCAGTTAAACACAGTTTGTTAAACAATAGTTCTTAAATAGAAGACAATTTTCAAAATGATACATTTCGTATTTTGTTAGGGTGTCGCCATAATTTAGCTGGTTTATTCTGGTGCCACCTACCTTGAGCTCGCAAGGCAAAATTCCTTATACCATGTGTCGATTACAATAGAGCCATTATTACCGCAAAACTGTTTACGAAACGTAACTTAATTAATAAAGACATGAAGCTCCTTACTTTCTTCAGCACATCTATATCAAATTCATTTGATATGAAATCCAAGGGATTTATGTTGTTGTGGTCAATTTCAACTTTATCTTCCACCCCGCTGTTGTTGTCACAATCTAGTAATAGTTAAATAAAAAAAGTAGACATTTTATAATTACAGTATGACTTTCGTCATGAGAAAAATATTTTTATTTCTTACCTTTTTGACGTTTTTGCGGTGATTCGTACTCATCTTCTTGATTAACTGTAACAATACAGGATTAATGCTGTATAAACGAAACAAAATTAAAACCAGCATATGTTGTTGATTTTGTTCATATAGTGGTATAACACTTATTTGTTAGTTTTTCTACAGACTACTTTAGTTTCAGAATTTTCTTCAGAACATAACCTGTTTCATCATTTTTCGTATAAATCTTAGCAATGTCTTAGTATGCACGATTGTTTTATAGGAAACTGCATCTGGCGTAGTACGATATACGTACATTTATATCTATATATATGGAGCGCGCGGTGGCTCAGTCGGCTGGGTCGTGGATTGAGACGCGGGAGACCGTGGTTCAATTCCCGACCATAGTACGACTTTTTCGGGCAAGTACCTCTGTGATTTTTCACATGTGCTTTTTCACCACGCAATGCTCCTCGAGGAGGGTTTAGGCGACCTTCTCGCAGCAAAATTGCCTAATTTCCCCCTACCCCCTCCCAATAATGGGAGGCCTCCCATCCCTCTTTCCTTCCTTCTCCCAAGTGCTAAGTGCCCTGTGTAGTGCCCTTTATAGGAGCCGGACGTAAAGCACTATAATATAAAAAAAAAAAAAAAAAAATCTATATTTATGTGTAACATAGCGCAAACGTACATTGTACGCCGAAGAAACCTAAAGAGGGCTCTGGAAATCTATATAGCACTAAATTTGTAATGATCCATTTAATACATAGTCAATATTCGATAAACACTCGCTTATTTCTTAACGAAACAATTATTCAGTAGATATATGTTCACAGGGAAGAAATAATTCTTTTTATTAGTATATACGAGGGTGATGACAGTCAGTGATCAAAACGGCAGTTTTTTGTAATGCTGGCTATGTATAGTCATCATTGTAAAAAATTGCCGAGCGCTGACTTTCATAATTCTTGCATCAAATAGACATAAAAAAATCGTTATCTGCCAGTTAATTTATTAATAACCTCTCTTCTTCTCATTCTGTTAGCAAGAAAAGCAATTAGTGCTCTGTTTAATTATTTTTGTGCACCAAAAGTTATTGAAAAAAAAATTTCCAAAACATTTTTAAATATTTTCGTTTTAAATCGACTACCAAATCATACTACTTTTCTTTTCTTTTTCAAATAAAGAAACTTGGTAAGAAAACCGACGTTTGCTTTTAAAACACAAAACATGATTTTTTCATACAATAGTAAGTTGTGTTAAATATTTGCCCAACACAAAACATATTAGTTTTGTTTCCCTGAAGGATATTTAAAATACCAAAATACAAAGTGGTGTACCTGCTCTGAATTTTTCACGTTTTTTCAGAAACTTTTCACGTTGTCGATCCAATCGTCTCTTTGCAGGATCAATCAAAACGTTTTTTTTTTAATCGACGTCATCCTCTACAAAGTCATAATCGATAATAATATTCTCACTGAATCACAATTAAAAAACAAACAAAGTAAGATACCTATCTGATGCAGGCGTGGAAATTTCGTGAACTGATTAATCTTATTTACATCGTATCCTTCTTCTTCGCCTTCCTCTTCTTCTTCGTACTCTTCTTCTTCCTCTTCTTCCTCGTAGTCTTCTTCATCTTTTTTTTTCTCGTTCTCTTCTTCCACTTGCTCACCATCTTGCTCTTGTTCCAGTTCTTCATCGTTTTGCTTTTCCATGGCTCTTTTTTTTTGATAATGCTACATTTTTTTCCACATAGTTTTTGATAAAGTATGATACATCACCTTTGATATTCGCGATAGCATCAATAAAATCCATTATCTCAAAATCTTATGTGTGAATTAAACTATTCCAAGCTTAAACAATAGGAACAATGTTAGAGTAAGTTACGCAATTATAACTGTTACGAATAAATTATTACCTTCCTCTATTTTTAAGTGCTTGAACTGTGTTTCATAGCGTGGTAATCGACTTGTTTTGCACAAATTAAGATATTGCTCAATTTGATTTTGAGCCTTCATTGTGATGTCTTTCAAGCTAACTAAAAAGGTATTACTCGTTTGATTATTGCAAGACAATGTTATTCGATATATATATATGTTTGTTAAATGATTATAAATTTAGCAGTACGATCAGTTAGATTATCTAACGTGAAAATGAATGTTTGTAAATTTTTTTGTTAGAACATTTGTTGATGTTTTAAGCCAAAAAATTGGGCATCGTAATACAACCTCTTATTATCGGGATCATTATTTTTTCGTATATGTTTTCTAAATGGATAAGTACTTCGAATCATATTATGAATCGCAACATGTCGCAAAATATTTTTCAATACTAGAACAAATAATGTAACTGACTACACAAAATATATGCGAATATAATAGATTCGTCTGTTACTAAAGTACGTCAGGCCCATTCCGAATGAAGTGTTCCTGCAAGATCGATAGTACTGCTGCACACTTATCTAAAATGTAGTATATACATTCACGGGGTCAGGATACATAATTTTTGAGATAAAAATCACAATTTCCGTGGGCTTTCAGTGTTTTATATGCACTATGAGATTATTTCGAAATAAATGATGGAATCTGAAATTCTTAATTATATCTTTTTTTTGGGTATAATTAAATTGTTTCGTAACATTCGACAAATAAATTTTCATTTATTAATGATGTAACTACCATTTAGTGAGCTGCTGAATTAAGTAGAAAGTAATGTATGAGCCTCCTGAATTTTATTATTTTCCGAAAAGGTGTTTAAAGTTAACAAACCTTACATATAATAGTTTTGTTAAATATTATGTAACATTAAAACTTACCTAAAAAATTGCAAGCCTTAGGTCTTAACCCCACATCACGGGATAGTTGGCTATTGAAGCTTTAGCTAAAATTGTTAGTTCTTCAGGTCAATCCGAAGACACTAAAACCATCTAGTGTGGTAATAGTAATCCATTGCCTTTTGTAGTAAGGAAAGAATTTAACCTTTTGTAGTTTTTGTTTGTATCGTTGAGGCAATTTTTTTTAATCAAATTAAAACCTTCTTTAATTTTGTCTGGGGGTAAGAAAGCCAACGATAGAATTCGTCAAATCCACATGCGTAGCTCTAAATCATTTCGTATATCTGATGACAACTTTTTTAACCTCTTAAAAATAGCCTAAAAAAGAATAATTACAACAATGCGTGTACACATACATCCAAGAAAACCGAAGTTATCAAAATATTTTATAAATTTAAAAGTTAGACTTTCAATTTTTATGTTTTAAAGTGGACATATTATTTATTAATGTAGGTATGTGGTTCATGCAATAAAATTATTGTTGTAAGTAGAACAAGAGATTCATTTATAGTACTATTAAAACAGGAAATGATGTAGTGTTATTACTATATCATGATGAAATAAGCATCTAGCTAACTGCACATTTTTAGGGAAACATTCTTCAATGGCACCTTTTAATGTCAACTCAAAAATCGCACATGACTACATCTAACTTCGCAAAGGGAATGATTTTTAAAATTTCTTCAAAAACCGATACATAAGCTGCTTTGGTTTTCCTTGACATTAGAACAAAGAATATCGGTGCTACCTGTAAATTATTTTCCTCAGTTTATATGTCAAATTTAAAAAAGGGAAAGTAGCTACAAAAAAACTTGAATGCTAAGAAATAAGGCATTCCATTAATTAATACTGTAGTACGTATGAAAATAACGGTATCTTGTAGCTTTATTCTGTAAGTACTTATAACATTGGGTATTAAAATTTCAGGAAATTCGACTTTATACAAAACAATATTGTAACCTGTACTTGCAAGTACATACATTTTTTGGAAAATTTATAATGTAAAAAACGTATTACCAAAAAAAAATATAAAAAAATAAGAAAAATTTCTATTAAATACGTAACATTTTATGAGAACTTGTATATATTGTCTTCAAGATACGGGGGCTTCTTTTCAATTACATTTTAAATTAGTTAGTATATTAAAATATGTTATACATTATCAAAAGCTTAAAACAAACTTTAGTAATTACTGCAATCGCAATCTGATGTTATTGTATTGTATAGACATGTGGTAACTTTTTTCTTTCAATGTCACGGAAGTACAAATTATTTTTTTCAAAAATCATACGCTTTTTCTTTAAAATTAACCAACATATTGTTATGTATATATGTTATAAGCAATGATGGCAATAGTTACTTACATGTCCAGCTTTTACTCCCAAAATATTCATAAATTGGTGAACACCTATAATTTTTGGCCTAGTATCAAAAGTAGCATCGATAAAAACATGTTTTACTTCTTGACAGTACTTCTGAAGGAACTGCTCATCATAAAATATAATAGACGTGAAACCGTCATCATCAACAACAGAAACAGATATTATTTTAGAGTCTTTGCCAACTAAAAAATTGTCGTATTTATTGTCAGACAACTGCTATGCGAAACCATCGATCGATTTAGGGCACTTAGAAAATTTCTCCGCTCTCCAACGTTTCATAAAGGATCGTAAAGAATTTAGGCTTAGTTTTTGTGCTGCTTCTGAGAATCTGAAATTGTAGATTGGCTTTTAAGTTACAAGCAAGTAGGTCATAATAAAAATATTTGCGTACGTTTATTAAATATGGATAAATATTTACAACAAAAAAAATGTTTATCAATAAAAAAAGAGCATGTATTGTAAGCGATTAAAGTGCATAACGTAAGTTTTTCGCAATTATAAGAATTTTTATAAAACGTTACGTAACTAATAAAATCTTACTTTTTACAGGCATCCTTGTGTAAATTATGAAATTCCCAATACGTATGATGCAATTGCTTCTGAATATAAGCGCGCATTTTTATACATTCTTCTTTATTGTCACGCAAGCGTTTGCATGTTTTTTTGTAAGCATTATTTCTTCATCATCATCTAATTTAACAGCTATAGCTGGACAGTTTTTTGTACTGCAGCGAAAATAGCTATATACAAAAGTACAAACAAAAATGAAAAATGCATTATCTGGCTTACGTAATGACTTTGAGAAATCACCTGACGTGATTTTATTTGACAGGTGCATAGGATTACAAGATGTATTAAGATGATGTACTTTCTTCCATCTCCAATAATCTTTTTTTTTAAGAAGAATGTCACGTGACTGAAGCCTTTTATTCGTGATGTAAGGGTGGGATTACATGGTGTCTGGCAGTCTGCAGACCGAGTTATATGTGGTCACGTAATCGGACCTCTCTCTCACTCGAATGGGCTGTAATAGAAGCGAGTCTGCAGACTGCCAGATTCCATGTTATCTAGCCCTTATTGACTTGGGCTGATTTAAAACTTGGGGGTTGGCGCGCAGAGAGTGCATGGGCGAAGCCTCGTTTGCATAAAAAATCATACGTCGTCAATAGGGTAAACCGTAATACCTTACTATACGAATCTCATAATTACCGTTTAAAACACTTGTTGCGTTCTTGCAACATTACACACTACATATAAAAAAAAATATAAAAACTTTCCAGTGGTTATTTATGTTACAACTTTTTTTATTAATGTTATAGTAAATGTTAAAGTTAATGCCATCGTTCATTATGGAATTGTATTCCAAGTCTAAAAACAAGGAATTAAAAAATTTAATATGTAACAATGGGTTAAGGTGGTACTATGATTATCTTCATGGTTTATCCACCGCTAACGAAGAACGTGTTTTAGTATTACAGTAATTTACATTTATCCTTTTACGTACATATATTACTACAGCATAATTAAGGTATGAATATACTCATGGCTAATGAACAAAGTAAGAAGATATAGATTATTTATGACGCCTAATGATTAAATCCTACATTTACAATATTTTTATACTAACTTAAAAATTTTTAACAACACAAAAAAATTTGTGAAAAAGCGGCACCATGCATAGAAAAAAAGATATAATTACTTCTCTAAGGAAAGAATTTAACCTTTTGTAGTTTTTGTTTGTATCGTTGAGGCAATTTTTTTTAACTAAAAAATTTTTTACTTTAATTTTGTCTGGGGGTAAGAAAGCCAACGATAGAATTCGTCAAATCCACATGCGTAGCTCTAAATCATTTCGTATATCTGATGACAACTTTTTTAACCTCTTAAAAATAGCCTAAAAAAGAATAATTACAACAATGCGTGTACACATACATCCAAGAAAACCGAAGTTATCAAAATATTTTATAAATTTAAAAGTTAGACTTTCAATTTTTATGTTTTAAAGTGGACATATTATTTATTAATGTAGGTATGTGGTTCATGCAATAAAATTATTGTTGTAAGTAGAACAAGAGATTCATTTATAGTACTATTAAAACAGGAAATGATGTAGTGTTATTACTATATCATGATGAAATAAGCATCTAGCTAACTGCACATTTTTAGGNACAATCGTATATGGTGTAAAACTATTTACTACACTTTTGACCCCCCTCAGCATTGACAAAAACTTTTCTTCAAAATTTATTCAAGAACATGTTAATGTGTACAACTTTACCACTTTATGATATTTGTGAGCAGTATTACCAATGATTCCACACTAAACACCAATTTTACCACAACTAACTTTGTTGATAATGTGTTAACAAACTTTAAACTTATGCTATTATTCATCAAATCATGTTTTATGTATCATTTATGAGATAATATTAGACCGATCAACCATTTTTTTTTACTAAAGAACGACAAATGCATTGTTGAAATTGTTCATAAGTTTTTATAATATTCTGTACCATCGTTGACGGGTGTAGAAAAAAATTGCGAAAATCAAGAAAACCCCAAATGTTAAGCCCCACTCGAATAAAAATATCGCTGGTACAACTACAGGTAGGCTGTGTATTCATGCAGTCTGCGAGTCTCGGAGACTGGCAGACTCTCTTCCATTACAGCCCACTAGAGTGAGAGAGAGAGAGAGGTCCGATCACGTGACCGAGAGAGTTGTATGTGATCACATGATCGGACCTCTCTCTCACTCTAGTGGGCTGTAATAGAAGCAAGTCTGCCAGTCTCCGAGACTCGTGGACTCCATGTATACGCACCCTTACAGAGCCTAAGATGCTGTAGTCCGCTCATGTCGCAATAACTGTAATTTCAAGCTAAACTAGTATTATAATCTAACAGAAACAGTAGTCATAGGTTCTATCAGGTTTTACTTGCTAGAATTCAATATTTGGAAAGGTTTTATGAAAAATTTCCAAAAATTTTGCTAATCTATAGAAAAACCTTTTCAATTTTCAGTACGCCACTAATTATTAGTTAACACACGGCATTATCATCTAACACATAGAGTTTCTGTAAGTCTTAACAGTTCGCACCATACGTAATATAATATTGAAAAAGTTTTGGGCTAAAAATTTCCGAAAATTCTCAAACTTGCCAAAAAATATGTGTAATTGCTGTACGCTATTGATAATAAGTTGACATGTAGGTAGTATTAAAAATAAGGAATAACATTGTTACAAGTTTTAGCAGCTTCTACTTTCCGGAATAACACAAAAAGTTTGTTTAAAAAATTACCAAATGTTCTTGAAAGTAGTGAAAACTAATTATAATGTGCTGTTAGTGACTGTTTGCACATGTCGGTGTGAATGTTTTGACATAGAGCTGTTTCTTATTCCTTACGCCAAAGGCTAAAGATGAGGATGGGGCTACCAGAATTTCGTTAAGCTGCTGCTGACTCTGTACAATGTTGCTACACCACTGAGCTGCTGCTGTGACGTGAACTATACGTGACACCTCTAGTAGCTGATCCCGGAATGGCGGCACGGCGCATAAAGATGGCGCATAACACTGGCGGCTATACACACAGTATACACTATGGCCGCTTGGGCGCTGTATGCCAGTGTTTCGAGTATTTGAGCTAGAAGCTCGCCGTCGTGGTCACGCGACTGAACCAGGCGCACATTTTTTTATTTATTTATTTGTTTATTTTTTTTTTTTTTTAAAGCGTGGTAGGGGTATGTGCCTACGGGATCGCTTACAGTGAGCAGTCGGAGCTACCGCTTGCCACTGCTGGCTGCAGCTACCAGCAGCAAAAGTCAGCCAATCACAGGAGGAAGTGGCTGGCTGCTACCAGAGGCGGCTAGCCGCAGCCTTATGTATAGTTTGTGTATACAACTGGCCTATGGATGAGCCATAGACTAAGCTGCTGCCTCGTGTCTCCTGTGATTGGCTACCACTAGCTGCAGCCAGCGTTGGCTAGCGGCAGCTCCGACTGCTCACTATAAACGATCCCTACGAGAAGAGTGGATTCGCGTGGAAATGTGCATGCAAGCGCAGAATTCGAAGACGTGTGGACAGGGTATACTAAATATGGGTCTACATATTCGAGGAGAGAAGTGGAAATATCTACTGTAGCTATAGTTGTCTATGCTTAGGCACGTATAGCTAATTAAACAAGTGCCGAGTTAATGACTGCGACGAGTCTTTTTTGTTGTTCTTTTCTTTAAAAAAGTGAATAGTCTCACAAATACGAACCAATGCTTTTTTTTGACACATAGTCAATGCAATTACTTGTAACTTAGTACACTAAGAAACAAAGAAAAAGTTTGACTGTTTTAACAAAAAAAAACCTATAATAAACGAATTTATAAACGAAAGACATTATCATCGTAATATTATCCAAATGATTACCAAATATTTTTTTACAGCACATAAACTATGTATGAAGTAAAATACATTTTGGAAAATTATTAATATTTTAAATACTGTTATTATGTACGAACGTAAGGCTGAATTTCAATACATTATATTCTTTCATTTATAGTGCATTTCTTTAGATACATTTGCTGCACGTGGTTCTACCACACGGTTTGAATAAATTGAATATTCTATTCTATTCTATTCTATTCTATACAAGATTGAATAAAAAATGAACTCTATAGGCGCATATTCGGTACACCCCTTCCATGCATTTCCAAATTATACGCTTATCATGCACATTTTCACGCAAATCCACCTTCTCGTAAGCACATACCCTTACCATGCTTCTTTAATAAAAAAAATGTGTACCTGGTTCAAAGTAATCACAATTATACAGACCAGACGCAGAATGTGGTTACTTATTTTTTTTTAGCCTTACTGCAAAACTGTATTATTTTGATTACATATTTATTCACCTTAAAGATCTCGCACAAAATTTTTTGAATTTCAAAGCTTGCATGCACCAAGTATAATAAACCATGGAAATTGCATACCTTTGTTGTAGCGGACGTCTCCACTTTTCGTTCTGATGACTCTTAGCATTAAAGAATGACATACTGCAGCTACTCATCATGTCTTATTAATAAACTGAATCTGCTTGAACTATTTGAAGTGAGACAAGCGAAATAGTTTTATGTTCCAGTTACTATCCATACAATTTTTCATGTGCGAAAGTTCAGATTTTAAATATTATAATCTGAATATCATATTTCTGTTGGCATAATTAAGTTAATAAAGCAATGTTTAAATGTATGCGGGAATAAGGAAACGTTTTTTATTTTTAGTAGCGCAATCGCACACTATTTTCATTCTCAGACATACTAAATTTATAAAAACGTGGTTAAGCAAACTGGCTACGTGGCTAATAAACTACAAGCAAGTATAACTATATACTTGCACGGCTGCATGCAGCGCCTTACCCTGTTAACACAACCTGCCAGCTGGAGCGGTGAAGCGTAGTTTGTTTAAATAAGTGCATCATAATTATACGCAGTGAAACGATACTTTATAACTGCGTGCTGTAGAGTAGCTGTAGAGCGTGCTAATTGCAGACATATTGCATCCTTGGGCCAAACTTTGCACCCACAGGAAGAAAAGGGATTTACCGGGCTTAAAGTGTGCTCATAGGCAAAAAATTACACTTATAGACCTTGGCAATAAAAACAATATTCGTGACTCGGGAACAAACATACAGCAACCGTGCCCAACAGGGGTTAATGTTTGTACTTTGCGCCTAAGAGACGTAATGTACCATTTTGATATCCGCATTTAGATGTCACAGTAATTTTCACGTAAGAAATAATAGTTAAGGGTAGAAATATGTCTAAAAAATGATGAAAAACAAAAGGTACATTTGAAAAAAAAAAGTTTTTAGGAAAAAATGAAAGACCTACGATATTTTATTACAAGGGGCAACAATTTCGATAAAATATCAAAATGCATCATATGTTATTAGTACACCCCAATTTAAATATGATATCGATCGAGGCAAACATAGCAGCTCTTGACCAAATTCCTATCTAATGCCTACTGGCTAAAGTTAAATTTTGTACATGTGAAATCTTATGATAAGGATTAGAATATTTCCCAAATACTTTATAATTATATTTAAAATAGTAAAAAAAACAAAAAGACAAAATATTTCAATCATTAAAAACTGTTCAAAAGAACGTTTATTATTTTTATTTAAAATATAGTAAATAAACTATTTAATTTCAAATAAAAACATCAAATACGCTTGTATTTTGAATGAATACGTATTTAAATATAACAAATATTAAATATACAATATTAAAATAGAAAGTAGTTGCAATACTTTATTTTAAATAAATTATACGAAATGTATTTATATTTGAAATACATTGTTTCAGATATAATTGTACTTTATGAAGTATTTAAAATAATATGCATAAATACATTTGTATTTCACTTAGTTACTTAAAATGTCTTAATAAAATACAATTGTATTAGTAAATGTATTTAAATATTGTATTTCAAATACAAATGTATAAAATAAAAGCCTGTTGGGACCGCTCTAGTAGGTATGGGTTGTTCCCGAGTGATTTACCCACTCACAACACATTCTTCTGACGAATGCGAAGCGGTTACCTCCGTAATTATAGTAATTTATGTATATATAGACGCTGAGGTTGATAGAAACTTTTTAGTTGAATGATGTCTCACTAGGTACCAGAACTATTTTTTTACAGAACATGAAAGCTCCAGGACTAGAAGTAGCTCTATCCAGTTTTTGGCTCAAAAACACTCTCTAATGGTTTCAACAACATAAATTTAGTATAAAAATGAAAAATTGTACATATTTATCATCATGACTTAAAATTCAAATTTAATGTGTAGATATACATGTATGTGTTTTAATATTACATAAGAGCTAATTTTAGATGCAAGGATTGTAAGTATGACAAAAACAGAAAAACTACTCACCGCGCACTATACACACACACACGCACACACAAAACATATATATTTTGTTATGAATTCACATTAGGTTCTGTAACAAAAATTTAATATGTTTGGGTAACAGTTATAGACATGGTATGATAGTGCTGATTTTGCTTTGAATCATTATATATTACTTTTGCTTATGGCTCTACAATAAGACAAAAATGTAAGCTTTAAATTTCATGGTAACGAAATTTGTCATGTACAAATATATTTTCAATTCAAACACGTTGAAAAATTGTACTTCTATTTGACTCAATTCTTTCAATTACTCTATTACATACAAATGTATTTAGTCTAGTATTTAAGTTAAATATTTGAAATACAATTAATTGATGCAGGTATTTCAAATAAACAAATTTAAATACAACTGTATTTTTAGTAAATTATCCAAAATACATATGTATTTTATTAAATGAATTAAAACCCTTTTATCAAATACATTTGTATTTCAACTACATTGTTTGACATCCATTGATCGAATTTAATAATTGTTTAACAAGTTTTTCATATTTAAAACATTTTATTTAATATGTTGTGTTTGAAATAAAGTATTTAGATTTTTTAAATTTTCTCTAATGTATTTTAATTAAAACATCATCAGTATTTGTTACAACAATTTCAAGAGCTGTAATTAAAGTTTTAAGTAATCGTTACTTTATTTCGAAACAAATTTTATTCAATCATTAAAACAGTTTTTTTCCAAACAAAATAGTACCTTTTTTTTCAAATAATAAATACGACTTTGCCCCAGTCTGTATATATTCATATACTTGCGAACATATGCGGTTACGTGTGTACCTGAGTCATGATAGAATTTGAACAAATAACTCGAAAATGAAGTCACCTACCGTACAATCGTGTCTGAAAATAATAACTCGACTTATCACATTCATGTTTTGTTATATTGTGGGGCAGTGCTTATGTAATACTTTCTAAACAATATCTTTATAAAATTATGCTCTTACCTGTGAATGAGCGATTTATTCAAACCACAATATTTTTAAGTGGTGTAAAAACGGTAGAACCACCTTACAAATACACGAGACCGTATAAGCATGTCGGTGACTTTACTCATGCACTTCACGTTGCTTACAGTAATTTAAATTGTTTGACCAGCCGCTCACTTGTATGTAAATCCAGCTGCTGCATACAATGACATTACACAGACTTGCATTATGGGCGTTGGTAATGCTCAAACAGCACTCGACTATTTATTAACATCATAATGGTAAAATCACGCATTGACGTTAAACACAAACAAATTCTGAAAACCACTTCGAGGTTATGATTTGACAGTACATTTTTGGAAATACTATTTTTTTCGTTCAACAAATGTTTATGGAGAACGCTTTTTGTCGATGAAAAAGTATTCGGTAGTCAGGAGTTAAAATTATCATTTTTTTTTTTTTTATTCTGAATACGATTTATTATTTGACTACAAACTATTCCTTTTATCTCACCGCTTAAAGGGAACAAACACACTTTTTTACGCACTGATTATAGTAACAACTATCAATTGAATAAAATTATAAGTAGATATGCACATGTTACAGGTTTTCTGAATAAATTAGGAACAAATCAAATACTTTCGGAATTTTTTCGGTAACGAAATCAGTTTACGACTATTTTATTTTTGGAAATATTCTTTTTCCTGATCTATTACATTGCAAAAACAAATTTCGTGACTTTGGATTGCGTTTTTTTATTATTTTCGGAAGTCCTTTTTTCGGCATTTGAATTATCTTTACTTTTTTATTCGACATTCTACATGTTTTAAATGCTTTTTTTTATAATTTTTACTTTCGGCATCATATTTTTCGCATTAAAATTTTTCTAAAATATTATTCTCTGAAATTTGGACTATCCTCGAATAATGCGGACGCCCGCATATTTCTACCATGATATTGGTAAACAAGCTAAAACTACGTAAAGTCCGCATAAGTCACTTTTACTAAATATCTATGTGTGTATGTGTATAAATATATATAACCTCGCTCCACGATGTATACACATTTTCGTCATTTTTTAGTGCACTTAATAATGTCAAGGAACTTTTACAGTCTATTACGCAAAATTTTTCACCTATTTTGATTAGTTAATATTTTAATTAATAAAAATTGTAATACAATTTTATAAGTTCATTATTTTCATTTCTCTCTTCCAGTGTTAACTGGTTCCAGGTGCTTGTCTGCTTAATTATAGTTTCTTATTGCAACACCTGGTGCGTGAAAGCGAAAATGACACAAAGTGTTCACAAAAATTTACTGTAGAACACGTGGAAAATGGGACCACCTTTATATCGTATACCGTGCTCGGAAATAGCAAAACAGTTAACCAGATGTAGTCGTTTGAGGTGCCAAGAATTTGGAGGCACTACGCACGGCACGGGTACGTTGCCAGCAATGCAAGAAACAAAAATTATACGAAAAAAAGTTTATTTAACATTGCTCTACCAAAGATAAGTAGAGATATTGCTTACGCCAATGCTACGATGCGAGCCGACTTCTTAGCACTGGTCGGGGTGACCCGCCGTGGCCAGCCATCGAACCGGGCGCACATTTTTCAAGAGTGCGAGACTCGTATCGAACAGCGTGCGCCTACGAGAAGAAGAGTGGATTCGCGTGGAAATGAACATATAGGCGCACATTTTGGAGACACGTGGAAGGGGTATACCGAATGCCCGAATGCGTGCCTACGAGGAGAGGAGCGGAAATGTGGACTATAGCCATATAGCTGAGCGTACAGCCAAAGCAAGCGACGACACGAGTTTTTCTCTTTTGACGACAACTGAGTATATGCTATATATATTTAACTAACTCTTGCTATCGCTCTTGTTTCAATGTTATCTATCAATCTTATTTATTTACATTGTAAAATTAAATGCCCATAATCATTTGCACAAACTTTCGATTTAAAAACATTTTTTATTCATTTTTTCCGTACATTTAACACTTATTTTGAAAGCCAGTATTGTTTTGAAAAAATGTTTAGCTTTTATTTAAGGATAGCAGTTCAGCTATAACCACTGAAATTTATTATTTTTCCTTATCATAATTGTTATGAACTGTAGGACAAGCTTTAGAGGTTATCAATGAACATATGTGACTTCAAAATCGCACAGGACTTAAGTTTCGAAAGCTAAAATGGTTAAGGTTTATGCCGCTGCTCGTGATTATTTTGCTATCTTAGGAGCGATTCCAACTGTAAGCAAACTTTTTTTTTAGTTACTGTTTTAGTTAATTCTCGTAACAATGATCCGTAAATTTGTAAAAAATTCAAACTATTAAAAATAACTCGTTAACCTACATAAGAATTTTGAGTTTTTTTCATAAAAATTTCAAATTTCTATTTCGTAAATTTATTTTGTCATGTAATAAATATTACTTATATCATAACAATGATTACATACAAAACAATCGAATGAATAAACATTCTTTGTATTTTGATAAATAAAATTTTTGCTTGAAAACGTTTTTGCTGTTGAACTTTGGTGTGTGAGTCTTTCGTGCAAAACCTGTAGTGCAAGTTTCCCTTAGATGACTAAACCGTGAGTGCAACTGGGTATTATATCAAAATCAATGTTCATTTTCAAACCAAAAATATTTTAAAATATTTTGCTATTTTTAATGATCTACGATCCATTAATATGACGTAGGTAACTTTCATGGAAAAAAATTTATTGTTTTAATCATTCTTTTTTTTAATTTTCCACATCTACTGACTACGCATATAGATACTTAAAATTATATGCATATAGATACTTAAACTTATATGCATATAGATACTTACATGGTATGTGAAAGAGCAAGACTTCAAATATATACATTGATTTGTGGAGAAACTTGAGTTTAGTTTATTGTGTGGAAATATTCTGTTTTTTACTCTGCCTCATATAAAACTTGGTGCTCAAATTTGTCGAGATTTGGACTGATTTGGAATATAAATAAGAAAAGCACTAAATTCAAAGAAACATCAACGTAAATGACATTGGCATTCTTTAATAAATATTGAATTACAAAAATCACTATAGAGTAAGATGTGCTTCCCGAATCTCAGGGTATACCATGAAAGTTTCTCGCAAGCCAAGCATTAACCATGCATTTCTCATGTAAGAGCTTAGTCCATTTACATGGAGCAGTAAAATGGAAAGCTGCTGGTTAAGCATTTTTCTTCAAAGGTAAAATAACAAGTTTTTTTTTGTTAGAGGATCTTCTAAAGCCCTGATCGTCAACAACGTAGTCCATGATCAAGGAGGTCTGATCTCTTGACCAGGTCGTTGTCAACTAAGCTCTCTAGCTCTGATCAGCTTCTTATGTTCACTGTACCCCTCTTTTGATCATCAATTTTTACCACTACTCTTTATATTTACATTTTAATTCTACTCCCACTCTTCATCCTTAATCTTTACCCCTATTCCTTACATCCCCACTCCTCAACATCATATTTTACCCCTACTCTTCATCCATTTTTTACCCCTACTTCTCACATCCCCAATCTGTTAATCCAGTATCATCAACGCCATTCTTTTCTCCTGTTCATTCTACCCCCACTCTGTCTTCTTCTTTAAATAAAGTAAGACGTTGTCTTTTTTATGAGGAGGAGGAGGTTGATGTGGAGGAAAAGGAGAGAGAAGGAGGTTGATATAGAGGTGAGGGAGAATCTCAAGAAGCAGCGTCCTCCAACACTAGCTATACCCTACCCTTCCAAAAAGTAAAAATTTATATATATATAACATGTCGGTGTGANTATACATATATATATATAAATATATTGCAAGGTGTAGGAGCGTACACGCACGGGCTGAGTCACGTGGGACCTCTTGCTCTATTTTTCCTTTTTCTTTTCAAAAAGGGGAATTGCGCATTTTGTAAGTTCGCAGGTTGGCCGTAGGTGCACCGCCGAAAAGAAAAGAGAGGCAAAGGGGGAAGCAAAAGAAAAGGGGTCGAGGCGGAGCCGGAAAAAGTTAGTTAGTCACGGGACCCCCGAGCAGAACCAAGTAGAATCGGGAGCCGAGCATCGGATAGGAGTGAGTAGGAGCTACCCGTCGGAGAGCGAGGCAGTGAGTCCAGCACTCACACGATCGAAGGAATAATCCTTGGCCCATGGTTGTCTAATAATCAACCAAGTGGTGCCCTTCGATCAGCTTAGCTCGAACGACGGAGCCTTCCTTGGTTTTTGTATCACGTCTTGTCTGTTGTTCTCTTTTTTAAAGTTACGGGTTTGCAATTGTTTTTTCTCTGCATTTTTTCCGTGCGATTCTTACCCCGTGTCTTGTTTTTTCGTTGACGCGCTCGTACACTGTGTGTCTCTACGCCCGTGTGGTTCCGATCTGGCAATTATTTTGTGTGCGCTCCTTAATTTAGATAGTCTGCTCAATTTTTTTTATTCTATTGTAATTGTGATTTGTAATTGTGTTATAACAATTTAGTTTTTTTTTGCATCGCCGAAATGGCCAAGAAATTAATTTTTGTTAAGACCTTATGTGATCCTCCTTTTGTTTGTTTACGAATATATGAAAGGCACCGACGCGCCAGAGCACCGGGTTATTCAATAAGGATCAAATTCCCATGAGTAAAGACGTAAATGCGGCGCGTGTTGGGTTTGATTTTTTTTGGTTTGATATCGCGTAGACGTCGTCACGCATTTTTTCATCATTTTCTTTTAGTTGATTTAAGAGCAGTGGCGCTGACCTTGTACGTATTACTTTGGTATCCGCCGGATCATAACAGTTGTCGTCATACGCGAACAGTGATACTTAAATTCTCGGAATTCACCTCCGACGGTTATTATTATTTTCATTTGCGTTCGGCCATGCGACTCACTCGAAACTAGTCCCATGCTGTATTGACTATAATATTTTGCATTCAACATATTCTTCTTTCTTTTTGCGTGTAGGTACATTTTTTCCCACACTATATTATGTGTTACCGGCCATATGCCGCTTGTTTTTCACCAGCGCGGCAATTGACGATATTTGTAGCGATTTACCCGAATGACGGATTAATACACATTGTTGCCATTATTTTTGTATTTTTATAATAAACCATATTTTAACAGTATTTATTCCTTGTTGTTGTGATACTGTAAGTGAACCTCTATCCTTACCACCCACACTACTTTATCCTATATAAAAAAACCCCTTTTAATATATATATATATATACATAATAATTATAATGTATTGAAAAAAAAAAGAAAAAAAAAGGTTAATGGGGCAGTTATAGCATAATGGTTGAACTGCATAGAATGAAAGGCGATGTTCGGAGCCCCCAACACCTTTTTAAAGAAATTTCTTTTTTAGAAATTGAACTATAGATTTAGTAGCTTCTCCCACCACTATCATCAAATTATAATTTCAGAGAAAAAGTTGTATATGAGGAGCATCTCGAAGATATTAGAATTATTCAGTGTTCAGAATTTGATGAGTCAACATTGAAGAGCGCAATGCCTGTACAATACTTCAAGTACACCGCAGATTTGCTGCAAAAAGCCCTGAGACAGATTGCTGACGCAGATGAGGACGGTCTTCAAAGATGCTTGGAGTTGACCAAGCAAGCTCTTACAGTGTTACAAAAGTATGTTTTGATGTTATCCAGAGGAGAGATGCAATCTTTCCAATACACCTTGTCTACTTGGCTCTGCGTCCAAGACAAGTTAAGAAGTTTACTGAGAAAGACTAGAGAAAAATTGCTACAGCACTTTTCAGAGCAGCAGCAGTTTAGTAAATAAAATAGTTATAGTATCAAAAACAGTGTAGATCATTATTGTGTCTAGAACAGTGCACTAAACAATGTTGATAGACAAAACAGTGACAGCGCAAATGATCCAAGTGCATCGAACAATGTACAGTCCCAGTGTGCAGTGGAACGATTTACCATCAGCGTTCAAGAATTGTATAGCTACAGGTGTGATAATCAATCGTGGACACATAAACATTGCATCCTTCTTGGATGATACAAAAGTTTTGATTGTGTCGAAAGTTACAAGTGCTCTAGAACAATACAATGCTCTAAAAATTAATTTTGAGCTTGCTGCAGAGTACATGACACAAAAAAGTGATGCGGAAGTGATTGATCAGAAGCATTTTAACACTAAAAATGCTGAATTCTTGAGATCAACTGATATGGATGATGATTAGTTTTTTTTTTACAGTAAAGATAAGCTCAGAATGCATTAACTTGATTGTGCTAAAGTAAACAAGTGCCGGATAAATCTGCCAACTGAATAAAACAACACTCAAGTTTAATAACTTTAATTTCTCTTAAGAAGTTCCTTACGTCATCTATGCGGACTTTAAGTGTTTACTTGAGTCTGTGGAGAGTGATGTTCGTGCATTCAGAAGCATCAAGCTTACAGTATAGGCTATTACCTGAAATGTAGCTTCGACGATAGACCATCACACCATGCAAGGTATCGCAGACAAGATAATGCCGAAACACAAGTAGAGTGGTTCTTTTAAAAGCTGAAGATTATTGCAAGTAACGTGCAAGAATTGTATGAGAATCAAAAGGCAATGATCTTTACTCTAACAGAAGAAAATGAGTTCAGACAAGACAAAACTTGTCATATTTATGGTAGTTCATTTGGGAAAAATGAAGAGAAAGTGCGAGATCATTGTCATTTGATCGAAAAAGTTAGATGTGCTGCACACGAAATTTGCAATATCAATTATGAGAATTCAAGATTCATTCCAGTGATATTCCACGATCTCACCAGTTACGTCTCACATTTTATCATCAAAAAGTTAGCCACCAGTAAACACTTTGAGGGACGTATCAATCTTATTGCTGAAAACAAGGAGAAGTACACATAAAGGGCAGGAATATCAATTTCCAATTTATCGATTCGTTTCGATTCATGCCCTCCTCCTCGGAAAAATAGGCATCATACCTAGATAAGTGTGACATCACTAGCAGTGAATTCTAACGTGAATATAGTGAGGAGCAGACAAAGCTCTTGCTGAGAAAAGGTGTATTCCCTTACGACTATTTTAGTTCTCTGGAGAAGCTGAGAGAAAAAGAGCTGCCAACTAAAGCAGAATTTTACAGCAAGTTAAACGATAATGAAATTTCCGATGCAGACTATGAGCATGCGTAAAATGTTTAGAAAACATTTGGTATTCAAACGCTCCCAGAGTACTCTCACCTGTACTTGAAGACTGACGTTTTACTGTTGGCAGACGTCTTTAAGAACTTTTGCTCCACATGCTTGGCAGCATACGAGTTAGATCCTGCACATTACTACACCACACCTGGTCTAATGTGGGACGCCATGCTGAACCTTACCCAAGTTGAATTAGAGCTGCTTACCGATAAAGATATATTTTTGGTTGTTGAGAAAGGCATCCGAGGAAGTGTGAGCCAGTGCTATAACCGTTATGCAAAGGCTAAGTACAAGTCCATTGGCGAAGACTATAATCCTGTGGAAGAAGACAAATTCCTTATGTACTTTGATGCAAACAACTTTTAGTGATGGGCAATAAGACAAGCATTACCGAGAGGAGACTTCCACTGGGTTGACACAGAGTCAAACTTCCTCGATATACCAGATGATGGGTATGGCCACATACTGAAAGTAGATCTGGAATATTCAGTAAATATCCACGATGAACATAAGGATTTACCTCTCTGTCTGTAACATATGGCTCCGCTTCGCTCGAAGCAGCAAAAGCTCATGACGACTTTGTATGATAAAGAGCGATTTGTCATACATCATAAAGCATTGAAGCAAGCTGTTGTGCATGGACTAGTGCTCAAGAAAGTTCATAGAGTCCTGCGTTTTAGAGAAAGTTCATGGCTCAAACAGTACGTCAATCTCAACACGGAGAAGAGGAAGCAGAGTAAAAATGAGTTTAAAAAGTTTTTTTTCAATCTCATGATTAACGCTGTGTATGGCAAGACCATGGAGAACGAGCGAAAGCGAGTATATGTTAAACTCGTAAATAAATAAGAAGGACGCTATAGCACAGAAACATTTATAGCCCGACCAAACTTCCACTGTCGCTCGATCTTGGCTGAAAATTTTATCGCCATTCAACTAGCTCGTACAGAGATTAGTGTGAGAAAATCAAGCTAAATATAACAAGTTCAACATGCGCTCCTGCAGTCAGTCGATAACGATCAGTCAAACTGTCAACTCGTCAATGACAACGAACACGTCAAAACATTTAATTTCTAAGAAGTTAGGGTAAAAAATAAAAGGCCGTGGTGGAAACTAACTTGCATATTCTTGTTTTGTTGTTTAAAACATGGAAGAAATTCTAAGCATTCAATCTCCTGTTGACTTTGATGGGTCCATAGTGCACTATCAGATTCATGCTCATCAACCATACGCATCCACAACTTATGGTAACAGCGATGAAATCCGTATATCAGTTTAACGTTAGGATATTTGTTTGCTACCATTTCACAGCTTGTTACACATTTATAGAAAATTAGTTAAAGCAGATAAAAATACAGCGCTACGAATACTGAGCTGGTGAATTACGCCATCTGCCTCCTATTTAAAAAAAATTAAGTATGAGATAGACTTAATTGAGATAGATAAGTGTAAATGTGTGGGTCTAACAACCCTCATAAAAAATTGGTTAACCCTCAGTCCAGATCAACACGTATTGAGTCAGAATGCAGGTTGGAAGGGAACTCACGCTTTATGTCTAACGGAGGTTAGCTGCTTTGATGGATTGATTTCCCTCAGCATGATTTTAGGTTTTGCTAAAGATTATCGAAAGATTGTAGTCAATGTTAAACACGAACTCATACTTACGAGATCGAGAAATGATCTAAATGCAGTTGTTCAAGATGCTTATCCTGCTGCAAATGCTAATGAACCACTGACTTAAGAAGAGTTTAAAATAGCGATACTAAAGCTCGATCTCGAATGGCTTATGCCCTACGTAATGATGTCAGATTCACATAAAATTCGTCAATTATTTGCTGAGAGAAAAACTGATATCTATGAGTTTCCGAAGTGTTGAGCTCTATGAATATCCACTCTTCTCCACCACATCGAAGCATATTCTAATAGTTAAGGAGGTTCGGTAGTGTTAGCGGAGGGAAATCTCAAAGAGGCAAGGGGAGGGAGAGCGTCTGGCAACGTTGTGAATTTTTTCGGCTGCTGGCACGTCGTCTACTGTTGTTGTCGTCTACTGCTGTTGTCGTCGTCTACTAATGATAGTGTACTTATTTATTCGGTTGAATTTTTTAAAATTAAATTCTCAATTACTAAAGGAGTTTTTACTATTCATTACATTTCAAAGCGCGCGCCAAAAGCAGCGTTGCCAAGTCGTCTGCTGCGAGCACATTTTGTGCTGTTTTTTAATAGAAATTTGTGGTAGGGTTCTCTCAAACTTTGACAAAATATTATTTTGACAATATTCTTTCATTTAAAAAAAAAGAAAAAACAAGTTCATTTAGCCGTTTTTTTTTAAAGTGAAATTTAAGTGATTTCTCCATAAGCCTACATATTAAAATATTGTTTTTTCAGGTCAATATATCTTGAAAACGGTGTGGTTAAACCCTTCAAAAATTTAGCTGTAATTTGATACTATTATCCCAAACAACATATCGAAATTTCAAAAATTTTCATCATAAAAAATTATCACTACCAAACCTTCTTAAGAAGTCCAATCAGTTGGAAAAGCCACGTTACCTTATACTAGCCTTCCAAACAAACTGAATGAATTAGAGAGATGTTAGTGCAAGTAAGTTCGATCATTGTAACATAAGAAATGTGAGACTGTATTTGAATTCACAATATTATATTATCTTAACTGGCTTAAAGAAAACTTGAAGTTGACCTTGGGATTATCCGACATTATCTTAGATAGGACTCTAAGATAGCTAAAATATAACTCAAAGATGACTGAAAAATAACTGAAATATGCCTCTTATACTATTTGTACCCATAAGGTGATCTAATGAAATTTTTTACGTTACTTTAGCAGCACGCTTGATGACAGCCCCAACCAAGCGCTCTTACCTGTGACTCACAGAGTGTGAGGTACAACTATCGAATCTCACCTCTCCAAAACAAGCGTAGAAACATGAGTTAGTTCGTCTATTGACTGCTATGGGCCGTATTAAAGTAAAAAATATTTAATAGAGTGATTAAACACTAAAAGCAATGTTTAGCCTATTTCATGGACTCAGGAAAATCTAAAAGAAACTGTTTGTACGGTCTAACGTTATGATGTGCAGTTTTCCTTTTACGCCCTATTATGATGAGGGCAAACAGTGGCCAGTTTTATTTTATCAGTCGGAGGATAGCCTAAATCTGTAATATCACAAACCCTGAGTTTGAATCTCTTCAACCATTGTTTTCTCAATGAGCCAAATACATGCACTTTTCTTGTATTTTATAGGTGTTCTTGAAGAATTTTTCTTATAGTATTGTACGTGAAATTTTTCGACTCCTACCGCATACCACGAAAACAGCTTTCTAACCATAAGTTTTCTCTTCTGTATTTGTCTGTCAATAGTTGCCATGGTAATGGCTCATTAAAGAAAAATACTATAGGTTCACCATCAGAATAAAGGGAACTAAATTGTCGACAGGCTATTCAAGGTCTTGCATATCAACTATGTAATCCATTAATTGCTTATAACCTTCTCAATATCATATATTTGAAAACTTTTTTCCCCAATGAATCACTTTTTTTATTACTTTTTTCTTCTGATCAGTCTACTTCACATACTTGTCAATGAACTTTTCACACTCTTTGTATTTTCCATCGTCGTCTTTCTTATCTGCGATCTGACCATGTCCCATGACGGTTGATAGACGAATGATGTTAGTAGAGTGATGCATCAGCCTTCATAGCTTTACGCCCGTCCCCGTCCCACCGCCATGATATGTAATCCATTAATAACAATTGCTTATAACTATACATAATAACAATATTAACAATATTAGTTAAAAACTTTTCTGTTAAATTTTTCAGAGAAGATTTCTCCTCATCACCATCCTTAGTAGAAAGTTTTTAATACTTCACGTCACTGGTTAATTGGCTAATGGTTAGTTTGAAAGACATGTCGATAAATGTCTTTTGAAAAACAAATTTTTTGAATGATTCATTTTTTTCATCTTTTTCCGTTAATTTTTTTTCCATCCATTTCTCTGCGGGTCTCTTCTCAAGTTTTGCCCACTTTTTTTGTCGTCGTTGATTATCTTCTTCTTTTCTTTGCTGATCTTTCTCCATGATGGTCGAAAGACAAATGATTTTAGCAGAGCTATGCACGAGATTTTATAGCTTAACATGAGTTTCTTAACGTCTCCGCTCTATAAACTATATTGAACAATACAATCGAGTAGAGTTAAGCAGTAGGCTGATGTATTGGCGGGAAAATTAGCGTGAGATCCAAATTCCAAACGCACATCTACCGGAGCATTTTTCAATGAGTCTTTGCTTGGAGAAATCAATCACAATCAAAGGCGTGACGTTCATAAAATCATATCCGTTTAGCAAAGGTTCAGGATCTTTACTATGATATGAATTCTGGAAATGAGCATATAGTCCAATCAATTGGTAACGGCCCAATGTTAAATTTCCCAAAATTTTTAACAGCAAACAAAAAATATGATCGTATAGGAAAAAAAATTCTAAGAAAGATAGCGTTTTTGTCTACCTTCTCGCGAATGGCGAACTTAACCTAAAAAATTCGTAAAGTAAAAAAAATGGTTTTTTGCAAAAAAAAAAAAAAAAAAAAAAACTAAGGCTCGTAGAGAAAAAAGTTAAATGAGAAATTTGTAGATATTAAAAAAACACATCGACCTTTTTTCTTTTATATCGATCCGTCCATTACTTTTCGAGATATATCGAAAAAACCGTTAAAAATCGAACATTCTTATTTTTGCTGTACCTTTCGCAAATTAACGTTTAGGAAATTGTTTTTCACTGAAAATATAGCCCTTGGCGAGCCAAAAAAGATGCATTTTTAAAAATTAAAAAATATCAGTAATTTTTCGAGGTATATCGATTTTTCGAACAAAAGGTCGTCTCAAAAATCGGTTCCTCTTGCCCGAGGGCTTATCTTACAGAAACGAATCGGGGCTCATTTTTTTCATCAAGAGTTGTACTTTTGTGCCAATAAAAAATTGTAACGATTTTTTCATATTTAAGGCTCCAAAAACCCTTTTAAAAAAATTAAATAATTTTCGGTCACGGTTTTTCTTTGATAATTTTGTCAATTATTATTCCTCAATAAAGTCTATTGCATACCTTGATTGCTGGAACTTTTACGCGTATTTAAAAAAAAAAAAATATTGCTCTACGACCTTCTGGAGCCGAGATAATTTTTTTTTTTCAAAAAATTCTAGAGGGCGCTAGTTACGTGCTACAGCGTCCATTCTTACGGAAAATAAAGTTGAATGCTTATATTTTCAATAAAAAAACTAGATGAACTCATTTCATTGGCTTTTAACATATTTTAACAAATTCCAAAATGCAGCGTGCGAGCGGGCCGTGGAGTGGGAATACTGGGCTCGGCCGCTTCGGAAACTGAATTCGCGCGTTCAAAATCGTTTATGCTCTCAAAATTTTTGATAACTCGACTTCTAAATGACGTAAAAAAATCCTTCTGTACTTAATCTGGGGTAGATCGACGAGATAAATTTGAATATGACAATCGAATTTGTTTATTTAATAAATGAGACCCCGAAATATTTATATAAACATTTTTTTTTGTTTGGATATTTTAAGATATTCTTAGGTTAGGTAGGTAGTCTCTATGCCCGTGTGGTTCCGATCTGGCGATTATTTTGTGTGCGTTCCTTAATTTAGCTAGTCTGCTCGATTTTTTTATTCTAAGAGCTGCTGTGCTTTGTAATTGCGTTATAATATTTTTTTTTTGCATCGCCGAAATGGCCAAGAATTTAATTTTTTGTTAAGACCTTAAGTGATCTTCCTTTTGTTTGTTTACGAATATATGAAAAGCACCGACGCGCCAGAGTGCCGGGTTATTCTATAAGGATCGAATTCCTATGAGTAAAAACGTAAATGCGGCGCGTGTTGGGTTTGATTTTTTTTTGTTTTGGTGTCGCGTAGACGTCGTCACGCGCTTTTTCATCATTTTCTTTTGGTTGATTCAAGAGCAGCGGCGCTGACCTTGTACGTATTACTTTGGTATACGCCGGATCATAACAGTTGTTGTCATACGCAAAAAGTTATACTTAAATATACCGACGGTTATTATTATTTTCTTTTGCGTTCGGCCATGCGACTTACTCGAAACTAGTCCCATGCCGTACTGACTATAATATTTTGCATTCTACGTATTCTTCTTTCCTTTTGCGTGTAGGTACATTTTTATTACCACACTATATTATGCGTTACCGGCCATATGCCGCTTGTTTTTCACCAGCGCGGCAATTTTGTTAATTATTCGTCTCATGTCGATATTTGTAAGCGATTTACCCGAATGACGGATTAATTCACATTGTTGCCTTTATTTTTGTATTTTTACAATAAATCATATTTTAACAGTATTTATTTCTTGTTGTTGTGATACTGTATGTGAACCTCTGTCCTTACCACCCACACTACTTTTTTATATAAAAGAGATCCTTTTANATGGGTACGTTATATGTTTTTGATATGAATACAAGTATTGAACTTCAACTTCTTCAAATTTGAGCGCTGTGCGACGTATATTACGTTCGTACGATTAAAAAAAAAATTATTTCGGCTCCTGTGCATGGTAAGACAACCCTTTTCTAAAAAAAATTTGTAAAAAAATACCAGCTTTACAATTGTGGTAACGAGAATTATCACTATAGATTCAAAAAAGAGTTATATAATTTTGTACGTCCGTCTAAAACTAGCATTACTAAAAAAACCGTTGAAATCTAAAATATTTTTAAATTACATTTCGGAATGCGTGCTCATTTAAGAAGGGTACTAATCCGGGCACAAGAGCAAGATGAGCACACGTGACGAACAGCTGAGGCGATGACGATAACGCTCGCATCAGTATGAAGACAAGTGCGCGGTCCAACAAAAACAGTTGGTAGAGCAGAGCGCTATTAGGCTGCAATCCAGCAGCCCGACTACTCGCATACTACAGGTTTAATAAAACATAGATCTCGCGCTAGGCCACCTCAGACCTGGGCCACCTCGAAGCTGGACCACTTTAGTACGAGCACAGATACGGAAAGGGGGCTGGTCTAGTACCTGCATGGGTAGGGTTGGCCCAGAATCGGCTCTGTTTGCCTACTTCCTGCATAAACACAGAGTTTTTTATCAAAAAGCAAAAAAAATTATATTTTGTTAATATAATTAAACTAACAAAAAACAAATTGTGGTTAAATAAAAATGAAAGTGTATAGTTAAATGATTCAAATGGTAAATTTTATCATTTTAATCTTTTGTTTTAATATTTATAGTTCGAATTATTTTATTGCTATATATGCCTTTAAAAAGAATACCACGATTTAGAATTCTTTATGTGAGTAAGCATGGGAAAAATGAATCGTTTTACTCTTCGTCGAGAGCGTTGATGTAATATTGCTGCCCTACTACAGAAAAAGGGTGTCAATGAATGGCTCGCCTGAAACCCTAAGTGGCTAAAGCTGATTACCATGTAATAGTGTGAGTATAAGGATAAGTATGGCTGAAGACCATTTTTGGGACTACGTGGGTGGTAGAAGCGGGAGAGAGTAGAACACAGATTCACACGCATACATACACATCACTCCTTGGCTTGCGATTTTCCCAATTCCGAAAATGGTGGTGCCAATCACTGACTACCGGACATTTCAGCCACACTCCTTTATACACTTGAAAAGAGCTACGGATTGTAGATTACGTTAAAAAAATACCTCACCCCCCCTAAGACGTAATACGTATTACGCAAGAGTTTTGAGTGCATCATTCACACGTATACGATTAAAAGTGCTGCGTAAACAAAACTACTAATGATCGTAACGAAATGTGGTACAAAAAGTCAAAAGCTGTCACATCATTGATATTTTTTTAATACAAACGATGTGATTCCATTCAAAACGTATTGTTCAGTGTAATAGACAACTGATTCTATTTTAAAGAAACACGTGAAAGTCTCAAAAAATGAAATTTACATGTTTTTTCGATGGACGAGTGTGTAATAAAACCTCTATTCGGCTACATGTGACCGATGCACTCTTAACGGTTATGCATGATTATGTTTAATTTTCTTGATGCAGTCTAGTAAGCCTATTCTCTACGAATCAATCTGAGAAAAGATGAGGGAATTTTCTTCGACACAATTCGCAGTCCGGAGCTCTCTTCTGCCTACTAGACTAACTAGAAGACGAAAGCCCGAAGTATAGAAACTTTTTGTACCTTAAATTAGTGATAACTTAAGTTTTTGAATGCGCTGATCACGGAAAAAATGGTTAAAAAATTCCTAGTATCATAATTAATTGTAAAAAATGCATTTTCATTGAAATTTTTTCGAAAAACGCCTATATTTCAGAAACGGTAATGCGCACCGAAAAACGTCTTGCACCAATTGAAAGAGTGGAAAATAGTACATTTCTCACCAAGAACAGAAGTGCCCGAAGGGCTCGGTTGTTGTATGTTTGTACCTAAGGTGAGAATGACTGTGAATGTTTTTTGTATCGAGGGCAAAAAATGCAGTGCGCCCTTTTCACCCGCCAATTACTTTTTGCCCATGGACGGAAAAAACATTTTGGCCCCGCGGGGCCGAAAGTTTCCTGCTGGGTCGAAAGTTTGTTCCCACCTAGCAGTGACGCCATCAGTCGTGAATCGATGCTGTCAAACGAAAGTACGATTATCTTGGAGAAGATTTAACTCAGAAACGATCACTTCATTTTGTCAGAACATTTCGTACATTAAAGATCTACCGGTTAAGTATATCATACAAAAATTTTAATAGAAAAAAAAATGTTTTTTAAGGAGTTACGCACAATTGAAAAAAAAAATTCAATCAGCCCCCCAGTTGTCTACAGGAACTTTTTTTTTCTTTTTAATTCGCAAAAAAATTTAAGCTTTCAAATGACGCAACTCTTGAAGACGTACAACAAAAAACGAAAAATTTATTCCATTTGTTTGTGAGTTCAAACAGTACGTATTTTTCAAAGTGATTTTTGAACAATTAAGAATGATAAAATCGATTAAGTTTAACACATACATGATAGTAGAGGCTCTTAAATAGAGAATCCTGTTGGAACTATTATTGCAAAATTGTTAAAAATAAAATGACAGCACTTTTCCGAAAGCACCTTATTAACAAATAAATGGCTTTTTAAAAAAACTATTGAACCAATCGATTTGAAATTTTAAGGGGTTTATTGATGTCGTTGAGACGCATAATTAGCAAAAATTTTAAAATTACATAGTTTCAAAAATTGTTAGTTATTAACAATTAAAAAAAAGCATATTTTGACGGTTTTCCCCACTTAGTGGATAAACAAATTAATTGGTTTTAGAAATTTATGCGGGGGTTTGTAGGGCTTCTTACAAAGCTTTTTATTTATTTGAAACATTTTTCTACACAGTCTCAAGTTGATTAGTAATTTTAAAAAACGTGATTTTTAACTTTTGTGAAATTTTTAAACATTTTGTCATTAATTTTCAGATTTTGCCAAAGTCGGATATTCGTTATTTTACCGCTTATCCATACGACGATATTTTTGTTGGTAGAGTATTTTTCATTATTTGAAACAGGGTGCAAATGTGGTATTGTCCAAATGTTGTATTATACTCAGCTAGCGCTGTTGCCAGCTTGGTCATGGTGCAGAAAAAATTCTGATTACGGCTTTGAAACAATATTTTGCGATTCTAAACTTGTACTGGACAACATACTGAAACAAATATGGTCTACTTGCTCTGTCGACTGCAAAAAAACATGTGGATGTTTTAAGTAAGGTATACGGTGTTCAGAATCTTGTGTAAATTTTTCTATGCAAAATTGCCCAAATAGTAAGCAATGGACAGTTACGTGTATCGATGACATTGATGATGAGAATGCTACTGAAGAGGACAAGTTTTGACATTTAAAAAATCTAGATTCTAATAGTTTATGCATATATTACACATCGAAGCATATTCTAATAGTTAAGGAGGTTCGGTAGTGTTAGCGGAGGGAAATCTTAAAGAGGCAAGGGGAGGGAGAGCGTCTGGCAACGTTGTGAATTTTTTCGGCTGCTGGCACGTCGTCTACTGTTGTTGTCGTCTACTGCTGTTGTCGTCGTCTACTAATGACAGTGTACTTATTTNAAAAAGCACATGTGAACAATCACAGAGGTACTTGCCCGACAATGTCGCATTGGCCGGGAATTGAACTACGGTCTCCCGCGTGCCAATCCACGACCTAGCCGACCGAGCCACCGCGCGCTCGGATTATATATAAATATTATGAAATTAATATTTTTTACTTTACATACAATTATTTATGATATTTTGCTAATCATACTCACATCCTACTTCATGTTCCTAAAATGCTTTCCGTTTGTACGTGAAGTATAACCATTATTTAAATAATTTAAAATAAATAGATATCATATTTATACTCGCCTCATCAAGCTATCCCATATCCATTGCAAAATAATTTTTGTGGTTAGTGTAGAAGCAGAAATAATGCTGATTTGGCAAGTGTGCACGAATTAAAGCGCTCCAATTCAGTTCTACTGTGGCAGCTAGCCTCTCCCCCCACTCTGTTGCCATGGACGATCAGTTGCGCTGAGCTTTTACATGATTAATTCCGACAACTATTATTTAAAACTATTTTTTGCAATATGGGTACGTTATATGTTTTTGATATGAATACAAGTATTGAACTTCAACTTCTTCAAATTTGAGCGCTGTGCGACGTATATTACGTTCGTACGATTAAAAAAAAAATTATTTCGGCTCCTGTGCATGGTAAGACAACCCTTTTCTAAAAAAAATTTGTAAAAAAATACCAGCTTTACAATTGTGGTAACGAGAATTATCACTATAGATTCAAAAAAGAGTTATATAATTTTGTACGTCCGTCTAAAACTAGCATTACTAAAAAAACCGTCATAAAATCTGTAAAAAATAATTTTTAATTAATTTTTTACGGGGATACTAAAGTTGGATAGTTTTATGATTTTTTCGGCATGGTCTAACTAGTAAAACTCGTTCATGGAAAAAATGTCGCAATTTGCAACTAAGGAAAAATAAAATGTTATGGTTAATAACTGCAAAAGTAATTGACCGATGACGCTACGATTATTTATGTTTGTTTTGGTAAATATAAACATCATTTTTATAAATTTTCAATAATTTTTAGCCATTTTTGTCCACTCTTTTTTTAGTAAAACAAATAGTAAAAAAAACTTTTTTTTAGATTCTGAAGCTATTTGCAGGTTAAAAATTGCAGTTAGCCACCTCTATTTGTGATTATTTTCAAAAAATTTTATAAGACACAGTTTTTCCGATGCAAATGCTATACTAAAAATAAAGAAGAACGGAGATATTAACAAAAAATAGAGAAAAAAGCAATTTTGGCTCCAACTTGAGAGGTTCAATTACATTTCAAAATATAGTGATTCCAACAATTAAATGGCCTGTGCCCGAAAAATACACTTTTAAATGTTTTTGCCTCCCTACCGTCTCGCCTAACATTAAACATGCTTAATTGACAAATAAAATACGAAAAGTGATTGCAGTAAAAAATATACATTCATTTTACTTTTAGTGCACATTAAATTTTAGCTTTTATTGATACATTCGCTTTTTTTATGATCTATTTTAGCAATAACTATCGTCTGTCTATAAAATTTTGTGTTATACCGGTATTAGTTTTTTTTTTTTTTTTTTTTTTTTCCAACAAGTTTGCGGCTCACTCAGACGGAATTAATCATGATAAAAATGCTTATTGCGATCTTTTCAATTAATTTTGTTTCTTTTCTCCAATTTTCATTCAAAATACTGTCCAAAACATCGCGGGTAACGTGAATAAATTTTTTTCGTACATAGTACACGCTCTGGCCTTACATGAATTTTCGCGCCAACTGGATAAAATTGCCAGAAGTTATTCAATTTTCAAAATGAAAAGTTACACGCGACACTTTTGCACCTCATTTNTGAACCCACGAGGTGAAATATACAGGTGGTCCCATGTAGGCATTTTTTACTCTCCTCCCAAGCCTGTAGTACAAAACTATTGCGAGTGGAACTCAGCAACTATCGTCTGTCCACCAACCGTTACATCAGTATCAATTTTCTTGTCTATTCTGTCCGGTATTTTATGCGGGGTTGAAGGTAATTTCGATTAATATATGTGGTAATTTCGATTATCGTATATGGAGTATTCTTCATATGCTCGGTATTAGAGAAATTTTTTCCTGAACATTATTTATTTATTTCTGTGTAAGTTAAACTAATTAGGTATCTATTTAATTGTACTGAAAGATTTTCTAAGAAAATGTATAAAAAATGCCATCTCTACTCTTAAGTTCCCACTGCATTAGAAGAATAAAAATTTTTATTTTAATGTATCAATTTTTTCCCCGGAAAAACAATGAAGATATACTTACTAAAGTTTTGTAAATTAAATATGTTTTATGTTGCATATTACGTTTGTAAATGTATAATTATGTAAAATAACTTATAGAAATTTAAACGCCAGCCGCAGCCCGTGTTTTGACGATTGCTCACTGCAACTGGTTCAGTGATCCGAGATCGTCATATTATAATTGTCACGTCACGTCAATGACAGTCATGTCAGTCATTTTCAGAAGGCATATATTTTCTGACTGACGTGGTATGACCTAAAATGAAATATTTTTGACAGGTCATTTTGAATCTATGTAGACAACGAGGAATTCTTATGAAAATACAAAGACACAAAACACAAGTAATACAAGTTCTATTTTTATGTGGCTCATGGGTTGGCAATAAGCACTACTAGCAGTAATTAAATTAACTTTGTTACCGAAATAGCATATTTTACATATAAATAGAAATCGAGCTGTCCATAGCAAGTGATAGCAGTCGATAGCAGCTGATATCCATCGCTCTCAACTGCATTATGAATGCACAGGCTGCACAACACAGCCTAAAGTTTGTCTATACATACAGTATTAATACTCATACCGCTTACCCTACCAGGTAACCCTGGTTACCATTATGAAAGTTTAAGAGGATCATTCAGAGAGTTGAGAAACGGGTCCCCCCTGCCCGCGCAGAAGGGCCCCTTTTACCGCGCACCTCTTGCATTCTACAAACTTCAAACTGTACGACTGTAATTGATTATATTTCTAAAAAATGCCTGGTGAATCGTGAATTTTTTTGTTAAGCATCTTTCTTTTGTACGAAAGTCTATATAAAAACGTTTTTGTTTTTTTTCAATCGATTGTCCAAATGTTGTNTTTTGTTTTTTTTCAATCGAACATATTTATAATATGCCCTAATTTTTAATTAAAAGGCAACTTAACCTTGTTCTCTCATAAAAGATTATGTTAAACCGTCAATATTAATAATAATTTTCTTAAAAATCTCCCCTGGTGAAAAATCTTTAAAAATTCATGTACAGTCCTGATATGCTCAAATATAGTATAAATTTTTTTAGGACGATTCTACGTTTTGAACTTTCCTCTCAAACCTCCTTAAAGCGAGAGAGTTTACTCGAACTTGTGCGTCTTTGTATCCTTCGTCTTCTGAGGATTGTTTTTTTTTTTTTTTGTATCAAGAAAACTAAAAATTGAAAAATTTATTGAATAGTAAAGTTAAATTCCCGACTTATGAGGCAAGTAAGTACACACTGTTTGTTTTTAGAGCCATGGGAAAAATTAGTTGTCGAATTGATTACTTTATATGATTCATAGCTATGTTAAGAGCGATGTTGAAAAAAAAATTCAGTCCTCTAAATCAGTTAATCTTCAGTGTGATGGTTAGAGCAACATTCGAAACGAAGGCATAATTAATTTTGTTGTTACAACTCCCAAGCCTTTTGTAGCTATAATGACACTTATAAGTAAAAGCTAATTATATCTATGATTATATAGCTATAGTAACCTTCATCTACAGTTATAATCTACTTTAATGTAACTGTAAATTATTGTGAATAATAGCTGTGAAATACATGTGTTTATAGCTTTGATTTTTGCGTGTATTTGAAAAAAAAAATTGTTTCTGGTTCTGATTATTTTTAATGTTATAATACCCGTGAATAGTGTAATTATGTGGATGATGACTTGAAATCTGAGGGATTCAAGAATTTTTGATCAATATTTAAAAAGCTTACAATAACAACTTGTCTTCTTGTGTAAAAATACTTGATGCCTTTAGTTTTTAAACACTAGTGTCTGTCGTATCTACAAAAAAATCAAATTTAGAAACAATTTTGAAATGCTGGTATGGAATATTTTTTTTTGAAAAAAGTAATTTTTTTTGCAAATTGTGCATAACACGCCATTCAAGACAAGAAAATTCTAACATTTTTAAAATAAGACTTTTGTCAACATAAAAACAATAATGTAAGTGTTTGTATCAATGCACTAATTCTAAACATACATTGTGATTTACGTCATCATTCAATGAAGTAGAATACTTGGGAGGCTTATTGATAGAGAAAATATCAACATTTTGGAGGAAATGATAAAAATAAGAAGCTGATTCTTATAATATTCAAATTTTTTTTTTGCAAATTACTTATAAAAAACAAACATTTTTAGGGGTACATTCTCAACACTTACTTTCAAGACACAATTGTTAGTTGTTTATGAATCTTCAAAAATACTGTACCTATTTTTTACTTAATTTTCGTACGGCTTTAAAATAGGATCCCCATCTAATAAATTATTTAATTCTGGAACTTTTATTTCTAAAGGATCCATGCTTGATATTTGCAGTTTATTAGCTACTTATTAGTGTATCAAATAAGATAATAGTAAAAAATTTCAACCAAAGTCTCAATATCTAGCCTTATAATGGATAATAAGACAAGGTTAATCAAGACCCTGGGCGACGCACTGGTGTACGCACTAACACAAGTTTGACAAACGAACAAGCGTTCTTTGATGAATCTTGGGTGAACGCGGGTGACTCACATTAAGAATTAGCTGAACCCACGAGGTGAAATATACAGGTGGTCCCATGTAGGCATTTTTTACTCTCCTCCCAAGCCTGTAGTACAAAACTATTGCGAGTGGAACTCACCACCAAACTGCAGAATGTATTTCCGATGAAATTCGAAATATGATGGTGAATTTGGCTAGAAAAAAGTTGTAGGTACGTGCACTGATAACGAGGCAAAATTAAAGGCAGCTTGGACAATTTTGGAAAATCTTTACAAAAATTACCACATTCATTTTCACGGCTGCGTTGCACACATCTTACATATTTTAGTTAAAGATATTATTAATCTTGAAAGTTGCTCAAAAATGATAAAACGTGCTGTTTCCATAATGAAAGTAATTTAAAAAAAATCACTTTCTCAGTTTAATTTTTACTAAAATTTAAAATGAAAAAAAAAAAAAAGTTTAAATAGTACTTACAAGACGTTAAAACTAGTTGGTAAAATTCGTTGGGGGTCAATGCTAAGTTGTTTGAACAGCATTATCGACAATCAGCAAAATTTAAAAATTTTATAAATTAATCATCATTTGAAATAAAAAACGAAACAGTTAAAACACTTGTTGATTCAAAATTTTAGATTTTGTTAAAAAAACTATCAGAATTTTTGACACCAATTGTTGATTGGATAGTTAAAGTTTAAAGCGAACAATCAAAATAAAGATACGTAATAAGCATTTTTACTGAACTAGAACAAAAACTAAACAAATTCGTACGAACATTATTAGATTTAGAGTTACTTACCGAAAGTAAATCCATCCAATTGCTTAGTTGGTTACAAGTAAGAAAAAAAATGGCTATTCGCCTTATTTACTATGCAGCTAACATTCTAAATCTAAGATATAAAGGTAATCGATAAGACATTAAAAATAAGTTAATAGGATCCTAAACAATTATTAAAATTAAAAAGAAATTCGGATGGGATAAAGTAATTGTTTTACATGAGTTAGCTGAATATGAATCTGAGAGTGATTTTTTGAGCTATGATTTTGTTGAAAATTTTTTGATAGCTTTAAATTCACAGCTTTAGTGGAGTAGTACATGTAGCAATACCAAACTTAGTCTAATTGCTAGTGAAGTAGGAAAACTTCCTTGTACTTCTGATACAACTGAACGTTCGTTCAGTACTCTAGGTTGCATACACAATTTCAAAAGAAATAGAGTGACGAATCTGCGAGCAGCTAACATTTTCTATGTTACTCACAACTTAAGAGTTATTGATGATTCAAATAATTTCGATTTAGAGTATTTGAGCGATTCTGAGCTATATAAAAAAATAGAAATAATAAGTTCTTTTTTGTTTTCTTAAGATCTCATGAGTAAAATTAAAATTTTTTAATGAAACGAAATTTATGACATTATTAAACTAATTAATTAAAATTGTAAAACTAAGTGGGAAATATAGTTGTAGAGCTTTATTTGTGGTGCATCTTATGGTACAATACTTTCTTTGTACTAATAAAATACAAAATTCATGAATATGTTTAAATTTTAAAGAAATCGAAGGTTTTGTTTAGTAAAAATTCACCCCTTTTTCTGAACAAGTTTTGTCAAATTGACCGTCAGTCAAATTTTCCGTGGTCTTGACTGTTAAAACTGAGTAAAAATTTTTTTTAACAGCCATGACATGTCATATAACGTGTGAGATGAAATGAGACTGACAAAATTAGGCCGTAACAGTCAAATTTGAATCACTGTGTCCCAGTCGCAAGAGAGAGGTACTTGTAATAGCATTAAACAGCCTTAGCTGTTATTATGTGACTTTCGTCATCTTTTTTATCTTTTCTTACAATAAAATTGATAAAGTTCTCCGGCAGTGTGATGCAAAAATACATAAAGCTGATACACATATTTTTCTGCAATAAAAAATTCAGTTATTAGTCTGTCATTGCAAAAAAAACATTAATTTTGTATCTTGGCTTCAGAGTAAGCTAAAGTATTTTTTTTTTGTTTGTTAAATTCGTGTTTTTTTATGACAAATGACAAATCCAATCACGTTTGTTAAAAAAAAGTACGTTTAATTGATTAAGATATTTGCAATCATTCAAGTTGCAAAATACAATTTTTGCTGGCAAAACATCATAATTCACAAAAACTAATTTTTTTTGTTGTTATTATTGCTAACATTAAATACAATATTTTCATCGAAGCGAAACGTCGTCAAACCGACTGTGAAGTTTGTAATATCACTTCAAATTTTCACTTTACAAAATTAATTAACAATAAACTAATTAACAAATTTCTTTTTTAAGTCAATCTATAGTTTTTCGGTATGAAAAATTTTTTTCACACTTTTCTGCCTGGAACATGTTATTGAAAATTAATAATGGATTTTCGAAAAAATCTACTTTATTAGAAATTTGATGACAAAGAGATTAGTGGCCGTAAAATGTATCTGAGTTCAACAGAAGCAGCGATGTAAGGAAAAAACTATATAAAAAATGGGCATTTTTTCATAAATTGTTAATTAAATAAACCTATTTTCCTTTTATTCTTGTAGAAATTTGGAAGGGAAATGACCAATTTTTTCTCTACTGAAAAACATAAGATTAAATAATAGTTGTGTAGAAATATCTGTGCCCTACGATAAATTGAGAAGGAGAAGTAAGAAAATAGGTGATCTGTTAGGGGTGAGGTTCAAGAAATAATCACACCTGGAGTATTTTTATTTCTTATTTTTAATACAGCAACGTTTCGTTAATCATTTGTGTCACCTTCATCAGGCTACAAGAAATATTTGTGTTAGTTACATACGCACTACGATATGATGTACAATACACTTTTACAATTAACAAACAAAGTTACCTCAAGTACGCGAGAATCCGTGAGTGTTATGACTCACTTGTCACGGGTCAAACGATACAATAAGCAGAATGGTCAAGTTTCGCTGCATTTATATAGCTAGTGCGACGCAGGTAGACGTCCGAGGACATTAACCCCGCTCGGGACCCTTAAACTTTCGTAGTAACGGAAGGTATAATTTATTAAAGTGTAATACGTCTTCCTTCTTGTTAATGTTATTGTTGTCCAACTTAAAGAAGAGCATTTCGAAAATAATCTGCTTGTTATGGTTGGCTTCCTTATCGAGTATTTTTACGTTATTCGAATCAAACTCATGGTTATATTCGACTTGATGTGCATAAACGACAGAGTTGGGTTTTTTAATTTTTCTGTGTTTATGTGTATTTTAGTAGTACGCTTTGTCTCACCAACACAGGCTGCTGGGCAGTTTTTTTAGTGTAATTTGTATACAATGTTTGTCTCTTTGAGACTGTTCGTTTTATCTTCACGTAAACAAATGACGCTATTGAGCTTGTTGTGTATAAGTAGGTATGTCTAAATGTTGTGAGGTTTCAATATGTTAGATATTTTGTCAAAATTGCTTCCAGTATATGGAATACCTATTTTACATGTAGGGTGGTCATTCGGAGTGGTTTTACTATCGTTGATGTATTTTTGTCTTTTTAATCTAACTTAAATATTTTTATCAATAAAATATAAGGGATAATTGTTAGTTAATAAAACGTTTTTCACCTTAACAACATTCAATCTCTTCCTGGCAAGTAAAATCACTCTATCAATTAAGTTAAATATAATATTTCTTTTATAACTGATTGGATGATCTGAAAAATAATCCAAAATACGTCCTAAAGATTAAATCGTTTTTTTCCATCCGGGCAATGGACCACTACGGTAAGTTATGCATCCATTTCTATGCTTTAAATTTTACTTAAGGTTGCAGGTATAGACTTAGAGGTCATGTTAAGATCCCTAAACGACACTCTAAATATCTTCGAGTGCATTGTACATATTAGTGAGAATCCGGTCTCTTAAATAGGCCAGAAAATTCATTCATGTTTAAGAGAAAAATCATTCGAATAGCGAGAGAATTCTTTTTAAATAGAAGTAAAAAAATAATTCTCATATAAATTGAGAGAAATCTCTCGCTTTTTAAGTAAATTTTTTAATCGAACGCGATCTCATATATATTTATATGTTCGAAAGACCGGATTTCTACTTATTATGAGTGAATATTTACTTGAAGAAATTTAGAGAACAGACTTCAGTGCATACGATTACAAGAACGAGTCATAGCAACGTTTGATACTTTGAATATTTTAAATAAATTAAGTAACATTTATTACACATATTTTATGATGTTAACTTTACTTTTAATAACTTTTCAGTTCAAACATTTGGCTGATAAGACGAGTATGATCTCGTTAAATGATTGTCAAAATTTTGAATAAAAGTAAATTAACTACTCGAATAGTCGACGACGACGACGACGACGATGACGACGTCGACGATGGCTATGACACTCACAATCCATGCGAAGATGAGGAGCTCATAGAGAACGTGATATTATGCGAATCAGGTGCATCACATCAACAGGAACACAACATCGAAGTTGAATTCGAATTTCAAAGGCCTGTGCCGATTTTCATTTTTTTTTCTGGATTCTTCATATATAAGTTTATTAATTAATATTTAATGCTTTTTATGCTAATAAGTATGGAGCAGAAAGTATTAATTACTGAAAATTTTATACCATACCTATCCCAAACATTAAATGTTACTTCTGAATATGTTTCCAGAGACAGTGGTTATAAGCAGATTAAAAAATTGTTACAAATAATTGATATTCATAAGTTTTTGTGGACTATACACTTGAAAAAACTGTTACAATATTACTATGCTATCGCAAAAAAAGCAAATATCACATGCCATGCGGCAACCAAACAGCGTCAGTCGTACGGCTGTTAAAATAGGTAGATACATACATATGCTTCACACGCATACCCTTTTCTTTTTCTCAGCTCTATATAAGTATAGGTATACGGGCACCGGCCAACGAGTAGGTTACTGGATTATATCACGTGACACACCTACGTCGGGTACAGCTGCCTGCTTTGATGTCTACTTTAATTTTTTTGTATAATGTAATGCAGTAAAAAAATTGAGAGCCCATTATTTTTTTTTTAAATGTTGTTACAAAAGCTGGTTGCCGTAAGTGCCATTCGAATGAAGTACTTAAGGAAAATAAAGCGTTTGGAATCTCAGAATAGTTATTATTCAGTGTTAAAGGGCAAAACAGTGATAAGGTTATTTTATTCGGAAAATAGTAAATAAATTTTTATCAAAATGATGAGAACCAGTGTTAACAACAACGTAAATGAGGTATTCAGTCTAAAGTTGTTTAATTAAAAGTCCAGGAATCTAATTTTTTTACCAATCTTTTGGTAGGATGCGAAATTCTCTTTCCATAAAAGAAAATTGTACCTGTGAGTGCAGTAAGGTTAAAAATAGTTTTTCTTGGTACGGCGTTTTTCGAGATCTTTGAACGTTTACTGCGCCCTCGGTAAAAAAGACAGGATTCGTCACGAAATTACCGATATTACTTACCATGGCAAGAAAAGTAAAGAAAATCTTAGATAAATATAAAGTATGTAAGATTATTTGTTTGGGCACCTTTGTTTTGCTAGGGCAAAAATAGCTGCTTCTCATTTAAAAGAAAGTGCTTCATCCAACTGTGGATGATGAGAGAGTACAAATTCTTCATCTATGAAAATTGTGTTACATATATCGCACATTCATTAATAAACTGAATAGATTTTGATAAAAAAATGTCTGACAAATTTTCAATTTTGCACGAGTTCTACGTAATAAAAAAAATTACTTAAGCGGGGATTGAAAAAAAAAAAAAAAAACTTCCTTTAAAAATAGAGTGAATTCAAATTTCACTAACTTTAAAAAATATGTAACTTTAGTTCTATTGGAGCTAAAAAAATTCACCTTTTTTTATTTGAAAGCTAAAAAAATAAGGTTTAAGGTGCGTTCTTTCAATCAGTTTTAAACAACTTCCTCCACCTTGTACCACATTTTAAATATGACCATCGTATTCTACACCAAATTTTCTATCATACACTGGTTTGGTTTGATGGAGAAATTATTATTACTGTAAAAAATAAAATTGATTGTCTTATTGGCGCGCAGATTCCACTGCACGCCTCGTTTTTTTGATCCATGCCCAAATAAATGATAAACATTACATATTGTATGAAGCTAAAATTTTACTTGTTAGAATTTTAATGCATTATTATTATTATTACAAAACGTGGTCCGATGGTTTGGAAGTCATTAAATAAGGTCTTCGTTGCTGTGTTAGTGATTAATGTCCATTAAATCTGAGGCAGTTTTTTAATATGCCAATGATGATAGCATGTACATACAAAGTAACACAGCAATTCAGAGCCTATTGGGCATAGTTCTCAGAAATTGTTATTTATATGTTTAGAAAAGGTAACTTATGCCGACAATCATATGCATAGGGGGGGGGGGGTAATTATGCGGACAAATTAGGAATTACGTGGACGTCCGCATAATTGTACCATGTTATTAACATACGTCTTTAGAGAACGTAGAGTCTGCACAAGTCACCTTTTGTAAACATGTACATTACGTTCCATTTAAACGTGATCATTATTGTTTACGGCATTATTCTCCTCCTTGCTGATTTTAATATGTCGACGGCAGGTATCCCAAACTTTTAGGTGCCGTAATTCCATACTTATTAGTACATTTATTGCAAGAAGTAGATAGTACTTCCATTCTCTGTGCACAATTTCAGTATTCTTTTTTCGGAATGACTAGTTAGTAAAAACGATTAAAAGAAAAACCAGGGCAAATGTTTGTGCCTTGTAATTTTCGTGCTATTTCTCTAGACATCGTTATGATTTTCCCGTTGTTACTTCGTCGATAGGTGCATGGACTCGTTAGATTATACCCAGGGCCATAGCCGCAAGCGGAAAAATTAAAAAATTGCTGGAAATATTGCAGTTACCTAACAACCAGATACAGGTAGAAAGCATTCATTAGCAAAGTTAGAAACTTAATAACTGATAAAGTCTACAATTTTGACATTTTGACAGAGAATAAAAAGACGAATAACACGTAACTTAGTAAAACTAAAGATAGCACGAGCAATGCTGACAGAAATGGGTAGAAGATAGCTTAGAGCTGATTGACGAGACGGTAAGTTAGGTACATTATAAGCTTTGTTCTGCTCCTCGTGAAGAACAAGTATCCAGCGGGTACTTGTAATTATAAGCGGGTTCTATGCATGGAGGACTCAAAAAAAGCTACGGAGGTCAAGAAATTTTTTCGTTTTATCATTAAGAAAGTATGTAATTAAAAATGTCAAATAAGAATGTGTATGATGGAGAAGAACGATATGAATCGAAGAAATAAGGCGTCGAGTATGTAAAATATAAAAACGATTGTCAATGCGTTTTCAAAAAGCCATAACAATAAAAGGCACATTAAAATATCACAGTATGGATGCAATTTTACCTCAAGAATTAAAAGTAAAGTCAGTTTCCTTGTACGAAAAAAATATTTTGTAAATTTTTAAATAAAAAATACTATTTTTTTACTTCGAGAATTTTTTAAAACTTTTGGCCCTTCACTGCGCCCTCAGTAAAAAAATAAAGTTCGCACCTGGTGAACATACAACCAAGACTTGCCGTGGCAATATGCGCCACCAGGGACCAAAACTTTCATTTAGGCATAGAATAAGATTGAATGTAAATATTCTACACTGTAACGTTGAATGAAATACTTATGTAATAATTATTATGTATTGAAATTCTAACATATAGAATTTTAGCTTCATACAACATTTAATATTTATTATTTATTTGGATGTATATAAAAAAATGAAGTATGCAGTGAAATCTGCGTTCCAATAAGACAATCAATTAATTTATTTCTTTAAGTTATAATAATTTCTCCATCAAACTGAGTTAGTTTTTGATGCAAAACTAGGTGTAGAATACGATGGTAATTATTAAAATATGCTACAAGGTGAAAGCAGCTGTTCAAATTTAATTGAAACAATGCAATACTTAATAACAATATAAACATGTTCACAATTTTCAGTAAAACAATTTTTATAATAAACCTTACATTTTTTAAGCTTTTAAATAAAAAAAGGGGAATTATTTTAGCTCCAACAGAACTAAAATTATATATTTTTAAAACTTAGTCTCCAAGCAAAAAATCACGAAATTCTCAAATTTAAAATTTTCTCTACTTTGAAATAATGAATTTTTTTCATCAAAACCCCTAAAAACTTTTTTTTTTTTTAGAATTTGCTCACCTGAATAAAAAATGTGTTGGTCAGAAAAGTGTTTTGTTGGGAAAAGAATGTCCCATATGAATGGTAAGTATGTGTATTTTTATACATGTACGCGATGTATGCATTGGATGTATCTTACAAATCGTTCGAAACGTTTTTATGTTACACTTGAATTTTAATACTTAGCTACTCTTTTACATAATCTATACATTCATGCGTCATTAAATTGGCGCTTAACAACGTGATTTACATTTCATTATACATTATCTCTAGATCGAAAGAAGCATTTACAATCAAATTGTGAGCATAAGTAAAATTGTTATGAGTGTTACTGGCATCTCGATCTAATTTATAAAAAATAAGGTCCTTCAGATGTGGTACTATTAAGCGGGGATTAATTAAACTAACAACAATAATCAGTGGCAGTATGTAATGATTCGATAATAGGTTGAATTATTTTAACACAATGTACGGCTATTTGTATTAACAGAGTAATTAGTTAGTTTACTATCTTTGAATTGATATCAGTTATAATTTAAAAAAAAGGAGCACAACGATAACATAACTGAGTAAACGTGTGGATACCAAATACCTACCAAAACAATGGAGGCCAAGTAAGGTGGGCGCACAAAAGGAAAAAGAAGGCCTTTACTTTTGCCTTTGCAAATTATACCAAATAAACTGCTGAGCGCTAAACTACGCAGAGAGTGCAACAACTAGTCAGGTCAAAGTCACAAATGCGAGAGAGCGAGTTAAACACGTAGAGCGTATTTTAAAATTCTACACGTTCCGACGCGTAATGGATGGGAGAGAAGAGTTAACACATTTAGTCAGTACCCAAGCCTCTTCGATCCCCTTGCCAGGACACCCTTGAGAACGTATCGCTCTATTATAATTATAATAGTTTTATTCTAAACATACCGCCCACCTTGCTTACACCCTATTAGCAAGATAATAAAAAACAGAACTAATTGAATGGTTTAGAATATAATATGAAGAAACTTTGAATTTTCTTTCCTATCATAAACATATCGACGTGTGCGTGGAAGACTATCACAGGGTGACGTCACACCATGTTATTTTAAATGGGGTGACGTCACGCTGTGATAGTCTTCCACGCATACGTCGATATACTTGAGTTATAAAACTTTTATAAAATGAGTTTCGTCTAATTTCAATATCTTTAAATTTCTAACAATTCGTAAATTTTAATTTCAATAAAGCGATGTGCTGTTACAAATAATTACATAGAGTTTACATACGTAAACTCACAGTAACTCAAACCACTAAATTAAAAAAAAACTCATACAATTTTAAAAACAGATTTAAATTAAGATTTATAAGACGACGGTTAAAATTGAGATCTGAAAACTATAGTCCATTAATGTTCATCAATTACAGTCCAGAAAATCACTGATTTTAACACTTCCATTTCAAAAGACCTTCAAAATTAATAACTTGCTATTTCTAATTAACTTCTTTTCTCAATTGATCTTTCCAATACACTTCAGTCTAATTCTCGGTCGGCAGTCCAATTAACTTTACGATAAGCCGCAAGAAAGTATACTTGTCTGTCTTCAATGTAACGACTCTAACCAGTCTATCCCTTCCCGGGTGCGTCTCCTGCACTTAAGCCAACGGCCACTTGCCGGCGGAGTGAACTCGTCCTTTATCAGCACAACGTCACCTTTATTATTATTTGGCGGCTGATTGATCCACTTGTTTCGCTATTGTAACTGCCGAAGCACCTCCACTCGCTAACGTTACCAAAAGGCATTTCAAATACTCGCACCAAGCTGCCACCGTCGCAGTAAACCAACCGAGAGCAGTGCTGAATTGACCAAAAAATGACCAGGAGTCAACGCCAAGTCATCCAGAGCATCATCACTAATTAGACAGAGCTGACTTGAATTAAGGCACACTTTCACCTTAGCCGTGAGAGTACACATCTCCTCGTAAGTCATCTTGGTATCTCTAATAGCGAGCCGCAAATGATATTTAAAACTGCGCACAGCAGCCTCCCACAATGCACCAAAGTGAGAGGCGTGAGGAGGTATGAATCTCCATGCCACACGCTAAGCTGCCAGCCGACCTGACACCTCACTCTGGAACTTCGAAGAGTGCGAAAACAATTTATTTAACTTCCCTGCCGCTCCCTGGAAATTCGTAGCATCTCTTAATACCAAGCTCAGTCAGTACTGCCTTAGTTACAAACTTCGCTGAGTCCCAGAATCAACGCACCTACCTCGACTCGACCGAGGCACTATGCTCACCAACCAGAACGATTCGAGCAGTTGCCAATAACACTGCGTTTCTCACTGGTGTAGCATTAGCCAAAATAGATCCCGTTTCTTGCCTGGCTTCTATACCAGTCGAGCCCCACTCTCCACAACTTGTTATGTCCTGCATTCTTTTCGAAGCGCTTACATTTGCATGTGAGGCAGCAGAGTGAAGCTTCGTATTATGTCTCTCTCCACACATAAGACACTTTCTGGTCGATGGACAATTCCTAATAAAATGAGTGTCCTGAAATCAACTTAAACATAATTTTGCCCTCTTACAAAACTCTAGGTGCTCTGGTTGTAACATACTATAAAATTTAATGCATTTATTTAAGGGATGATTTTTCTTACAAAGTGTACAAGGACTCAATATTTTCTTATTTTTTGACTTGCAGTGGGACATGTTTGCCGATACCTGCTTGCCACTAGATTCTCGTCTAGATTAAGCTACTTTCGCGCTCCTCCAACTATCACTGGAATTGTAATTTATATGAGGCTGCTCCAAGAATTAAGTGCAACGCTTTAAAAAGCTTACTAATTTTGCATAAGTTAAAAGCTCGGCATTATTCTCGCTCGGAATTTCCCAACCTCATCTGCTTTGAAAATCGAATTTCCGCGTTAAACAGTGTACTATCCAATTATTGTACTGATAAACCAAACAAAGCGACGACAAACGATCAAAACGATCAACGCTCCAAGAACTTTCTCCCTCTCCCCCTGACGCTCTTCGCCGCCGTGGCCTGCCAACACAATGGAGGCCAAGCGAGGTGGGTGCACCAAAAGAAAAAGAGTGTCTTTACTTTTGCTTTGCAAATCATACCAAATAAACTGCTCAGCACTAAACTATGCAGAGAGCGCAACAACTGGTCTGGTCAAAGTCACAAATGCGAGAGAGCGAATTAAACGCGTAGAGCGTATTCCGAAATTCTCAGCGTCTTGACGGGTAGAAGAGGAGAGGTAACAGCCACTTGTTCAATACTAAAGCCTCTCCGATCCCCCCGCCAGGACACCCTTGAGAACGTATCGCTCTATTATAATTATAATAGTTCTATTCTTAATAGTGAGAATAAAAGATTCTTTTTTAATAAAAAAACATGAAGGAAAAATTAAAAGTGAAAAAAAAATTATTAAAAATTTTGTTAACAGTAATGGCAAAAAAGATAAATAGGAAACAAAAATTAGTTTTGTCTGGAATTAAACTGACGTAAATTGTTTTAACGAAGATGCAGTAAAACTAGTTCTGAGAAAAAAATCTTTTAATTATGCAAGCAAGAATTGCCGAGACACTATCACTTATAAAAAGGATTCGTTGAAAAAAGATAGATTTTGAGCCAAGGTTTTTATTCAAAACTTCGAGGTCAACGTTATTGTCTTCAAAAATGTTGATAGATTTATACTCATTTGTTCAAAAAAGTATACCTTATTATAAATTATTACTGTTTGCAAGTCATAAGAGACGAAGGCATTGGAACGTTTTGGAACAATTTAAATTGCACGCAAAATGGTACTTGTAATGAGAACCTGAAAAGTAAAATTTGATATGAAAAGTAGAAAATTTATAGTGTTAGTAGTAAACATTTTGCTAATACCGTGTGTAAACTTGCATCGATAAACAAACCTGAGAAAGTGAGCATGCATAAAGAAGATAGTTATTGTAAAGTTAAAAATTAAAAGTTCAGGAAAAAAATTAAGATACATAGTAGGAAAAGATATTTAAAATGCAAAAAGCCAAGTAGAAAATGATACTTAAGCAAAACAAGTTTACAAAGCACAAGTTATTGAAGAAGAAGAAATTATTGAAGTAGAAGAAAATATCGAAGTAGAAGAATATTTTATAGATAAAGACAATAATGACAAAGATATAAAAACTTAAGTAGATGATCCTGAAAAAAAATTTAAATATAACGTTGCCTTAATTAGAATTAATTCAACTCTTTTAGTACCTGAAAAGGGAGACCTAGAATCAAATGCAATAATGTTATCTGAAAACAGAACAAATTTTTTTTAACTGTAGATGAGTTGATAAAAATTGAAAATGGATTCCAACATAAATTAGTTTATCATTAAGAGTCATCATGTTTACACAAAAACATCTGATGTTAATAAATGAAGAGAATAAAATAATAGTTTTTTTTGGTGCTACTGGCTAAGTTTCACGAACATCGAAAAACTTTCTGTGAAAAAAATTATTTAATTATTGTTTATCTACCAAATAAAAGTACAAAATATTAGAATTCTAAAAATTTGTAACGGGTATCAATAAAATTTAATGTTGAAAAATGTATAATAATCTCGTTTTTAACCTTTTCTATAAATGGCCTCTGATTGAAGCAGAGACAACTGACTGATTTTGGGTGCTCGTGCCTTCATTATTGATTGAATCCAATTGTATGACAGTTAATATGAACTTAGTTATTAAAGAATTTTGTGTTGACCCTATAAGAAAACGGAACAAAGTGCTAGTTTTATTACAAATTTGTTTCTCACATTTTATAAAAATGGTTTCACGATGTATAGATACAAATTACTCAGATTAAAAATTGATGAGAGACTGTTACTCAAGTATATAGCTCCACTGTGCATCCATAAGAATTAAAAATAAAAATGGAGGAGGTTTTTTAAATAACTTGCTATTTGTTAATGAGTAAAAGTTGTAGAAAATTCAACAAAACGTTTCAACTATCTAGAAGGCTTTTTTTTAACGTTAAAAGCTTTGAAATAGTTTAACATAAGTCCTTGATGAACCATTTTTACGATGAAAAAATTTTTTTTGTATTACCCCATACACCTTTACTAAAATTAAAAAATACTCTTACTTTAATCTTCTACTGGTTAAACTCCCAGTTTAAGAGTGTTTTTCGCAATTAAGAAAATTTTTGAATAGTTAGTGTATATTGTTTTACGTAAAAATAATTTATTTACTAAGGTTCACTTGAGTATCAGCATTTCTGACTTAAATATTTTTGGAAAACTATGAAAATAATGGAATTCATGTCGTTTTATTGATCTAAGAAGCTTTTTTACAACTTATATGATTTTTAAATGATTTTTGTAAGTTTCATTTTCACAATAAAACAATAATTTTTTGAGTATTACCTTATGTCAGCAAATAGCATAGAAAAACCGTCTTAATGACATGCCGCATTGATTCAACTACACGTGTAAGAGAAATCCGTAACTTGGAAGAGTCTGAAGTACTTCATATATGTCCTTTAATCTAATATAAAAATATTAATAAATAATTACGTGGGTATCTGTGCCTCAGACTTGGATATTATCAAACAACTGTCGAAACTATTGATTTTATGTCGAATTATCGATTCAGGAGGTGTTTTGGAAATTCAGAATGTTCTATAATAATTTGTCTTTTTTTATGTGAAATCAAGCTTTTGATACAATTCAAAATGAGTTATGGCATGTTTACCTTAAAAATTATAGGAAGCTATCAAAATTGATGATTTTATGTTGTCTTACTGATACAACAGGCTTTTTTGCAATTAAAAAAATTTTCAAATAAATTTATGTAAGTCTTTACGTACTTTATTTTACAATCAAACGAAATTTTTTTAGATTGTTATGTATGCAAGTTCTGGTTGGTAAACCTTCCTATTTACATGTTCTACTGGCTTAACTATACACGTGTGAAAGCCTTCTCTGCAGCTCTAAAAATTTTGGAATAGTTTATGAATTTCCTACACACTGAGAAGTGTCACCCCGTATTAGGCGGGATCGGCATTGCTGTGCCTGACAGTGCTTAGATGAGTGGCTATAGACGTCGTAACTGAGCTCTGTAGTGCCAAAAAGAAGGATGGTCATATATATATTTATATATAGTCATACGAGACGCACGAAAGACATAAAGCAGATGCAGGCTGCACTGCAGTACCTATACATGTATATATTTACACGCATATATTTCCATTCTTCTTTTTGGTGCGGCAATGCTCAGTTACAACGCCTATAGCCGCGCATCTGAGCGCCGTCAGGCATAGCGATGCCCAAGCACGCTGTACACGGAGTAATACTTCTCAGCGTGTACAATTCATTATCCAGGTGTTGACGAAAATTTACGTAGGTATTAGTGTGTCCAGTTTTTATATTGACGAGAAACTGACAAAATTACTGGCTCTCTGTGGTTTTATCTTCGTTATAGACTTTTGCGCAACTGGTATTAGCTTTCTCACCCAAGCAGCAGTCAAAAATTTCATTTGAATGTACTATTAATACATTTGAAAATGCTAAGTATTCAGTATCATAATAAAACCAAGAAAACTTTACAAACTTTTAAAAAAAAAAGACANAAAAAAAAAAGACATTTTAATAAATAATTAATTACTTATATAATTTGTCAAAAAAAAAAAATCCGACAGCAAGACCAATTTGCGTTAATATTAACTCATACTCATATTAGAGAAGCATAAGAAATATAAGAGAGCAAGTTAGATAAGTAGTACTTAAAAAAGTAGAGTATATAATTCAAACAATAGAGTTTCATATTATTATCTTTGTAAACTCGACATTATGCTTGTTTTGACAACTGAAAATTCCATGAATGCATTACAAAAATTTAATTTTAACATTTTAAAAATATTTTCGTTGAAATATTTGTAAATATAAGAATTTTTTTAATGTGTTATTGTTAACGTGTTTTGATAAATAATATTAACCTTAAGCTTTATTAATGGGAATTTACTTGGAAATTAAGTGAAAATAAGCTTTGTGGTTTTTTTTTCTTTAAATTTGATAATTACAAATGATAAAAAGGGTGAGGCCCTACTTGCACGGATATATATGTGTTATCTCTAGTTTTCCTAATCAGTTGTGTGAAACTTGAACAAAATTTTGTAGTTAGATATACACATTCATGTTTATTCTATGCTCACGCAAATCTTTTAACTAATTTTCACAGTATATTACGTAGAAAATTGATAGTCTCCAGTAACTACTTTGTACCAATTGAGATATAGTTTCATCAGGCTAGTTAAAAATAGTAAATTTATGACTGATAAGATATCAAATAACATCGTAATTTATTAGTGAACTTACAGTTAAATATTATATTCAAAGGCTAATTAGACGTAAACATGTATACATAAATCATTTTATAAAAAAATATTTTAATTACTCGATAAAACGACCTAATCGTAACGGATTCTTTTTCGCCAGCTAGCGACTTTGACATTTTTGCAGGCGTAACAGTGTAATGGGAATGTGAGACTCATGTATCGTAAAATATGTTTTCACAGTTTTAACCCTATGGATTTTTTTATTCTAGTCCTAATATCCAGGGTTGCATTCAGATGCTTATATTACTTTTGCTTAGCATGCTAGAGTACAGATTTTTTGTCTTAATAAAATATATTTTTTGTTTTATTGATTCTATCACTTATCAGCTTACGTAGCTACGATAAGGGATTTGAATTTGATTAAGTTCACAGTGTTGAACAAAATTTTTAAATATTTTTTTTCACCCTTAAGTTTCTGTTAAAAATATGATTTGATTTTAAAAAATCCACGTCAACGTTAATATTATTTGTCTATACTTTTTTAAAACAAAATAATTATTTAAAATAAATTACACTGTTGGATATTCAAGAATATTCGCGATCATAAGCTTACATAAAGTAGTCCGCTGACAACTGATCGTGAGCAAGAGAGAGCAAGATGATATGTACGCCCTTGTATGAATGTATGTGCGTACGCGCATGTAAGATTTTGAGGCTCTGGCGCTCCGAATGCTAGTTCACGTCTGCTCGCTAAGCTATACGCATCACTACAAGTCGTTCTAGTTTTCATTTAATAAAACAAGTACTTAAATCTAAGCGTTTCATTTTCTCAAGAAGCGTAAAGAGGAGTTAATTAATATTAAAATACAATAATTTTTCGTTAAACATTTAGTTCAGTGTATCATTTATAGTGAAAGATGACTTTGTCGTAAAAATAAACATTCTCCTTTTCTCCCTTTTCCCTGTTACATGCCCGGCGTTAATTATATCATACCGTCCATTTATTTTTTCTAAATCTTTAACATACACTTAAATAAAAAAAAGAGAAGTAAAAACGAATAATGAAATTTTTGTTGAACTTTCACTACAAAAATCGAAGTCAAGAATTAAAACTTCGCAGTATGCATGTAAAAAACATTGTTTATAACATTGCAGGCTAGTCCATTGACACAGTTCAAGTAATGCCAGACTTGTGATCTTTAGACATTAATCATTGTGAAAATGAGAAATAAAATAGCTTGAACCAAGCAGAAATTAGGGTGTGTTTTCAGTCATTCATGTAAAATTATCAGACCAAACAGTCTTGGTTGGTAGAAAAAAATTCAAAAAAGAAAGAGACTGCTTGCGAAGGATCTGTGTTTTTTCTTTAAATTTAAAAGAGACAGGATAAGCAAGCTATACTTATAATTATAAAAGTGATTTAATCATATCTACTACGCACAACTAGACTAGTTAATTAGAGCTTCCGATTTCTCCTGACATCGCAAAGTAAGAGTGGGAATTTAGATCTTTCGCAATATGTCTCGCTCTTAATTATTTTTGACCACAGTCTATACATCGGATGCATTGGATATGTTCGGTTTATACTTGTACTTTGTCGGTAGGATAGCCACACTTCATACCATTTACCTCAATCTTTTTTTATTTTTACTATCCCCCCGTTTCAAGTTTCTCTTCAGTGGTTTTCTTCGAACCTACTTTGCATGACTTTTTTTACCTTATATCACTTGACATGCACTTTCAACATGTGTAGTTTGTATCAAAATTTTCAAAATTTTCTTTTTAATATCATCCAATAACTTTTTTAAGCTCTCTCCTTTCCTTTTTTATGTATATGTTCTTGTTTAAGTGCTTTTTCTGTTTCATAGTTTCATCACCTCATTTTTGTTCTAACGAGTATTTTCCGTGCCTGATACGTTTACATTACAAATCTGAATATTTAACTGGTTCTCTAGAAACTCCTTCATCTTAAAATCAATAACTTTGCCATTAAAATTCTTGCCTATAATAATAACATTGTTACTTCATCTTTCTCTTTCATCTCTTTACTTCATCGCTTTTAAGATGTTCATTTTTGTTGATGATGCCTCCAAATATTTTTTTTAACCTTTTATTTTCATCACATTTTTTTCTTTTTACTGCATTTCCTTAAATTTTTTTGTTAGCCTGTCTTTTTTTTCGTATCGTCTTCATAATTTTTTTATTTCTGTTCCTATCACAGTTTTAATTTTTTATATTCTTCATTTTACAAACTTTTTAGTAAAGTCATCACTTTTTGTTTTAAGCAGCATTTTAACCTAATTTTTCAGAATTGATTCTTTTTCATACTTCATTCTTCGCTTTTTACTTCTAACCTTACATCTATGGTTACCAGATTCCTGGATCGAAAAATCGTGCAAACCCAATCATTTTAACTTGAATTTTGTTTTTCTTATGATCAAAGTATTGCACAACAATAGGGAGTAGTATTTAATGACCGTGGTTACTGCCATCTGCACTAATGCTTATAAAATTCGATTTTCGTAGATCTTCGTAAATAATCTTTTCCACTCGCGCTGATATGCCATAATATACGATAGCTTCAGCTTTCGTTCTGGCACATGATTTTTTTGCAGCTCTTTAAGAATCGGGTAAAATTCCTTTTAACAAACCGTCAGTGCAATCTTGAGAAATGAAATTTTAATTGTGCGTTACCACATGAAATGCAAGAACCCCCTCGGCTGCACATATTTTATTACCCAATGAAGCTGCTTGAATAGCTTTACGATGCTTATCATTTTTCATATGAGCCTCCAAATCTGCAGAACTTATAAATGATATACCTATTTACTAACATACTAATATTAATATCGATGTATAAATGCAAAAGTTAAAATTTTTTAAGATGATTCAGTAAATATTTAAGTGTGATTTCTGCAACTTCATGCATACTGAAAGTATTTTGATTGTGTAAAAGGCCACCTTAATAAGTTTCTTTACGCATTTCTGTGCTTCCTTTCTAATTGTGAAAAAAATTTTGATTTTAAACTGAATTGCACCGTTTTCTCTGGATCTTAGCATTAACAATTTTTTTTAATCATACCGTAATTTGACTACATAGTTATACTAGTAACATTTTTAAAAAAATCTCTTGTTTGGCCCATAACGAAATGATATTCAATGTTTAAATTTATTTTTAGATGCATATAAATCAGGCTATTCAAAAACTATATCTAGTATGCCTATAGGTAAAAAAGGGGGGCTAGAACAATCGATGAAATGTATGCTGAAGTATTTAAGGTGGCAGGCAAAGTCAGCTGTTTCTGACTTAACTAAGATTATTTAATGTAGCTAATACTATGTAAAGAATACTCGGAAGTAGGCATGTAGGAGGATTTTAGAATGCTCTCTAAAATTACTTTGTTGAGTAGGAATATTTATTTACCTTTGTTACATAGATTTAAGTATACCTGTCAACCTCTAGTCCCTTTTTTGACTCTAAAAACTTCCAACCTCTAAAAAGGTCCCCTTTATTTAGATTTAACATTTATTAACGTATTATTTAATCGTATAAACATTTATTACGATGCATAATTGAGGTGTGGATTATAAAAAGGCGTACACGTAGTTTTAAGTAAAATGCTTGAATTATACGTGTTAAATATAAGGAGGCAATTCACACACGGAACTACACTGTTACCAAATGTTTCGTTATTCAAATTAATTATATTTTGCTTCCTTGTATTTACGAATCTCCTTTTCCAAGTGTTGCTGTTTACTTCGTCCTCTTTAGTGTAATTCGTAAAATCTGTTATTCTATTATTTGTTATAATAGTATGCATATCTTGATTACACCAAACCCTAATTACTTATTTTTTTGTTAGAATAATAAGTTAAGCATACTCATCTATTAAATATTAATTTATTCAGTGCATCTATTAGTTTTTTAACTGGAATCAAGATAGTTGCTTGTTTAGGTACGTACAAGGCGTTTTTTGAGATAATATTATTAACCTTGTTTTTTCTCATAACCTCTATTGTTACATCGCTGGAACTAACGGTTCGTAGTTTGTGTGCGTTAGCTATGCTTACAAACTTTTGCATCAGTATTTCTACAATTTTCAAACCAATTCTCGTTTATTGATGTATGTTATGTTGCAACCAGAATTTAGATACCAATTTTTTTATTGACATCATTCTTATACACACAAGCTAGTCAAGCGACAGCTTCTTTATCTGACTTATTTCGATTATTTTCAATACACACCTTATTATGATCCATGTTTTTGTTCTTACTGTAGTAATCTTTCGCTAGACAGCCGTATTTATTGCATTTAAAACATTCAAACTAATAGCTCTTTTCTTTAGAAGTGTATTTTTGATTGCTTGTTTGTCTTCGTATGTAATAAGCATTATCATTGCTTCTTATTGCTTAAACTTTGACATATCTTGTTATAATTTTGATTTCATCTTTTTACCTGTTATAAGATTTTTTTTAAATAAAACTCATCGACCAAGGTCAAGTAAATAGGTACAAAGGAAGAATTCTTGCTTGTGGATTCATGCAAAAATCTAGTATTATTTTTATTCTTTATTTATTTATTTCATACTCCGTCCCTTTCGGGTTTGGAGGGCTTCCGTTACATTTCTTATCGTTATCTTTGCACATTACTTTCACATATGTTTTACATTTTCATTTATGATTTTCAAGTTACATAACCTATACTTATTAGTAAGTAAACAAAAACATAAAATAAATAAAAAAAACTTTTCAAAGATAATTTGATTCTAATTTAAAATTCATATTAACATTTATATTCAAATTTAACTAGAAATAAAATAAAATAAAATCTATTAATAATACTGAAACAGTAAGTCACTTTTTCTTTTATATAATATTAGAAACTAAAAAAAAATACTGTCCATATAACCACTGCAATTAAATAAATTAAATCCTAAATACTACAGTCTTTTTGAAAGTATATTTACACTTCACTTTACACTTTACACTGTTTTTCTTGATCCTTTCTCTTCTTTCTTCTCTCTTCTAATATCCTACCCTTCTTCCTTCTTGATTTCTTCATCCTATTTCTCTTAGCACTCTCAGGAACTCTCCCCTTCTTTTATTTTCCTAACTACTCTTCTCAATATTTCTATTTCTTTTGCGCTCTTATCAAGTATATCTTCTATTACTTTTTAGCTCCTTGTTTTTTCGCATCTCTTTAGTATGTGTGTATGATTTTCCTCCTCTTCCTTGCATAATCTACATTTCCTTTCTTCTTCTTTCTTCTAATGTTCTCTGCTTTTACATTCATTACCACATCTAAATCTTGCCATTAACTTTCTATCTTTTATTAATATTTCCATCTTCAGATATTCTGGTTCATCCTCTGTTATTATGTTCTTGTATATCTTATTATATCTTGAGTTTTTTATCTTTTCTAATCTTTTTTCTTTTTCCTTTCTTCTTATACTCTCTATTATCTTAAATCTTACTTGCTCTTTGAATTCTGTCCCTCTCATGTATCTTGTTTCTGTTACTTCCTCTTCCTTTAATATTTCCATTCTCTTTTTTGTTACTCTTTCTATGTTTTCTCTTTCTTTATCTTTGCCTTTTTCTCTTATGCCTTCTTTTGCTAATTTAATTTTTTAGTCCTTAATCTTTTCTTCAAATTTTATTGCTCTTCTTAGCGCCTTCATTTTCATGCTTTCCAATTTACATTCTTCTTCCACTAAATAATTTGGTGTATTCCTGTCTAATCCCAATAACCACTTAATATATTTTCTTTGTATACATTCCAATCTCTCATCTTCTTCCCAGCCCCATACTTCTGCTCCGAATAACGCTATACTCTCCACTAATGCCACAAATAACTTCTTTCTTCTTTGATAACTATACTTAAATATCCTTTCACCTATACTCCAAGCGCTTTTCATCGCCATTATAGCCTTTCTCTTCCTTTCTTCCAAATGCCTTTCATTACTACCATTTTTTTGTAAAATATATCCCAGATGTCTAGTTTCTGTCACTTCCTCTTGCTCATTTTCTCCCCATTTCCATACTCTATCTTTCCTTGCTCTTTTTTCGAATACTAAAATTTTTGTTTTTCTTTCGCTCAAAATCATTTTTTTTGTTCTCAATGTACTTTTTGAACCTTTTTAACATATCTTTTAGCTCTTCTTCTCTGTCTGCTATTAAAACTATGTCATCAGCGTAGGATAAACTCCATATTTTTTCATTTCCTATACTGCATCCTCCTACGTGCCCTTTTCTCATTTCCTCTTCTAGATCCGCTAGGTACACATTAAATAATGTCGGGCTTAATAGACACCCTTGCCTTACTCCTCTCTCTCTCTCCAAAATTCATCTGATATTTCATCTCCTACCTTCACTATATTTATAGTTTCTTTGTATATATCCATAATTCTACTTATCAATATTTTACTTACCTCCATATCTTGCAATCTTTCCTTCAAAACCGTTCTATCTACTCTGTCAAATGCCTCTTTTAGATCAATAAAGCATGCGAATATTTTTCCTTTTGGTTTACTTAATTTGTCTTCCACTATGTGCTTCAGCGTATAAATTGCTTCCATTACTCCTCTTCCTTCTCTGAATCCAAATTGACTTTCTGCTAATTTTTGTTCAATCTCTTTTTTTAATAATTCATTTAACATACTCGCGTATATTTTATATGCCATGCATGTCAAAGTTACCCCTCTGAAATTATCCAGCTCCTCTTTATCACCTCCTTTATAAATTGTACATATCACTCCTCTTCTCCATTGTACTGGAATCCTTCCTTCTTTTCATACTTTCTTCATCAATTCCCATAGCGCTGCATTAACCTCTTTTGGCATATATTTCCATATTTCATTTTCTAGTTTGTCATCTCCTGGTGCCTTCCTCGGTTTTAACCTATTTATTAACCTCTTCAACTCTTCTTTGCTTAATTCTTCTTGGTCCTGTGTACTTTTCTCTATTCTTGCATTCTCTTCTTGCACCTCTTCTATCATCATAGCTTTTTCATCCTTACCGCCTAGTTTCCTCATAAAATGCCTTCTCCATTCTTCAATTTCTGTCTTATTATTAACGCCTACTTTCTTCTTTCTATATCTATTTATATAATTCCAAATTTCTCTTTCTGATTTTGCGACCTTTATATTTTTTTCCTCTGTTATTTCATACCTTTTTCTTTTCGCCTCGCACCAATTTCTATACTCTTTCTTTTTGTTAATGAGATAGTTTCTATCCACTTTCTTTTTTCTCCATAGCTCCAGTATTTTTCTCAGCTCCTTCTTTTTTGTTTTCCATTCTTTGTCATACCACTTTCTTTCTCCCAACCTCCATACCTTAGACTGTTTTTTAGTTTTTGGTACTGCTGCTTCTATTGCTTCTTTTATTTCTTCCCATCTTCTTTCTACTTGTACCTCGTATCCTTCGCACCTCTCCTGGTATTGGTCTATCAATTCTTGCGTCCATTCTCTTCTTGAAATTTCCTATTCTACCTTTCCCCTATCTTTTACCATCTCTATTTCATTTTCTAAGTATATTTCTAGCGGCATGTGATCTGACTCTGTTCTTTGTCCTATTTTTAATTCTTTTATCTGATCTAACGCTTCTTGATTACTTATAACATAATCTGTTACTGACTCACCTCTGCTGCCAATGTACGTGTAGTTTCCTTCTTCTCCTTTTTGTCCGTTAACTATACCCCATCCTTCTTCTGTTATTTCCTTAATTAACCTTCTTCCTTCCTCGTTTATTGTTTCATCCTTTGATTTCCTGTTACTCACTTCCTTGCTTTCAATCTCCATCTCACTGACCCATCTACCTTCCCTGCCTGTCCTCGCATTCCAATATCCTGCCAGTATAATACCCCTTTTTCCTGCGTTCCTATTTTTTCTTTTATAATTTCCATTGTCTTTGCCACGTCTTGGCAGTATACTCCTATGAATGTCCACTCTTGTTTGCCATATTAAATCTCTTGTTTTACTATGTTATCACTCAATTCCTCGTAATTTTTAATTTCTAACTTCTTATTAATTTCTGTAACTATTCCTCCTTTCGCTCTACCTTTTTTATGTTCTCTTTTTGCTGCAACAAATTTCCATTCATACTTTTTCGACATCTTACTTTCTATATCTTCCCATTAATTTTTCTCTAACCATGTTTCTACTAACATTATAATATCAAAATTATTTAAATATTTCCATACTTCCACGTCCTTATTTAACACTCCTGCTATGTTCCAAACGCATATATTAACACTTTTTTTCTTTTCCTCCTCCAACTCCCTCTCCTCCTTCCCTTCTTGTCCTCTTTATTCTTGCGATCTTCCTGTTATCTTCCCCTGTATCCTTCTTCTTTCTTTTAGGAAATTTCCCTTCCATTCGTTGTATCTATACCACTTATCATCAATCATCATTTTCATATAGCCAATTTTTGTGGTTTTTCCTTCGTTTCTTTGTTCCTTTGATTTATCTAATATCATTCTTTGTATTTCTCTTTCTTTTCGTGTCAAATCATTTTCAATGTATATATTCCTTTTTCAAGCTTCTTCTTGTTCATCATGATACTGTCTTTCATTTCCTTGCTTTCCAATTCTACTACTACCATTTTTATATCACTTTTTCCTTTCTTTACCACTATTTGAGTAGCATTTTTCACCTTTACATGGACATTGATTTTCTGTTCCACAAACTCTTCCACCTTTTTTTCTATATTTTCTTTTTCTATAATTGCACCTTTAATGACAATCACCTGCTTCTCTCCTCTCTCCATTCTTTTTCTCTTTTTTCTAATCTTTTCGTCAACTCAAAGATACTATCCAATCTCTTTTCTATCCTACTCATCTTATCATTTTGTTCTTTAACATCCTGACTTTTATCCTTTTTCTCTTTTTCTCTCTGAAAATTCAGAGTGGATTGTAGTTTAATTTTTGGATTTGTGTTTGTATTACTTCTCGTGTTAAGATTTGCGTTTTTTTCTGTCATTTTTTAAATTCTACCGACTCTACAGATATCTTCCTTAATGACTCTGTCAATTCCGGTAATTAAGTAATTCTTTTTATCGACTGCCGGTAACCAGTTTGTCAAAAACTTCTTTATCTACTGTCGATAAAAAAATATCCTTCTTTTCCCTGAAAAATTTAAGATTCCTTGTTTATCGACCACGTAACTACCGTCGGAAAATTTGGTATCTTCTTTATCTACTTTCTGTGTTGGTAACCGCTAAGAAGAAATCACCTTTCCCTGCCCGTGCCCTTCCCTCTTACTGGGTTTCCTAACCTCACTTTTTCCTATACCTCTGTTTGTCCACTTTTTCACTATTTACTGTTCACTTTTCTTTAATTAGTATCACTTCTTTCTTTCCCCATTTTCCTTCGTATACCACTTTTTCCTTTGTTTATCCGATTGCACTATTCTTTTGCGACTTGCATTGACGTCTTGTTCATCTCTCACGTTCTCTGTCCTACCTGTTTTTCAATCCTTTATAATCCTTCTGTTTCACTTTCTTTTTTACTTTTTGTCACTGTTTATTATGTCCTCATGTATTTCACCACTTTTTTAAGACTTTATTACAGCTATCTACCCTTGCTTTTTCTTCTATTTATTGCTTTATTCAGGAGCTCACTTTTACACGTCCACTCTCCTACGTGTCTACAACGGAAGCCCAAAATCTAGTATTTAATTTCATGATACATAATTTCCTGTAACAAGGTAAAGTACCTTGAGGCTTTTCTTAGTTTTTGCAGCTAGGTTCTAACAGCTTTTGTATTATCTGGACATTAAGGGTGCTTTCCTTAACAGTAAATTAATAAAAGAATTATACGTAGCACAATCTCAACTTTTTAGTAGCAAGAATCATTTTATTCAAGTGCTCATAAAAGTAGAATATAATGTTCATTAAAAGCTTATTAGATTTCAATTACATTTAATTAAAAACAGACTAGTAAGTCTTTGTTCGGAAGACGATTTAAAATGTGTTCGGAAAAAATTTATAAATGTGTTCATTCTTACACTTCAAGTAGATAGTGAGATTGTGCTAGCTACAACAAAGAACATTCGGACACGGCCAGTAGCAGAGTTACAGAAGTATCTAGTAGTCAAAAATCTTAGGATGTTATAACAATTTTGGAATATAAAGGTTATAAAAGATGAAAACAAAAATACAATATGCATAAATCAAGAACCATACGTATATTAAGTTTTTGAAAAATTCAGATGAAAAACTGCCACCTAACTCTTGCACCTTTGGATATCAACGAAAAAATTACTCACATAGACCTAAACAAGGAACAAGAAAATTTTCCATACCGAGAACTAATAGGCAGTATCCGGTACTTAAGTCAAATAACAAGAACTAAAATCTGCTATGCTGCTTTACGCTTACATACTTTTAATAAAAAAAATCTAGGAAAGGCACACATTTCAGTAGCAAAAAAAAGTGATTAAATAGCTAAAAGGTACTAAAGACTGCAATATGCAACACAACTTAAATACTTAGGATCTTGTAGCTTATTCTAATGTATATTAGACATGTCATACTTTAGATAAGAGATCCGTATATGTGTATGTGTTCCTTTTTCAAGAGATAGTAGTTTCATGGTCCATGAGGAAACAGTCCACTACAGCACTTTCATCACGTGAGAAAGAATAAATGACACTGACAGCCGCAGCCCAGAAAACACTATGGTTAAGAAACTTGCTTTCAGAAATACTTCCTAAATTGCTTAGTGGACCGAATAAGATTTTCATGGACAACAAATCAGTAATATACTTAGAAAAAACTGCATGGCGTATAAGCCACGTACGAAGAATATTAACTGTAAATATAATTTTATAAACGACTCGGTCCATTCAAGAATAATAAGCTTAGAATATGTGAGTACTAAAGAAATGAATGCAGATTTCTTAACTATAAGTTTAAGTTTAACTAAACATGCGTTTTGTACCTATGATGTTAATTTGATTTAAAGTATTTTTTTTTGTTATCTATTTTTGCTAAAGTTGTTGAATTAATATTTTCAAATTCGAGTAGAAGTATAAGTAATGAAAATCTTATACTATACAGTTTATTTTATTAGTATGGGCAAAGAAGCACACATTTATGTATACATCCATATATATAATAAATTTTCTCCTTGTACGCAGTACGAATAATTCTAGCATGTTACCAAAAACTACGTTTGCGCCATTTTATTATTCAAACCTCTATTTGTTATCAAAAATATGGCTTTATAAAAAATAAGTTGAATTGTTAAAAAAAAAATGAGAAGAATTTTTTTGCGTTTTTTTCAGTTAGTGTGTTTGAAATAAGTGCTGAGAACACTACATAATATTTAACTATCATGTGGCGCGAATGATGTAGAGCTGTCATCACCTTATTGACTTTCTCTCTTTTAAAACAAGTAAAGTTTTAGTTACACTATTTATTTTTTTTATGAAATCACTTTATCGTTATTTCATTAATTTATTTTTGATTTTTTTTATTACTGCCTGTAGAAAACTTTCTAATGACTTGCCATATTGTTTTTTCTCATTGCCTCGAAGACTGTAGATTCAGAATATTCTTATGTAAGATTCTTAATGATGAAAGTTAATTAATTCTGTAACTGCTTATCATCAAGTTATTGTCTTTGTACATTGTAAGTTCTGTGTAGCTTTTTTACTTACTTACAGGCACCTTAATTTTTACTAATATTTTTATGTTTTTACATAAAAATGCAGTGTAACGATTAATAAATATAAAAAATTATACTGTAAAAATAACAATACCTTATCTGTTTATTGTACATTGATTTTAATTTTTAGGTACATGTAAGAATCCTTTAATTTATTTGAAGTGTTTAGGTAACGATACTAGAATATGTTTATTTACTTTCTTAACACTGCTTATCGATCTTACAGAAAAAACTTATGGTTATCAATCTATGATAATTACTGGAAAATAACTTTGTTCTTACTAAAAAACAAAAATTTTTTTTTTTTTTGTGTCTATAATTTCAGGTGTAATGACCTTTTTCTTCCTTCAACCTTATTTTATTTTTATGTAGAACTATCAGTTTCTAACTTTATATTGCATGGATAGTATAAATCATTACAGCATACGTTAATAAACAATAAATTATTTTGCTGGAAACGATTCCTCATTAAACGAATTAGAATAAGTAGATATTATTTTTAAATATGACTTTTGTTATTATAACTTACATGCATCAAACGAACTTGTACTAAAGTAAAAGTACCAATTATGAAACAAATTTTCGCATTTTTTTCTGTATTGTCTTAAAAAAAGCAGACATGCTTTAATGTTAGTGATTTTGGTTTTTCTTAAATCGTTCCAACTTAAATAACTTATTATAATTTTTTTATATTATTTTTATGCAAAATAGACTGTTTTTTTATAATAAAATTGAAACATCTTATATGTCCCTATTATGAAAAAACACTAAAAGGCTTGTCCCAGTGTATTATAATTCATGTCCCGATTATGGAACTTCCTTCATAAAGTAATTTGTGGGAACTAATTTTAAGTTACTTGGAGTACGTTGCTTAAATGACACGATTTCCTTTTGATACAATTGCATTTCATGCCAATCAGTTAGTTGTATTGGAATTGAATTTCATTTTAAAAGTTCGCATCATAATACGGACAACTAAATATGTTAGGTTATGTTTTATTATGTCCCTATCATGAAACCATTATACAAAGAAACTTATTTTACTTTGAATTGAATGCTATAATCGAGCCTTTTCAGTTTAAAAATATTAAAATTAACTATTAATTGCTTAAAAATAATTTTTTGGTGATATTAGTTGTAAAATAGCATATATAGTTTCATGTTTCGTGAATTGGGACATGTTCCGTCAATTGGTACATTTACCTTTCGTTAGTGTTAAAACTTCCCACTGTATTTTTATCACATGGTACTGAAAATATCAAAACATTTATTTTAATTAATTGTCATTTTTAAATTGAATGTTTTGAAAAACGTTTTTTTTTTACATGTACTCGGCTTTGGTCAGTTAATAGGTTATTTAATTTTAAATCAATTTCTTTTAATGATGTGTAGTAAACACCGATCATCAATGTGATAATTTACTTGTACTTTTACGATCTTTTTCATGTTAAGTGTTAGTTTCATTGATATTTTTTCAAATATATTTTTAGTCAAATGTAGTTTTAAGTATTTCTACTTTTGAAAAAAGTGGATGTTGCAATCTCTTTTTCGATTGTTTTATAAATTGATAAAAATTATAAGTATTGAAAGAATCTGAAATAATTCTGACTACCTCATTCGTTGTACTTTTGTTTTCTTCTATAAACACAAGATTTGTAAAAAGAATGATTTTACGCAAGTAATCATAATGCAAAATATGCATGGTTATTTTTCGTTTAGAACTTAAACAATATCACAAAAGTAATTTTAATTCTTGTAAAAAATTTTCTTATGCCGTTTGATCCAGAACTTGACTATCAATCAATTAGTAGTTGAATTTAAACTATGTGTCAAGAAAGGTGAAAAAAGTTTTACTTGTTACCTCTGTGTTAAATGTTTCGTATAAAACGTAAATATTGATCGTTTATAGGTTGAGTCTATATATTTTTTTTTATTTGCAAAAATTTTTGCGACTTGAACGTAGTCGTGTTTTGACTTTTTAATGTATTAGGCATCCAATTATAGCTAAGGTGAAAGAAATTTTATCAAGTAAGTTTTAACCCTAAGTATGATATTCAACTAAGTTCAACTAATTAATAATGTGAATCAATTATTTCTATCCTATTGGGTTGAGAATATAAAATGTACTATTTATTAACTATGCAATCATTTGCTGTGATTAATAATAACTTAAAAAGCAATTTTCATTAAAATAATGTACTTTGATTGCACGTAGAAAAAAAAAACTCTGATAAGTATTTATTTGTTTCTTGAATGATAAGTCATGTTGCTAACGTGAAAGAAATTCTGAACCAGAGTAAGGAAGTTAAGCAAAAAGCGTAGGTGGGGACTGCTATACTAGTTAATAAATGTAAAACTTTTGCACGCTTTTGTGACTTATTTATATCACCTGGTATCACTTGTTAATACATTTGTTAATAAAAATTTTAATCATGTTAAAGGTCATTATTTTATTTTCTGTTTAAATAAACCGGTTTTTCTGATTAGTTATCGCACGTGCAAAATTTCTCAATTAACTCGTTTCTGCGATGCCGCCAAAAACTGTGCTTTAAAAGAAAAATTCATTTTGTCTAATCAAGTTGCAAAATAATTGCCTCTGTGTAATCAATTGAATAAGTAATTGTTTAGTATAGTGCAACTTGTAAGTCTGCACAACTAGTCAGCGAAAGCTGCCTGTAATCTGTCTGAGTACTGAAAGCGTGTATTGAAAGTTATGTAGTTTATGAGCAACTAAGCTTGTATATTTTTTTTTTTTTTTGGTTAGCTGTGACCATGCGTCTTATTATAGATTTTCTTCATTACATTTATAAAAAAAATTGAATATTCAAACGCCTGCTGCGATAGTATCTAAAATTTGTATTCTTTATTTTGTGTTGCAGGCACCTTTCAATTTCGACTAGTTACATTTAGCTGACTAAGTATCTTATTATGTGTACAAGAACTAATTTTCAATAAAATGAAAGAGTGATATCTAGATCATTTATTATTACTCTCCTCACAAACATCTGCTGCTTCTCCTTAGCTTCCTAACAAACTTCATCAAATCGCAACAAAAGTTATAACATGTTTTAAAAATAACGAAGTAGCAGTAAGTTTAAAGGCACTTTGATAGTTAGAAAAATGGTTGTACCCCTATGTGCTAAAAACAAAGCAGATTATTTACGTTAGAACTGGATAGCATTTTGTCGCACTGAATTAAATTTTTAAAATAACTCTACTGTGTACAGTAATCTTGGACACGACATAAGACTTACATCAAAAATTAAAAAAACAGATTAAACGTATATTTTAAAAAACAATTTTCCCAAAAAAATTTTATCTGCACATATTACAATACTTCACACAATACGATTCCAAAATTCTAATGTTTAATAATTACGTCTATATTTACAGGCTGAAGAAGGAGCTCAAACTTCTCAGATATATTCGCAACTACTAGCTGCATATTTATTCAAAAATCAATTGTAAGTTATTCCTAAATAATAATTAAAATAAATAAATAACAGTCAGTTTTTAAATTATCTTCCGATAAATAGTAGAAAATAGAAAAATGTTTTCAAGTATTGTATTCAAAACTTTTATACATAACTTTTGGGAAAGCTTAAATAACTAATGGTTAGCTGCTTTATTTCCATGTGTAGACATGGAACATGACATTACTATATTAGATGCAAATTAAAAGTAAAGGCTACCTGCCCACCGTTGTTATAATTATGTGATCTGAAAAATGTTATTCTGTGGACTTTTCCCTTTCAACAGTCAGCTCAACCAATTATGATTTCTCTTTACTTTTTGCTTGACCACACATAGTCACAGTTCTCTATAAACACTCAAAAAATGTACGGTACAGTTATCTCAACTGTGCTGCCACTATGACTGTATTTGTCCAAACAGACAGCTAAAAACTCTGTCTTCTTGCGAACCAAGTACAGTCTGCTTGTCATGACCAACTAACAAGAAAAGTATCCAAAGTTGTCGGACGCTAATATTACTGAAATTTCGACATGTAATAAGGTATGAAAAAATATTAGACACGTGTATTTTTTAATCGGCCCATACGCAGTTCTTAAGGGTAAAAACAACCCCTAAAATTCATTTTCTAAAACCGTTTTTCTTAAATATCTTGGCCTCAACTCTATACTTTATAATTAAAAAAGCAGAGGTTATTTCTCGCAAAAAGGACGAGTACGTTACATTATTTTAAGCAGTAAGCAATAAAGCTTACGTGTTTTGGGCATTTTTACAAATTTTACCGATAAAAGGGGTAGAGCACCCCTTAGAGAAAAAATCAATATGTACATGTTTTAAGTCATCTAATTTCGTTGATATTGTAAGGGTTTTTGAGGTCACCGATTACAAATATATCATCAGATTTTGTAAATTCAAAATGGCAGATCCTATGTAGTGGACAAAAAGGCGAAAAAGTCATAATTTCAATAGAAAATTGTGCACTAGTTTATCAGCTAGCTGATTACGTATTTTATATCAATTTTTGAATATTCAAAATACCTCGTGCTTTAAACCGTTCATCTCCAAATTCCTATACCCCAAATAGGCTGGAGCATAGTGGTGCCAAGTAAAGAAAAAAGTGCTAAAAATTCGTGGTTCACTGGAATTTAAGCTTGAAAAAATCGTTTCATAACTTATTTCGTTCCTTTGTTAAGCTCTTAAAAAGATAAAGTCTCTTGCTTGTGTATCTAAATGCCGAATATAGATGTATAGTACATCGACATGCAGACTACTAATAAAATTTCAGTTTTTCCCAGATATCTTTACGAATTTTCGACTGATTGAAATCATTCTTAATGGAGATTGAAGACGATGAGAAATATTATGACAACAAATTTTTTCATAATTTTGAGTGCAAAATTAAAATATAAAACCTCTGACTATCTCATTTTTTTTAATAATGAATATTTTTTTGGAGATAACATACCTAACTTTTAATAGAAAATAATGTTTCCTAATAGAGGTTAAAAATAGTATAAAGTAACGTTACCGTTTTGAAGCCATATTCTAATTTGGAAGTGCTGATAGTCTCGTTTTTTCGAAAAAAAAGACGTTTTTTCGAGATAATATACTGAATTTCAAAATGAACAATAATTCTCGATGATAATTGAACATAGTATCAGTATAATTAAAAAAAACTCTTCAAAAATTTCGGCACCTAAAAGCATAAAAAAATCTACAGTAATGATACTTTATACTACCTTTCACTCTTGATCAAGAATTATTACTACTTATTTAAAATTCGCTATAAAATATTGAAAAACAAAGTCATTTCTTCTAACAAATGAGATACTCAGCGGTTTAGATTTTAAATTGGGCTTAAAAAATTCTCAAAAAATTTACAGTCATGTTACTTGATACTATCTTCAACCTCTATTAATAATTATTACCATTCAATTAAAACTTGCCATTATATCTCTAAAATACGTCTATTCTGTGAAAAAACGAGATAGTCAGCTATTTAAAATTTGAATTGAATGATAAAAATTATTAAAAAATTAAAGCAATAATCCTTTGAATTATCTTCAATTTTCATCGAAAATGATTTCAATCAATGAAATGTTCGTGAAGATATCTTGGAAAAGCTGAAATGTTATCAGTTATCTGTATGTTGACGTGTTATACATAAAAATAAAGTATTTAGATACACAGGCAAGGAACTTAGTTTCTTATAGAGCATAACAAAAGGAACAACCTAAGCTATTAATCGATTTTTTTAAGCTTAAATTCCAGTGAAGCACGAATTTTTTCACTTTTTTCTGCATTTGGCAGCACTGTGTGGAGGCCTGAGCATGTAAACTGCAAAATCCCAAACCCCTTAACCCCAGACAGGCCAAAGGCCTGTGTTTCTTAATTGATTAATCTCAAACCACTAAACCCCAGGCAGACTGTAGGTCTATGTATTTAAACCGCAAAATCCTAAACTCCTAAGCCCCAGGCAGACCAGAGGCCTGAATGTGTAAACCGCAAAAATCAAAACCCTGAAACCCGAGACAGGTCGGTGCTGTGGCCTGTATTTTCTAATTGATAAATCTCGAACCCCTAAATCTCAAGCAGGCTGTAGGCCTATGTATTTAAACCGCAGAATCTTAAACTCCTAAATCCCAAAGAGGCTAGGCCTGTGCATATAAGTCGTAAACTTCCAAACCCTTAAACCCCAGTTAGGCCGAAAGCCGGTGCTTTTAAACTATGAAACCCGTAAACCTTAAGTCCCAGACGAGCCAGAAATCTGTGTTATTAAATCGGAAAACGTCAAACCTTTCAATCGGAGACAAGCCGAAGTCCTTTGACTGAACTGAAAAACTCCTAGCTCCTAAGCCGCAGACAGGCCGGTGACATATTCATAGTATTCATCTTTTGTATTTAGTTATTCATTCATTTATTTACTTATTTGTTTATTTATGGGACTTACTTACTTCTTACAAAAATAGCAACAAAACGAAATTAGTGAGTAGTGCCAAGTAATTCAGTAATATAATAAATTTTTCTTTAGAAATACCTTAATACATTTAGACAGTTACATTTCATGGGTAAATCAAAATATTTATTTATTTTCACACTCAATAAACAGTTAACATCATTACAATACAAGAATACACAGAATTGTCACTTTAATTATGCTCAATAAGTCTGTGATAATCTCATAAATAATAATGAAGTTTAAAGAAAAAACGTACCTTGAACTGTATTTAATGTTTTCGTTGATTCGTATGTATTGGATTTAATTATTGTGCACGATCTGTATATTATTATATGTAAAAATTGTTACTCATTATAATATTATTTATCATTATATGATTTACAATAATGATAATCATGAAAGAAATGGGTTGAACACAACGTTTTTACACTACGAGAATGTTATAATAGCCCTTTTACCATTTATGTCGCATTTTACATACTCAGAGTTGAAACAGTTGTCCAGTATTTCATAGCTTTTTTTATAATCTAAATAAATCATTGGTTTTTACACATTGGTCATCTTTATCATGTACATCTCTGTCGTCGTTTACATACTCATCATCTACAGGAATATCATCAGATGGTATAAAATTGTCGTCGTGTTGTAATGCCTCTTCCACTTCATCATCTGTACCTCTTACTTTTACAGAACTTTAAATAATGTTAAACAATACTTCTACTACACGTTTTTCTTCGTCATTTATTGGTAATTTATTTTCTTGATAAAAATCTTCCAACATTTATGTTAAAATAAAAACTACAATGATAACGTGTATGTTACGTACGAAAGCATATAGCTATGCGTGCGTGCGCCTCCGTTGGCTTGGGCCCGAAAGGTAGGGGAATAAAGAGGAGAAGTGCTAAGAAAGGGAGAGCGAAGAAAGAGAGTAAAAGGAAGATTAGCTAGGGACGTGAAAGTGGAGGGACCAAGTCCGCGAGACTAAAATACAAGCGTAACTTCCCTCGATTAAAAGTAATTCTAATAAAGCACAAGTTAATAACAAGTCATGCTTTTATATAATCCCACACCGAGAAACCCAAGTAACAGCTGGTGTCAGAAGTGGGATATAGACAAAATTTTTTACGGTCTGTCTCGTGTGCTGAAATTACTTTGTCTCGCGAAACAAAAATTTTTTTTTAATTGATCAACGTAATGAACTTATAACAACAACAAAAAAAAGAAAATATCTCTCATCAAAAAAAGTGTTATACATGCCAGATGCCAAACTCAGCGTGTCAAGCACAAAAACATAAAAAAACTCTAAAATTTGGAGGCGGAGTAAGAAGGAATGACTGCATATCAAGCAAACGAAACAACATACCGGAACACTAGAGGTAACTGTCAAACACCGAATCCAGGGAAATACGGACAGAAAGCAAATACGGTACGCCGAGGGTGGACAGCAGCCACAGACGGAACATGGGATACACTACACAAAAAAGAGAAACAACAAAGAAAAGCAGCAGCAGGTCAACTCCCAGAAGGATCCAAAGGCCAACTTATGGAGATACACAGGATCATCAGCGCACTAGCCGTTGTGACAGAGTTCTGTTAAGTAAATTTCCAAGTAGTTTTTATATATTACACTCATAACTCCCGAGGGAAATACGCACTCAGAGAGATAGTTTTTATGCATCGATATTATTATCAAATCGGAAACTTTAACAACATTGGTAGTGATACGTAATTGCATACACGAACATATACATAATAGTTAAGCGAAAAACATCCCATACAAAAAATAAACAATAAAAATTTAATTTATGTATATTAGATGGAGGAGGACGAAAAACCGATAGGGACATTAAGGACACGAACATTCACGAGATAATACGGGATGACATAGACAATGACGTAATATAAATCAGCTTAGAGCATGGTACGGAATCATGGGCAGAGTGGCGGAAATCGAGTAAGAAAAAGAAGCTGTTTATGATAAAGATGATAAAAAAACTCACATCAAACATAGTAAGATAGAAACGAATCTGGGAAGCCAGGGAGACCTCACGGATGCAGTAGAGCGAGAAATTTCTCCTACCGCGGAACGTAGGGTAATCCCTAAAACAGATTATACATTAGCCCCATTGACCCGAAATAACAGAACTAGCGCTATGAATGACTTGACGACGTTGGCAACCCGCGAAGAATCACGGGCTCGATCAAATACATGGACACAACTCCTGTTCACTCAAAACAATGATACAACAAATAGGGACGAAAATTTTATTGGAAATCATGACATACATAATAGAGCCTATAAGCATGATTTTGTAGATATACATTATACATACCAAACAGGTGATAGGTACGAACGCACGCAAAATTACGCCCTAGGGCTGACAGAGCATGCGTTACAGCAAACTCACACACGCGGGTTACAAAACTCCCTAGCCACATTGAGTAATCTTACCAACAACATACTAATATTCGATGGTGACCCAGTAAAACTCCCATTGTTCGAACAAATGACTAAAATAGTATCCTCTACAGTAGGACCACTACATGAAAAATTCCTCATAGGAACCCTAGCAAACATTACGAAGTTGGGCAAGCGAATTCGTTCCCCGATTGGCACAATTTTTGACAAAAGATCAATTTTTGACAGAGTTAAAAATAGATATACTTGCACCGACAACGCCACCACCTTATTGGCAAAACTAAGAATCGTATCACAACAAATAAATGAGCCGGTAGATTCGTACTGTGACCAAATCCAAGCAATATACGGCCGAATAATAATTCTATATGACATGAGCTCAATTTACTCACCAACATAGAAGATGTTGCTAAAAAAAAAGCAGAGAAAGAGTCAGTAAGGCAATTTTACTATGGGCTACCGACTCCGCATAACTACCAGGTAACTTGATGCAACCCACCAACATTAGGCGAAGCAATAGTGATTGCACTGACAATAGACAGCGAAATAAGCTTACGCTGCGATGTACTAACGTGGCGCAATGAGTGCATAAGAATGACACAAGTAGGGACAGAAGAAACAGAAAAAAGTGTGTACATGTACTATCAAGTGGAAGTAGCAAACACGCCAAAATGGTACCCAAACGAGACAAACTAAGACCCCTATGCATTCTGCAACGGGCACAACCATGTGACAAGACTGTGCAAAATATTCCCGCTGAATACGGAAGCCAAAGAGACAAAAAATTCAGATAAAGGGGAACATGATACACCGGCAAGGAACGACACTCAAACAAATTAGACAGCAGCAAATAATAACGGTAACTCGATCCTGAGTTGTGCGTACTGTAAGTGGAAGGGACAAAGCACGAGCGAGTGCCGCACGTTAGTGAGAAATGCCGAAAAAAGACAATAATTTGGTACAATCCGCTAGACCGATACAATAAAAACAAGAGAGCACAAAACTTTAACGACAAGCAATACTTGCGCGGAAACAATTAGAACGGTCAAAACTACAACGAGGTCAACGGCGGATTCGATGAAAACAATTATAATAACTGCAACGATTACAAGCCTAACGATAACTATAATAGAAATGATTACACGAACGATAATAGGCCTAACGACATCTGTAATAGAAATAATCATAATGACTGCAACAACAACAGGCCTAGTGACATTTATAACGGAAATAATTACAATAACTACAACAATAACAGGCCTAACGACGGTTATAATAGAAATAATTACAATAACTACAATGACGACAGGAATAGAAATAATCATAACAATCACTATGATAATAACAACCAAGGCAACTAAGGTTACAACGAAAACAATGATAGATTTGGCAGCAATTATAATAATGATAACAAAAATAACGACTATAGGTTCAATCAAAACAACCAAAACTACAACAGACATGACGGACGATTTGGTGGGAGTAAGTAAAATAATTTTAATAATAAAGAGGACAATCAGAACAATCAAGGATACAATGGAGGTAACGGTGGATTCAACAGAAACAATTACAATATTAATAACAATAATAGGAACTACAATGGAAAGGTTAATTATTATGCTAACTCTAACGTATATATTTTTAAGGTTAAGTCCTGTAGATATTCTTCTGTTAAAAGTGGGAGATCCTGTGAACGATTTTTATTCAAACGTATCCACCTCTGAGCGTTTCTCACCGTAAGGTTTTCTTTCCGATTACAAACTTGAACACCGTTGATACCCTATGCTCTTTCATTAATGCGTTGAGCTTTTTCAGTGTCTGCACCTTCCATATAAATAAGGGGATGATAAGGGGATATTTGTTTATTAGGGCTCCAGATATTCTGTCAAAGTTTTCAAGATTTGGAAGATGACTAATTTGCATGACAAGGTTAAGAAACTTGTAAATTGACTTGATGTGATCATTTCTAGCCTTAACTATCCACCGTACACGAGTAACTTTGTGAAATTCATTTCTGCTTTCTGTAGATAGTTGAAGTTCATGGGGTGCAAGTAACGCTGGCATTTTACATAAAATTCCTCTCTGTTCGAGTAATTTGACTGCATCTCTGTAACCTCTGTCCACTACAAATATGTCACCTTCACGAAACTATTGTTCCATACGATTTCCTTCCTCTTTAATCTTATTTCGTAACATAGCAGCGTCGTTATACCTTGAATGTTAAAAATATGACCCTTGGATGTCTAAAATGTACCTTTTAGGTGCAATTAAAAATGCTGGATTAAGCAAATTTCGTCCTTTATGAACACAAAAAAAAAGTCTTAAAACTCGGAAATTCCAACTTTTGGGAATGTAGCAATAAGTACCATCAACTACTACTTGCTTAAGGTATGCCAATTGCAGAATACTATTATATATTCGCAAATTCCGTTACATGGTTTTCCATATATCGGTCTCTTGTGATTGTTGCAAAACTTGTATTCTGTGAAACAAACTGCAGCATAAGAGACTGCCCCATAGTGGCTATAGCTAATCTTGCAGTTTGACTTGTAGAATAGTTACACACTGTCGTGATAAATTCGTCACTAAATCCCTGTCGCAACGTACACAAGAAAGCAAGCTAGTCCCTTTTTTAACATACCCATGGCCACCTTAACAAGGAACAATCACAAAATACTCAAACAAATCTCAATATTGAAATTTGCTTAAATATGTAAAACAAGTGAATTCATCTTCTGTAAGACTACACTCATCAGTAAATCTTACTTTAAAAAGAGCGACAGTTTGAATCTCTTGTAAAAAAATTGTACGTAAGATTCAGAAATCACACATGGTTGATTTATAACTCGAAAACTGTCAAATAATAGACGCATTACGTAACCTCGGCTGTCCAAATGTCTTGTTCATAATTTCACAAACTGTGGTATACAAATATTACATTGTTGAAAGTCTTGCACTCACTCGATAACACATGTATATTGATTGTAGCGCCACAAATGAAGCAAGAGGTACTTTGAGTTTGTGAAAAAACGTTTAACCTAACACAAGTGGGATTCTCTTCAACCAAACGAAAATCATGAAGTATATTTTGGTTACATGTAACACATATCCTGATTGCAGAAGTGATTTCAAGTGGAGGATTTCCCAATTTGTCTCGTCTACTTATAGCCCACTCATTTTTATCGGCATTTCTATCCCTATAAATATGCACCATTTGACGTGAAACGAATCTTATATTACACATATAACAATGTAGTTGATTTCAGAATGCCATCGATATTTAAGTCTCAGAGACATTCTCACAGGCAAAAATGATGAATCACTGAATTCATTCTAAAAATCGATACAAATTGTATAAATGCCTATTAAAGAAATAGTTATAACACAAACTTATGTTATAATAAATACTTTAAAAATGCATTGTATAAATATTGCTTTTGCAGCTCTGCAAATTAGATACATAAAAAGCTCACATATACATTATTATCTTCTTTATAGGTACGGCGCAATAAACTGACCGTCATAGACATCACGCATAAGGGTACGGTAATGTAGGACGGAAAAAGCCAGCAGAATGTCAAAGCGTCAAGAAAAAAATTTCCCCACCACGATTTTTCACGAGTAACATGTTCCAATCCCGCTATAAAAAGTAGAATAGTAAGCACGTTCATAAAGTCACTTACCTTGTACTTTTACAAAACACGTTAAATACATATAAAGTATACGTTGAGTCTGCGTATACTCTACAACTACATTTATGATGCTATCCAGTACATAGTATGCCAATGTTGATTCTGGATTTAACGATTTCCACCTACAATAGTGATTTTAACGAGTTGATAAGTACTTTCCCTTATATATCGAGATGAATCATGTGCATTCAAGCTCATCAACACGTAATATATGCATAACTATGAGTTCGTTTTTTTTGCGATCGGTCACTCAGTCGGTCGGCCCAATTTCTCAAGTTTGTACTTCCATATCCTTGAAAGATTTGAATATACTTAGGATGTAAGTAGTAGTAGCTTCTTAAGATCCAAGGAGTTCTTGGATTTTAAGATTCCTAGAATCCCTAGACTCTACCTACTAGACGAAGTTCAGCTACAAATCAGGTAAGACTCATGCCAAAATCTCACATGAGTTTTAAGTTAGAATCGTGTGATTCTCAGATTATTATAAGCTGCTTCTGAGATGAAACTCATCGAAAAATCAGTTGATAATAACATCCACATTTAACCATACAAGGTAAACTGTTGTTATTAACTTTGCATAAAGTGTTCACATTAAAATATTTAGATGCCTGGTCCTATGTTCAACATATGTGTACTTCACGTCCATTACACCCATAATCTAAGGAATACAAAGAGACATAAATTTAAAAAATTATTTATTTGAACAGCTGCAACTGAAACTAATGATATAAATAAGTGAAACAAAAATGTTAAGGAAAGAGTAGCTGTTTAATAGTACGTGGAAGTGTAGAAAATAATGAAAACAGAGCGCAGCTCACCTACAACTATACCGATTGTACGATCAGCCCTCCAACTTATTTTACAATTTAACAATTAGACCTATATTTTCTCGTTATTTAAATTTTACTTATTTAGCTTATTGAATGGTCATCTACTCCAACAGTTTTGTTCTACTGATTAGAATTTATAGTAAACTATCTATGATAAAATATAAAACATACTGTATTTTTTTTTGTCTTGGAAGCCGATTCTGTAATACTATGTGTAAAAGTTCAAGATTTAATTCTTTTCTTTTACTTGATAGATGTAATGCCAAACATCTGTGGAAAAGGATACCAAGAAATGTAAAGAACGAGTCTCCTGATATAAAAAATATCTGGTTAGTTGCTCAAAAAATGTGGCAACGTGATTGGCCAGCAGTACACATTGCCCTAAGAAATGAGTGGAATGAAAATGTTTCTGATATAATGAACGCTCTCAAAGGTAAGATTAGTCTTAGTAATTTATATTCGATTCTTCATGTAAAGGTATATAAAGAACTCAATTGACATTTTGTTGTTGCTAAAAAAATTTCGTAAATAATGTAACTAACTAAAAAATAAAAAAAAATTTTTTTATGTTACTTGATTTTCACGAATTTTTAAAACCAGTTGGTTTATTTAATTTACCAAACAGCCGCATTCTCATTTTGCGTGAAATATATTTACACTATTAAGTTAGTTATCCATTTTATTATAGGTCTGTATTCTTACATCATTTGACAAATATCGTTTATCAGTATTTTCACTGAATCTTGTATTTCAGAATCAATTATCCTGCCACTATCACTGAAACCGTTAGATAGTAAAAAACCGTTACTTAGTCAAAGCCTGAAACTCTGCAGTTATTAACATTACTACTTAACATGAGACGCTCAACAGGCTTTTTTCATTGTATATCTTATCATATTAAAACTTCACTCCCTTTATATATCTGAAACACCAGTGTAATATTCTACAAAACTAACTACTTAGTACTATCAGCTCTTGAAAATAAATATCCTGAAATAAAAAAAATTTTATTTTACACCTTTCTATGCTATTTGTTAAGCTCTAAGTTTTACGTTCATTAACCAAAAAAAGTGATTATTTTAATAAGGTTGCGTTGTAAGTAGTTAAAAAAAAAGGTAATTTGAATTGTACATGCTGTTTTATTTTATCTAATTTTACTTGCATTATAATGTTCAAAGCGTTTTCTAGCACATAAGTGTTATTATACTTACAGTAACATTTCAATTTCGAGGCTTAATGCCCGTGCTAAATTTTATAATACGGAAAAAAGCGTTCTTGCTTAGTTCGAGCAATCCTTATCTTTCATTTGCTTGATGATAACGTTACTTTGGGGAGATTACCTATTACCTGTAATTCTACATTTATGATTGATTCTACATTATATAACACGTATTACTAATACTACTCATATAAATATTGAACCTTTGGTGCGAGACGGCTTTATCGATATTATTATTCAGTCTATGCAAAACTAGCTTTGGGAAAGCGTCTCACTCTGCTTACTCGACTGGAAAAAAGTTAGGCGGGTGGACGTATCAATATTACTGTGAGCAGTGCACCCAAGTGCTTGGGCCGTCTGCTCTCCGACTTTGGGTAGGCAGACTACCCAAGCTGGTCGAGCAGTAGCACCAAGCGCTTGGTCGATCACACGAACCAACAGTTGGGTGGGCAGACTTACCAAAGATATTGTGAGCCGTGCATCCAATCAGCGCTTGCATGGATTGTTTTCACTTTTGCTTTGGCTATAGACAGACTACCCAAGATCGGCGTACAGCATATACCCAGCACCAGGTCATTCAATCCAATCTTTTTACTACTTACAACGCAAACTTATTAATGTGATCACTTTTTTTGGTTAATGAACGTAAAACTACAAGATTTTCTCTTTTTGTTTAGTACTTGTTCACGGTAATTGAAAAAAGTTGGATATTGACGTATACAAAAAGTATTGTCAAATATTAAAATGAGCTTGTGTTTTTAAGTGTCTAAAGAACTAGCACGTTCTTGAAATAATTTTTATATTCACAAATGAGTTCCTCTACTTGTGTTTTTTGTGTAATCGTTGTATCCATATGTAAACCAACTATTAGAGAGATTTTATATAAATATAATTCGTAAATAGCATAATCGTAATCCTTTTGACTGTCATCGGTTAAATGCTCATTTAGAGAAGTTAGTCACACGTTGGTAGATCCTTTTGATCTACCTTAACTATAATTTGAGAAGACTGACACGGTTGATTTCAACTCGTTTCAACGTTTGTATTTTTATAATTTTATTATGATGATTTACGAATGTTAAATTATGTTCATAATCTATAGTTAGATTCATTCCTTTGTACACACTTATTCTGATGATTTATATTCTTGCTAATTTTGAAACAATGACGAACGGCAAAGAAATTTTACAGTTCTTATTCGCCCATGTGTTTCAACAAAATTTTCAAATTTTAAAATTTCTGATTTTTCGTTTAACCGAGATAATGCAACATGTATGTTTTTTCCAATTTTTTAAAAATTGTTATAGCTTGATTTTATAGTTTACGAAATAAATATAAACTTAATCCTTTTTTAATAAAATATAAACAAGGGCCCCTTTTAGAGCCTCAGATAATCTTGTAGACTGCTGCGTTTTAACAAGCTCATTTTTCGTGATGTCAGTCAGTGAATAAGTTACTTAGTATAATAGTGGCCGGCTTTATGTAGTTTTTTAGCTGACGAGTAGTTGCCGGAAATGGTAGTTAAAAGGAAAGGTAGTTTAACGTTAGATGGCCCTAACAAGAACCGATGGCTCTGAAAAGATCCAGTGGTGATACTTTCGGTCGTTCCTTATGATTTAGTTTGACTTTTTCCCTTAGAATCTCTGTGTACGGAGACCATGCTGGAGGGATGTACGCCGCTGGCCGAAGAATATCTCATTTACGGATCGTTCCCTGGATAACCAACCGTTTACTGTTGGTCAGAGAAGTAGGTTCAGATAATATCTCCTCTGTGGGTATGCCGTTGGGTCGAACTACTGAGGGGAAACTAATGAAATTTTCAGATGATGTGGCTGCCTGAACTCCTCAGGGTTGTATTCCCATGCTTGCTGTTGTAGTAAAATCAGCTCTGGTAGCACAAGGTTAGATACAACATGGCCACGATCACATTAATTCTATCATCGTATATTTGTGGGGGTTGATAAGCGAAGTTCGCAAGGAAAGGAGCCCTAATAGTATAAATGTTTATAATGAACATAGATGGCCTATGCAGATATTATTGAAAAGAAAAATTACTGTGGTTATTGTAAAGGCACAATTGAACTTATGTGGACAGTCCAACTAACTTTCAAAAGTTATTAGTATATAATATTCTTCTAAAGCACTTGGAGTCTGCAAATGTAATCTTTCACATGAACACATACACATTGTAACTATCTGTCACTACCACTCACAAAAATTGTTTTTTATAGTAAAATTTACTATAAAAATGTTGCTAGCATAATATTTTTTTATAATTAAATTCGAGTTTACCATTTAGTATTCAAATCTACTGGTAAAAAGTAAACTAGTAGAGTGAGTAGAACGAGTGTCTAACGCACAGGCTAAATATAGTCTTTAAGAGTTTAACTGAGGTATTCTGTTTTATCACAACTCAGCAACGCCAGATTCTAGATCTTTATTCCTTGCATAGCAGGTCAACTGTTCTTGCTTATCCGTATCTAAGCTGATCTCATACATTATTATACTGGCCTAATACGACGTACTTGGTAAGGCGTTGTGTCCAATGCTCTCACGCTCTTATTCTATTTTCTTTTGCTTGTATAACTTATATTATGAGTTTAAGCAATTTTTTATCATCGTCATTGGTTAATTGTTATCCTACTCTGTTTAGAGTGATTATTGAGTCACATAGTATTATGATACTATAGTACTTTGTCTTATTCTTCTATGTAAAAAAGCAAATTATGTTTTTCTTCGAAGGATTAGAAGCACATGATCTTTGTAAAAAAAATTGAAAATAAAATTAATTTTTCAGCCTCTAATTTGCTCATCTATGATGATTTACGCATATACCATTATTTATGCTACATATACGTTAAAAGTAATGCACCGATCTATATATAGGTTAATTTTAATTCTATATTTATGGGTAAGGGATCTTCAGAGTCACTTGATTTGCTCGTGGTATTAAGAGATGACGAACACCCGAGCCATTTCTTTATTTTTTTTTCTGTTTACTTGTATGTGGGGTATTAAAGGGTGAGAAGTTATAGTCCTAAAGTTGTCTTGTAGTGGAAACAAAATGCTGTGTCATTGTATAGAAGAGTGAGCCCTAAATCCACGACCTTATTTCTTACGTACGTAAGTATTTACGGGCGTGTCTTCTTTTTGGCAAATAGCCCCATTCAACCAAAGAGAACGTCATACACATATTTTCTGGCGCTCAACGTAGTTCACGAGCCATACACACGTGCACTATGTGTAATAGCATTTTGTGACAAAAAATTAATTAAAAGGTTAAAGCAAAATAAAGGCGAAAACAAAAATTCCAGGAGATTAAACGTTTAGTTTGATATTTGATGCAGTCGATACGCATAGGGAGTAAATCCAATTGTAAACGGCGCAAAATAGCAAATGTGTAAGCGAGATTTAAAAAACCATGTACAAACTGATCAATTAAAATATAAATTAGTGTAAATAAAAAGGACGATTTCTGATATTGGTTTCTGATTACAATATTTAAATCGACGTAATTATTCAATATCTTTTTAAGTTTTCAAAGTTTTTAAAAATCATTCTAGAAGTATTAGTACGTTGTTCTAAAAGAATCAAAAAAATTCTGAACGCGTAGCATTGTTGATGGTCAAGCAGACTGATTACCTTTCAAATAACATACCGTTTATGACCTTATACTCACAATACATTAACATCAGCACGATACGTAGTCATACGTTTTGAAAAGTTTTGCCCGCTAAACCAGGAAAGAAATTATAAAAATAGCAAATTGAGATATTAAAGGCTTCATGCACTAACAAAAGTAATGATAAAAACATTTTAACGCATTCTGAAAAAAATTTTAAATCTTGTAATTTATCCATGAAGAAAATGGATTCACGACTATATAATCATGATTCATGTAAAACAAGTTTGTCAAAGAGATATAACTTATGATTGCTATGTCACACAAAAAATCTTAGAAAAACTTCAAGTCTTGTCCTTAAAGGTAATGGATTAACTATTGTACAATCATAATTAATGTACTACAAGTTTGTCAAAGATGTATCTTACTAATATATAAAGCAAAGTTGCTAAAACCGTTGTAATCGCTAACCGCGAAAACTACTGAACTGATTTTACTGAAATTTTGCACACTGATTCATGATACTTCCTAGATGGTTTTAGTGTAGTTTTTATCTTAAAAAATTTTATAACAATAGCAATAAACGAGCTCAAAATTTTGCAAAAATATGCCAGCTTTTCACTTTAGTTCAGTAAAATCCGCTAGGTAGCGTCGACATAAAGTCGAGGCTATCTGCAACAGAATTAAACAAGTGTGGTTTTAATACGCCGGAGCGTCTCGATATCGATGCAGTCGTGTTTCGGCAGTTCAACGAGCTGCATAGAGAATGCTGATGATAGTCTTGCAACTGGATATCCCGGTTATGGACGACACTCTTCTGTAAGGGGGAAGGGACCTAGGTGTCCATTCACCCTGAATCACGACGAGTGCGATCAAAAAAAAAATTCATTCCAACCGATGACGTCTCTGGCATAATACTAGGAGATATATCTAGCCAGAGCACAATCTGCACCAACTCTTCAGAGTTGTGTGGCAGTCCCACCATCCTGCCTGGTGCAGTCAGAGAATTTTTGGCTACAAATGTAAGCCAGGGAAAACAGCTCTGAGGGGCACGGGCAGCTACAACGGCTACCTCCTTAGTCGTCGCGTCCCCAACGCGCTTACCCACATGTTCCCGTCTAACGATGAGCGGTTGGTTATCCGGGGAACCACCCGAGACGAGATATTCTTTGGTCAGCAGCGTACCTTCTTCCATCACAGTCTCCGTACATCGAGACTCCCAGGGTAGGAATCAAGCAACCGTAGCCAGCTCTTCATCATCAGGAATAAGAATAGCCAGGAAGTTTCACCACTGGCAATTTTTAGGGCCATTATAAGTATTTACGTTCCCCACTTAACCATCAATTTCATCGGTTCTTTTTAGGGGTCACCTAAGTGTAAACTACTTTGCCAACAAATACATTTTTACTAACATTTCCGGAAGCGATTCGTCGACTAAAAGACTATATTAACTAAAGACGGGCACTATTGAATCAAGTCAGCCATTCACTAGCAGACGTCACCTTCGGAGTTGTTTTTCGCAAGGCTGGAAAACCGAGTGACCGATGACCCTATATTACCCTGTTGACTCTAAGCATTCAACCAGAAATCACTGATCCTCTCCAAGGTCTGCGCTGGACAAACCTATAACAGCTATGAAGGAAAAAAAACTTGAGCCAACGGGACAGCCTTCACTGGACAAGTATCACTAACTAATCTTCCCATCTAAGATCACCAAAACAACTGAATCTGCAAATAAAAGGTGCTTTAGACACCAACGTCTTCGACGTTATACCGGAAGACGTTGGAAAAGAGCACTACAACTAGTCCCAAAGCTTCGGACTTTGTTATTTTTCTCCCGATCAGTCTGGGTTTTCAACAGCAGGCCAGAGAAGATTACCCTGAGGTATCCAGGCAGTCACAATTGCTGTTAACTGCAGTCAAGAAAGAGTTAACATAAGAAGCTCACCGGTCTTTTTTAGGGCAATCGGACGTCGAATTACCTTGCCAACAAATATATTAGAACTTAACAAAGTTAACAGAAAACAGCTTTTAGGAGTCACAAAAATTTTAAGCATGCCAAAAGTCGCAAGAGAGCGAATTGGAAGAAAAACTTCCAATGTATCTAATAAATACAGTTTCACTTAGGCGTCAAGAAACTGACGCAGAAATTGTATCGAGATTGAAACAGCAGCGTCAAAATCGACAAATAAAGATTCCATTACGTGAGAGATCAGCTTTTCATTGTACCCTCACAGCAATCTCTGAAATCTTTAAAGATCCTACTTCAGATTTTTAAATAAGTAGAAAATGTATTTGTGTTTTTGTGGCAATAAAAATGTAGGGTTTAAGGTCCAGGAAATATCTGCTCTAGTAATAAAGTTGTGGGATATGAGAAAAAAAATTTTCTTTTAATATAAATTTTTTGGGGGTTTAAAATCTTAACAGCTTTAAAAAATAGCCCTTTTCGTGAATTACACGGGAGAAACTGTATATTAACGGCTTCTTATGGCCACCGATTATTTTATGGCATAAAGAACGCACGGTTCTTTTCAGCATAATTATTTTTTTCAATTTTTACACCTAATTATTTGACCAAATAAACTATATGGATTCCGAAAAAATATGTTTTTAATATGAAGATTTTTGTTCTGAGATGTGTCAGGAATATGTGTAAAATTTCTAACTGAAAACGTTTCACATTACATGTCAACACACTACGGTGTTTTATTTAGTAAGTCTCAGGCGAAGCCGAGACGGGGGGCTGCTAGTTCCTTATAATTGCGGTGTCTCACGTAAATTGTAAAGATGCTGTATCAAAAACATTACAAAATTTGCAGGAGAATAGAATTAATATGAAAAGTAATTGAAAATGTCGAAAAAAAGTAGAAGCAAAGTCATAGGAGAAAGTGAAATACTTATAGATACTCTGTTTAACAATTGCATTAAATTTTTGATAAAGAAAAATAGACAGAATATTTCCAATGATTTCAATATTGAATTTTAAAAATTATGATCAAAATTTTGATCAGCTTGCTTTTAGTTACTTACATTGACCAAAAAAAAAAAAAAAAAAAAAAAAAAAAAACTTTTTTAAGGCATCCAAGAACAAAATAGTTAATCGTTCAACCTTCTGGAGCCTCCAATAGAAAAGTATATCTAAAGAAATGTAATAGAGGATCCTCTAATCATAAAAATGAAAACTGCTGTTTTCGTTAAGTTCTATCCATACTTTGAACCTATGAAGGATCCGAGGTCAAGAACATGCAACAAAATATAACTGACGAAAAAAAAGTTATATGTAAGCAATAAAAAATTAACTAAAAATATAAATGAACTTCCCTAAGTATTATAAACTCGTTATCATACACAAGTACTGTGGGCTATTAATGTTTCAAAAACAACCATGATAAATTATCGAAATAAATCAATCGTAATAGTTCATTAGAACAATAAAGAAAAAAAATTTCATCCAACAATTTGTTTCGTGTTAATACTTAACAAGGCACTATAGCTGGTTTATCAATTAAAAAAAAAAAATTAAACAAATAATTTGGAAAAATAAACTATACAATAATCTACTACAATGACATTTTCCTAATATTAGGTAAAGGTTTTTGACAATGAATTTTTTCTTAATGCATTTCTCTTTTTTCATGTACATCTTGAAAATTTCAACTGGTTAGAAGGTGTATTACCTACGCAATAAACAAGAAAAATAAATACGTACCTATAAATATGTAAGAGTTTATAGAAACTACGAAAATAGTTACTACCACAGATAAATTGCGTGATTTAATGTCACATTATCAAAATCTAAGAAATCAGGATAGGAAAATGGATAACAATGTAAACAACAAATTTCGGAAGCATTTTAAAAGCTACTAGCAGGTTAAACATAATAGTCATAAGTGACAACTTCTGTCTTTTTCCAACATATATGTTTTTCTCTTCATTTGTAAATGTCGTACATAGGGTTTTATTTTATCTAATTTTACTTGCATTATAATTTTCAAAGCGTTTTCTAGCACATAAGTGTTATTACGCTTACAGTAACATTTCAATTTCGAGGCTTAATGCCCGTGCTAAATTTTATAATACGGAAAAACGCGTTCTTGCTTAGTTCGAGGAATCCTTATCTTTCATTTGATTGATGATAACGTTACTTTGGGGAGATTAACTATTACCTGTAATTGTACCTTTATGATTGCTTCTACATGATATAACACGTATTACTTATACTACTCATATAAATATTGAACCTTTGCTGCGAGATAGCTTTATCGATATTATTATTCATTCTACGCAAAACTAGCTTTGCGAAAGCGTCTCGCTCTGCTTACTATTAAAGTACATCTGCAGTTCTTGCGTAACTGATTGCTATGCTAAAGTTAATATGCATTGCTGAACCTATATATTATTGCTTACATTAATTAAAGTTTTTCTTATTCCAATACTAAAAAGTTGAAAAAAGTTGAGTGTTTCTAGTTACTTTCCCCATATCCTGAAATAAATTGCCATATAACGATAAACTAGTATCAGCAAAAACCTACATAAACAATTTTTCGACCAAAAGAGCTCGTAAACGTAATAAAAATCGTTGAGATTTAAATTTAAATTAAAATAATTTGGTTCTTGTGAAGGTATTGAACGAATCTGATGCGACGGTAAAACAGTCGATAAATTTTTTACAGATCACGAGGGTTATCAACTATACAAGGTATTTATCTTGTTTACTATACTGAAGTATATCATAAGGGGCATAAAAATGAATACTGCAATTTTTACATAATTTTTGATTGTTGCGTCTTCTATTGGCTTCCATATATCATGAAAGGTATTCATGATGTTATCGTGTGCGTGCATCTTAAGATGCTTGAACGCGGTGCTATGAGCTATTATTTTAAGATGGTCAAGCGTAAATCGTTCGAATCCATCACCATAAAAGAAAACATATTACAAAGTCGTCCAAAAGCATAAAACTTTTTGAAAAATTAATTGTAGTACAATGATGTTTAAGTAAATTGCGATCGTGGAACGGAAAAAAGTGGTCGCATGTAAAAAAAAAAAAAAAATTGCTATAGGTCGTTTCTTTATTAAAATCGGCACGAATCACATCAATTGTACCCGGGGGTAACTGACCTACTTGCACATCATTTATTCGCATGAGTTTATCTCACTTTTCGCCACTATTGAGTGCTCCGTAGTATCTTTCTCTTTATAAATGTTGTATAAACTTTCCTTCAGTAATAAAACTGAACAAGCGTCGTTTTATACCCCCTGCTGCAAATTCAATTCTTACAAAATCGCCAAACAAAATAAAATTTTTTTTTTAACTTGCTCTACAAAATCATAAAGCTTTTGATGCACCGGAGCATATATCAGATTACTTTTACGCAGCTAGTATTCCATCAAATTGTGACGATCTAAAATCAAAGTTTGACTTTTTCAAAAAATGACTTAAAATCATGCAAATACGAAAGCGTTTGAGGTGTATATTTCTTCTTTTGTTTTTTTCCATTTACTTAAAACTGTGTATTATTATTTCTCGTATGTGTCGCTTATGTCGTAGTAAAGTAAAAGTTCTTATGCGTCAATTTTTATTATAAATATGTATTGTTCTTAAAACTAAGACCTTGTTTATTGTCATGATTCATTTGATTTTTTAATAGCCAAAAAGAAAATGTTAAAAAACAATGTATTAGTTTTATAAGAAAAAAAATCAATAATTCCCTTTCCAAAGCAGATTATTATTCAATACTTTCTTGCACTGTAAATGCTGCTTCAATAAAAAAAAAAGTAAGAAAAGAAAATGGACCGTTACTTAACTAACAGTGAAAAAATTTTTTAAAAAATTTTTTCTTTAAAAAAAAAAAAAAAAAAAAAAAGGAAAAAAAAAAAAAAAAAAAAAAA
>NW_019379704.1:148778-168517 GCF_000648655.2 Copidosoma floridanum
ATTATAAAAAAAAAAGATATGCTATTTCTCATTTTTTATTTACTGAGGACACAACTACTATTTGTAAAGTCGACTTTTTCAAAATTTCAACAAATTAAATTTTTTTGTGTTGCATGTTTCAGAACACAATAAAAAATAGTAGCACATATCCATATCCATGTTTTTACATCTTTCTAGGGCAGAATGTGACACTATGACTCGTTTATTTATTGCTTTATTAATAAATAAAATAATCAGTAAATGCTGACTTGTGTGGTAACTAGCATTTGTCTTATTATTATATGCATTGTTGATAAATAAAGAAACTGGTACACACCTTTAGGTTGTGTGGTGGTTGGCGCTTGCATTATAATTATATATTCTCAAAATAAATAAAGCGACCAGCAAGTGCCCTGGGTGGTGTGGTTACTTGCGATTGCGTTATTATTCAATGCTCTATTAATAAACAAAAATACCACTTAGCGCCCTAGGTTGTGTTATGATTAGCACTTGCGTTGTTATTATATTTTTTGTTAATTAATGAACCGATCAGTAAGTGCCCTGGGTCGTGTGGTGATTAGTGCGTGCTTTACTATTATATTGATTATAAATGAATAAAGTGACCTGTAAGTGCCCCAAGTTGTGTAGTGATTAGGTCTTGCAATACATTGTTGATTTAATTAATGAAAATAGTGACCAGTAAGCACCCCGGGTTGTGTGGTAATTAGCACTTGCGTTATTATTTAATGCTTTAATAATAAATGCAGAGACCAGTTAGCGTCCTGGGTTGTGTGTCAAGTGGCGCTTGCCTTATTATTATATTTTTAATAGTTATTATAGCTACTACTAGGTGCCCAAGGTTGTGTGGTAACTCACGCTTGCGTTATAGTTATATTTATTATGAATAACTAAAGCGAACAATAAGTGCCTCAAGTTTTGTGGTGACTGGCCCTTGCCGTATTATGTAATGCTTTATTCATAAATAAAGTGACGGCACATGTATCACATTCAGCTATAAGTCACAAACTTAGGAACTGGTGACGAGGATTTGAGGGGTGGCTGACGACATTGAGGAGAACTGCTGTAAAAACGTCTAAAAAGTTTATCGTCGACGTGAGAATGTCTACAGCGACGAACATACTATGCAGTGAAATAAAAGTGTAAAAGTGTACAAAAATGAATCAGAATCTATCTTCAAAAGACCGGCAGCGATGAAAAAACAGAAAAACAAAGTGGCACAAAGCAAAGTGGTTTAAGCCTGAGATAAGAATAGAACAAAGAGAAAGAAGGGTTACAGTAAAGGAGACAAACAGCAGAAACGAGTTGCGGGCCGAATTGATAAAATTAGTAAGAAAAAAATTCGAAAGTAAAAAATAACTCACCGATATCACACAACTCAACGGAAAAGAACAATGAGAAGAGGAAAGTCTCAGTGGTACAGAGATTTTAACAAATTATTTGGCTGGACATAGACGATTGAAAAACATTCACGGAACGAGTGGATCTACAATTTCTTGTAAAGAATACAACACAAGATGAAATAAAACGGGCGTTACTGTTAATACAAGTAGATGAAGATACAAGTAAGTTATTTAAAACCTTGTGTGTCCCTGATAAGCCAAGCGTAAAAACATACAGCGAATTGATTGAAATATTGAGTGAGCATCTTAAGCTTATACCCTCCGAGGTGATGGAAAGATGAAATTTGAACAGGGAAAACAAGAGCCTCATTAGTCAGTATTAGACTTTGCAACGCGCTTCTGATAGCTGTCGCTGCACTGTAATTTCAAGGAGCTGAGTACGTCACTACGGAATCAACTTACTTGTAGAATTTCCGATGAATCAACCCGCATATCAACGTTTTAGATTGCTGACTCAACGTTAGATAAAGCGCGTCAGAAAGTCACAGCAAGAGAGAGAGAGAGAGAGAGAGAGAGAGCCACGAAAATGCAGCAGGATCATTCCAAACACTCGCTAGTGTAACTATTAAACAAGAAAATTTTGCCATCAGAGAGCAGGGTAAATGGCAATGTTAAAATCAGGCAGCTTGACAGGAAGACTACTGCACAGTGACAAACAGGCTCATAGTAGTAATAAAAGTCAAATCAAGTGCTACTGCTGGGATAAGCAAAGGTACGAGACCAAAGCTTGTAAGTACAGAAGACTAACGTGCAATTTCTGTAATAAAAAAGGATACATAGAGCTCGCATGTATCAGAAAGAAGAGAGAAGTAAGCAAGTTTCTTGAAGGGGAAGCCCACGACGAAAAGGAGCGTACGGAGAACAATACTGATAGCAGCACGAGGAGTGACGAGAGATACAACAACAACTTCGTCAATTTCTTCGCAATGGATGCAAAGGTAGAGCAAAACTCTTGTAATGCGATAGGGATAGGTAAGACAGCGGAACCAATGTTTCTAAAAGTTAGTGTTAATGGCAAGGTAGTTAAGATGGAGATCGATTCAGATACATTCTTTATCGTAATGTCCGAGGAATTTGTTAAAGAAAATTTCAAGAATAGCTTAATCAAACCTACGGCCACATGGTTAGAAGGCTATGCAATGATATCTAAAGGCCAATCAGAAAATTTAACGGTCAAGTTCAATAATAAAACGAAAGTTTTATCGTGTTAAGTACTAAAAGGTAATAAAATACCTCTGATCGGTCGTGAGTAGTTAATTTAATCTATGGCCATTACGTCTAGATTCTAATTGCAAACCAGAAATTAAATGTCTTTAGTTAAACGTAAACGAAATCAGCAGTAAATTACGTGTGAAATTTAAAGCTTTCTTTGGTAATACATCAGAACTCTATACTAAAAAAGAGATTAAACTGCACGTAACACCTAATACTAAGCCGATTGTGTTTGCCACTAGGGATGTCCCTTTTGCAGTTAGACCGAAAGTAGAAGCCGAATTAAATCGGCTTATTGAAGCAAAACACTTAAAAAAGGTAGAGGCAAGTGATTGGGCAATCCTGATTGTTCCGATACATAAAAGCAATGGCTCGATCAGGATTTGCGGAAATTTTAAGCTGACATTTAACCTCCACTGAGATCAAACAAAATTTCTTTTTCCGCGTATCGATGACATTTTTGAAGTTTTACAGCACGCGGTGATCTTTTCGTAGTTAGATTTATTCCACGCTTATATCCAAGTCCCGGTATCGAAAGAAACACGAGATCTATTAACTATGATGACCCATAAGGGTTTATACAGATACACTAAAATGACCAAAGGCGCACTGCAATAACGCCAAAAGAATTTCAACAAATCATGAACGAATCCTTGCAAGATGTCCCCGTAGCCATTGCTTACTTCGACAATATATATGTAACGGGTAAAAGAAACGAGGAGCATTTCGAAAACTTACGTCGGGTCTTAGAAGATTAGCTGACTCGGGCTACGCTTAAATATAAAACAGTGCGAGTTTATGAAAGACAAGATAAAGGTATAAGGCTATTATATTTAGGCTTTGTTATTGACAAGACAGGCTTGCACAAAGCAAAATCACAAGTAATGGCTATGTATACCGCCCCACATCCGGAAAACAACAAATAGTTCTCGTTATTCTTGGGTCTTGTGAGTTTCTACGCGAGATTTTTTAAAAATAGATCAGAGAATCTTAGACCTCTATTTGAGTGCGCAGCTAAGAAAATTTTTAATTGGACCGAGGATTGTGAAAGAGCTCTTCGTTGGGTCAAGAACGAGCTCACATCTCCGAGAGTCCTGGCTCACTACGATCCGAATGGAACATTAGTGCTAGCTTGCGATGCATCTCACTATGGGCTCTCGGCGATATTGTCTCGTTGCTACCAGGACAGGTCTAAACAACCAATGACGTATGCGTCATGAAGAATCCCCGAAAAAGAAAAAACTGAGTGACTGACGATAAGGAAGCGTACGCGATAGTGTTCGGTTTCACCAAGTCTTATGATTTCGTTTTTAGTCGAAAGGTAATTCTGAGAACATATCATAAACCACTTAAGATGATTTTTGGACCGAAACGTGGGCTTGTTTTCTTTCGGGGTTTCAATATGAAATCGAATGGGTCAAGTCAGCTGAAAACTCAAACTGCGACGCACTGTCACGGTTATCTATAGAAGACAGCACAAAAATTGTCGGTGAAGATTGTGCAGTTTCTCATTTTCTATTGGAATCGGGGAAAATAATCGACGGGCGTAAAATGCAGCGAGAGACAGCGTGAGATAAAATATTGATAAACATTATCAAGTGTTGTATTTTTGGGTGGCCTACAAACAAAGCCAATTTTTCAATCGAGAAGAAAAAGTTCTACACAAGAAAGGAAGAATTGTCAGTAGACAGCAACTGCTCGTTTTAGGGAATTAGAGTAGTCGTGCTAATGTCTCTAAGAGACCACAGACTAAGAGAACTTTATGCCTCACATCTAGGAATCGTTAAAACTAAAGCCTTGGCGTGATCATACTTCTGGTTCCCCGGGGTGGATATGAACATAGAAACCTTGGTGTAATCGTGCAAAATCTGTATAGAAAATCAGAAATTGATTCCGAACACACCGCTTACACCGTGGCCATGGCCGGAGGAAGTATGGGATAGGGTTCATTGCGATTTTCTGGGACCGTTCTGTGGTGACATGTACTTTTCAGTACTAGAGGTCCATTCTAAAGGGCCTGAGGTCATTAATTTTAAACAAAACACTAAAGCTATAAAACTGATTGAAGTGTTAGACGCTCTTTTTGCTAGGCATGGGTTACCAAGACACATTGTCACAGACAACGAGAGTTGATTTTCAAGTTTATAATTCAATCCATTTTTAAAAAATTACGGTATAAAACATGCTTATTCACCACCTTATCACCTTACAACAAATGGTGCCGCGGAAAACTTAGTGGAAACGGTGAAAGACAAACTTTCAAAAATGATTCAAGGGGGTCAAAGTGTAGCTGAGGCAGTAAAGAAGTTGCTTTTTGACCATCGCAGCACACCGCACTGCACTACGGGCAAGTCACTGGCTTGGCTATTTTAGAAACGTGAACTGAGAACTTGGTTCGATATACTAAGACCCGATTTTAATGAGCAAATGAGCAAAAATCAAGACTTGCAAATAAAAACAAATCCAGGCTTTCGTAAGATCACTAAGAACACTCGGCGAAGGTGATGCTGTAATGATAGACAACCATGGAGTAGTTGGTGGCAAACGGACCGAAGGTAAAATTTGTAAACAGCTGTCACCTTCAACTTTTGCGATCCTGACAGAATCTGGCAGTATAACGAAGCAATATATCTAACAAATTGTAAAACCGGTGCGTCAATCAGAGAGACTATTAAGCAGAGCTCACAATTTGTCAAACCCCTAAACAGACACCACATTAATAGCATGAATATATATCCATATGCCAAGGCTTTACTAGCTGTCTATTAGGTAGTATCGTTAATAAATTATTATATTACAATTCCGTACTTGTTTATTTTTAAGTCAGGAAGACGTATCTTTAAATATACTAAAGTAACTGTGAATAAATACGAGTTCTTGAGAACTTGTGTTTCATATTTCATGTTAAGTGTTTTTTTTATTTTGATTCATTTTACCTGTCATACAGTTATGTGCCTTTAAAAGAATCAAGAGAAACATTGGTATACATTTACCTTTTTATGGTTCAATTAATTGAACAAAATTAAATTTAGTTGTAAATTTTTAATTCATAGCTACGTACATAATGTTCATGTGTCCGAGAAATATTTTGAAAGTACTAAATCAAAATTTTAAGGATCTAATTTTTGATGTAGAATCCGTTACAACAGAACAAGAAATATCGTTTGCTCTTCGTCTAGAAAATTTGATGAAAGATGCGGTCAATTGTAAATTATTTGTTGATACTTACGATAGTTTATGCTTCAACGATTGTAGTACAGTACCTGAACCTGTTGCAGTTAAATATGAGGAAAACAAATACTCTGTTGATGATTGTACGACCTACGATGATAATCTGATAAATAGATTGATCTCGAGTATACAAAAAAGCAATACAATTTTGGCATTCAGAAAAAAGAAACAGAAGAAGTTTTGAGTCAGTACAACAAAAATTCAAGAAAGTTTTAAATCAGAAAACACTGTATAGTTGGAAAAAACAATTTAACGAGGGTAGGGAAGAATTGATAAATTGTATCATGTATCAGAGTAAGTTCTGGAAAAGTTTAATGCAGCATCTGACAAATCTGTCGCTGTATATGACATCGATTTCAGGCGATGGGCTTTGAAAGCCAGAGAAGATGGTAGATTCTCTGCTGATTTATGTAAAGCATCATCTAAATAGTTGCAAACATTTAAAATACAACGTCAAATCGTATCTAAAAAAAAAAAAGTAAATTCGTGATACAAAAACAACTATTAAATAAAGCCGAACATTGAGAAAGTGCTTCTCAATTTGTAGGACATGTAAAATTAGAGATATCGCGAATCGGGGCAGCAAATGTGTACAACACCGATCAATCAGGTTTTAATTTAGAAATACATGCAGGTCGTATACTTTCAGTAAAGGGTTTTTTAAAGATTGAATGTGTTGCGCAATCGTTAGCGTCTTTAACACACGGTTATACAATCCAACCTTTAATAAATGCAGATGGTAAGTTGAAATAACCCTTACTCATTGTTCTGCAAGAGACAAATGGTAAGTTTGGACCAATAGTTGAGAAAAATGTATATCGATCTGAAAATATCGTCGTTTAGCCCTCCAAATTGAGAAAATTAACCTTTAATCTAGTGACTAAATGGTTCAAAAAGGTATTCATACCGACAGTCTGTAAGAGATCGATTTTGTGGCTAGACTCTTGGACGGGTCAAAGAGAGAAGATATTTATGAACATTAAAAAAAAACAGTAAAGAAATAAAATTTCTTACTATACCGGCTGGAACAACTGGTCGTAGTCAACCACTTGATGTATACACTTTCAGACCCTGGAAAAACTTTATAAAGGAACAGATAAGTCTGGTCCTTTTGAAACACCCGTTGATTTTTGTTTCAAAAACACTGGTACAAACTGTATGTTGTGTGATAAAATCGCAATCATAAAATGCTCGTGGTGTACTGTATCATTGTGCATACAACACTTCTTTGCAGTGGAAGTGAATAAATATCTACCTCATTATTGCAATCAATATAAGGAATAATAAAGAAGTATCATTAGTAACTAAGGAAACAATATTCTTCTATTGCTATAAAATACGTATATTTTTTCTTGCCAACCCCCCACTTATGGTTAGTTAAAGTTGAAATTATCAGTTCAAAATTTTAATTTCTAATCCCTCGCTGTCCTTGATGTGTTGAATTCTTATCTTTGTTCCGCTGTATTCGATCTACAATTTTTAATTTCAAAAATCTGACAACGAATGTGCAATTAGCGACCTGGAAACCCCCGTATATAAATTTTTATGATTAATTTGTTGTATTTAATACCTCAAGTAATTTATTTTAAATAGAGGTAGTTTAGTAAAATAAAAATGATGCTTAACTGCACATGTTGTGTAACATGCAAAAACATTTTTTTGGTTAATTTTTAACGAGTTACAGAATTTTCAGAAGAAAAAAACTTCCTATAAAAACTATAGTTTCAACCCCCAAAACATAGGGAATGCAACCCTGACTGCAATATTTTTCTTTGATTATAAGGACTTTTTGATGGGAACAATTTTTTTTTAATTTTTTTGACAAATATTGAGTTAAAAAAAAAATTTAACAGAAAATGTGTTTTAAGGGTGCAAACTTAAGGTTAGATTTTACCCCCGAGGAACCGTTCTTCGCTGATAAAAAAACACGTGTCATTCATTTTTGGATTCTTTACCACTATGCAAAGTTTCATCAAAATCGGTGAGTGACATTTGGGTAGGCTTACTTGTTAGAATGTACAGCAATAAAAGAACCTATGAAATACTGTCACTATTGGCATATAGATAGACATTATACAGTATAATTAGACCATAAACTATTAAAATAGTAAACGTCAAAGTTATAACAGATAGAGAACTGGAGGACCTTACATACTACTATTTTAATTCGGTATAGTTATTTATATATCTACATATGATATAATATATCATAATTCGGTTTTGATCTTAAATATTACCCTGATAATGATAATCTCAAAACAAATGGACTAATTGTAAGTAAAAATCCTGTATTAGAACCTCAGGAAGACGAAGAGGATACATTGAAGACTGATGATTAGTAAAATTAGACGATGCAATAAAAGATTTAAAAAAAAAGAAAACTATAAAGACAACAGAAGATAAATTAATTTGCAAAAATAATTTGTTTTATAAGGCAACAAGAAATAGACAAAAAATCATGTTATCAGAAGAATTAAGGAGAATCTATTAAAAGCAACACATAAGAAATTCTGCCATATTGGCATAAACCAAATGTAAAATAAAGTATTGCCTTATTATGCAGCAGTAAAAATATCATAAAATATAAGGAAAATCTGCACAAACTACAAGGTATGCATTAAAAATAAAACAAGGGAACCAGATAAAATTGGCCTGATGTCACAACTTGGTCTGGCAAGCAAATTATTTGAAATAATATTAATAGACATAGGTGGATTTAGCGGCTCACGAGCTACAAAAAAATATTTAGATCTCTTAGTAAATCACTTTACAAAATTTGTATGTATACTTACATCGAAAACACAAAATGTTAAAGACTTTATTAAACTGACCATAAATGTATTATAAAGCCATGAGATTAAAATACTATCAACAGATCAATACCCAGGCATAAACTCAAAAGAGTTCAAAAATATTTTAGAAAAAAAATATCATAACAACGGCCTTAACAGAAATCAATGCAGCATTTTCTTATTGCTTAAATAAAAGACTAAATTGAACTAATAAATAAAATAAGATGCGAAATAAACAAAAAAAAAAAAAACAAACAAAAAATGCATGTACAATAATAGCATATATTTATGCAGATAGATATAATTAAACGGAACTTTAAAAAATAACAGAAATACCAATGGATTAGAGGATAATAGGAAAATAGCCTTTAACAACAGTATGAAATACTATAATTATAACAAAGTATTATATGACAAAAATAGGAAAGAATATGACTTGAGTGTTGGTGATTTAAAACAAGTTGAAAATGGCAAATGACTTAATCGAAAAATACTAGACCCAATAAGGACCAAACCGTATGAAATAGTAGAAATGATATCGAATTCTATGTATAAGATCAACACAAGCTATAAAAAATTGGAATTGTCGTTGTTCCATATCTCGAAGCTTACACCATCTCCAACGTAACTACTTAGGGGTCGTACCAAAATGCCGTAGATGATTTTTTCGATTTTTCGACCCCCTCCCTCCCCCGTATGAACTTTGTAAAAATAAATTAAACCTCCCTCCCCAAAGTTACGTTGACTTACTCTTTTTTTCTTTATTTTCGAAAAAAGATTTTTAAATAATATATCTTTCGATTAATTACTGTTAAATATTGAAATATTGTAATTTTTTACTACAATAAAGTGGCATTTTTTTTAAATGAAGCAACGTTAATCATAATAAGTATAAATATTAATATAAACATATTAAGCAATGTTGTCAAAGAATGCCTTAATCTAAAAAAATCATAGTGAAATTTAAAGGAAGTTACTTTAAATAACTAAATATTTTGTACCAAAACTTTACTTAGGGAGTAGATGTCAAAAAAATATCCTTAGTTTGTTTGAACTACGCGTGTTATTAGATCGCTAAGCTAGATTTTACGCTAACCGTCTTTATTAGGGCAATTAAAACCTAACGTACGTAGCAAATACGTATCAAGCAGTATGAGTGATCAAACTATACTGAACACAGCGAACTAAGTATGAATTATTTGTTAAAGAAGATAAAAGAAAGATACCGTCAATAGTAACATTGAGTGTTGTTTCTTTGTCATTAGCAGGTAGGATTGACGACTAGAGTAAGTGATTTATTGTATGCAAAATAAAATAATAAAGCTCTTTATTATTTTTAGAGAAACACTTCTTGTATTATTTACATGTAAGAAACTACATTACATATATGTAAATATTTTTGTACAAAAAGCAAGCTTGCAAGAATACAAATCCGAGTGTGCGTGGATGGGGGGAAGCCCTACTAGTGTACATATACATGTATATATGCATATACAGCATGATCAATAAGTACCTTAACAGCGGAATACAGCGTATGGAGCGAATCGTTCCAAACCTAACGGTATTTTTTGCATAATTTTTAATGCAGTAGTCAATAAACTACAAGCATTACAATTTAGGAGATGTTTACCCCCTTTCGAACGCGTTTTATCATGGCACGAGCAATCACGAAAAGCGGCGTTGCCACGCATTGGAGAAGTCTAGTTGATAAGCAGACTAACTACTAGTTACTCTTCCACTAGTAGATGTTGCGCACGCATGTTTTGTGTAAGGTACGTTTCCTTACATTTGTCATGCACCGATGCATCTGCTAGTACTGCTAGCTAAGAGTGCAGACCGGTGGCAAGTAATAGAGCGTTCAGGATAAAACCATCCCCGTAGATTTATGTATGAAGTCTATCTTTCTGCTGCATAGACCAATAGCATCATCATCATCCTACACTAGAAATAAAAAACGGCCAGTATGTCTTGGATGCATGGCTACTTGAGCTAGAACGATCTAATCAGCTACTGTTAGGCTAGGCTAGCCTAAGAGCCAAGCAGAATTTGCTTAGCAGCCCAGGCTAACGTGCCGAAGTAAAGCCACTTACTAGGCACTTGGTGGGTGTATGCCAGGCACTTGGCGAACTCTTGACGGGCACTTGATGGGAACTTACCAGGCACTTGGCGGGTGTATGCCAGGCACTGAGCGAACACTTGCCGGGCACTTGGCGAGTACTTGTAGGGCACCTGCCGGACACTTGGTGGGCACTTGACAAGTACTTTTCGAGCACATGCTGAGCACCTAGCAGGTACTGGGCGGGCACTTAGCGGGTACTTGCTGAGTACTTGCCGGGATCATGGCAGGTACTTGACGGGCACTTGACGATCCTTTGGCGGGCACTTGCCGGGTACTTAGTAGGAGCATGATGGGGACTTGGCCGGTACTTGAGCCACGTAAGTATCCGTCAAGTACCCGCCAAAGGATCGTCAAGTGCCCGTCAAGTACCTGCCATGATCTCGGCAAGTACCTGCCAAGTGCTGGGCAAGTGCCTGCCAAGAACCCGCCAAGTACTGTCCAACTGCCTGTCAAATGCCCGCCAATTATCCTTAAAGTGCCTACAACGTGCCCGGCAAGTGCTTGCTAAGTATTCGCCAAGTTTTTGGCGATAGCCCTCGTGGTAGTTTGTATCTCAAAATTTTATCGTTGTATGGAAGAGTTTAATTAAATCTCTTATTGTGTTTTACAAAATTTATAGCCTGATAAGGCTGACACAAATCATCAGTGAAACATAACAATAAACCAGCGTAAGAAAATTCAAATACACCTTGTATTTATTCATTCTTTGTGTCTCACCCCTAATGAATCACTGATCACTTTTAATGTCTTTATTATACAGTTCTTAGTGTGGGGAATTTGACACAAACCCTGCTACAACCGCACAATGCCCCTTAAAAAATAGGGTACAGTTCTGTAGTTTCTCTCTTACTTAATTTTTGCTTAATTTTTTTTAAGATCTCTCACCATTGACACTTACTCTAATTTTGATAAAATTCTGATGGGATCGGTGAACTCTTTTTAATTAACCTACTGCGTTGAGCTTTATGTACAGATTCTTAATTTTTAACTTCCATCAGAGAACTCTATTTCAATTACATTATATTGTACTTAAAATCTAAATACTGATCAAACTTTCTTTCAAACATATAAGAGCACAATCAATATTAATCTAATAAATTGACTAATTCTGTAAATTGACTTATAACTATGACACTTCTTAAAAGGGCAGTACTTGCATTATTATAAAATTTAGTGTTATTCAAATAAATGTATTTATAAGTATCCTATGATACAAAGTAAACAAAAAATTTAATTTTCTTACATAGATTATTGAAAATATTACCAGAACAAAGCTTCCCGGGCACACGTAGGTGCGTCAGGGGGTATGCGTGAGGTACTGATTAGGCAGCCTACATGATCTATCTTTATCTTACATTAAACACAGTTATATCGGCTATAGTTTCTGCGCAAGCTGTAGCATAAAACTATTTATAGATAGTTTAGGTTCACAAGTTAGAAGTATTGTTCATATTGACCCATTAAAATAATAAAGAAGTATCCTAATCAATATAAGACTGACCAAATCAACTGCCATCAAATTTGTTGTCAACTAAACTAAGTTTCTCAAAGTACTGGTCTTACAAACGATTATTATTGCTTCAAAAAGTTGCCACAAAAACTGTTTAAAACCCGTACTGAGACTATAAACATTTTATAAGCAACAATTTGTCCACTATCACATAGCTGTGTATCAAGTCAAGTTCATCTGTCATTCAACTGAGTCAATATGTTTTTGTATAAAAAAAGGGAGCTACTCTATAAGCAGTTGGTTTGTATTTATTACTTGATTGTGATTTCGAAGTACTTCAGAGTTAGCTCACACAAATCATATATACATATTGTTAGTGTGCAATCAACAGTGAGTGATATTTTTAAGGTTAAATTTATACCTTCATTTAAATAAAAGTTGGTTACTGAAGAAATGAAATATTATTCGTTTAAAATAAAGCATAACGTTTTTTTGATTGTAATGCAACGTGTATTTTCACTAGACAAACCTATTTATATTTATAAATTAAAAGGTGTTTCGGTTACGTTAATTGAGACAGCCTACTAAGGGCCTACCAAACGCCCCCTGACGCAGCCAACGTAGGATCTCAGTAGGCTCGAGAGGCAGGCTACAGAGGCCTTACTGATCGCCTACTTACAATTTCTGCTTAGGTTAGCGCACCAAAAACTCTATACTTATGTTAAAATTCAAATAAAATTAGTATTAATCAATTTATGAACTTACTTTCAGTCGTATAAATAATTAAATTATAAAGTTCTCCTATTATTAAAGTCTATTTTTTGATGTCGTGAGTAATGTAATAAAATGTATGAAAATATGTATAAAAAATTACATTCATAAGGATTTCTAAAGTCGGTAAGGCTAGTAGCGTGTGTAAATCTTTCTATATTATATAGTCAAATGGGTGAGGTGTTCTACACCAACTCCCTAAAATCCAACACAGCCCTATTATGAAATACATTAAGTAGATTAATTTTTTAACAAGACTGTAATCGTATCAGAGTGAACTTTATCAAAAATTATAAATAAAAATCAAATAGCCAAAAAGTACAAATGCTTACATTGAATTACATACGTTGACAAAACTACCATAATATAAAATTATTTTTTTACGGAAAAATGATCACAACAACATACATACAATAAACCATTAACAGCAAGATGTGATTCTATTATAATTTTAAACGTGGGCCTTTCGGAAAGTTTCGATTTATGTATATACTCTAAGAAATTACCACATAACTATCAAAAGAAAACATTTTTAAGGATACTATCTTATTTTATTGATCGGATGGTTGGTCTGTTATTTTTTCCTTTGAATGATTTTTGCTTGACTCCTCATGACATTAAAAAATACGGAACGAAGAATGGAAAACTAACTATGTTTTAATGTTGTGGATGTAGACAGTCTTACATATCAGATAACGAAAATTTTAGTCTATTATGATATGGGGAAAGATAGTTACAAAATTTTCTTTATTGTTTCTTATGTCGTTATTAAATACATACATTTTAATCATTTAAGACATAGTTGAAAAAGCTACAAAACATAAATTTGGTTAAGGGTTATTAGATGCCATCACTAATAGTGCATCTGATATCTCTATAGAATTTTAAATTGAAAAGAAAAAATTGTACATCTCTTATTACTGCTATCTTCATCTATCAGAAGTCCAAAATATATGCAGAAGTACTTTCAGGATGCAATAGATATAATGAAAAAATGTGATAGTAACATGTTATGACAAATGGAAAAAAATTAATGTAAATTTTATCCAAATTTTAAAAAACATGATACCAAATGATATTTCAAATATGACAGTTAGATTACTTCATTTTGAATTACTACGAATCTTAGATAACATAAAAAATTATATTTTTAGTAAAGTAATGCCACACGTCTATACAATTAAATTTCAGAGACGTGGTCCACCTTATGCTCACGTTCTAATAACTCTACATTCTGTAAAATAAATATTATGCCTGAACACATCCATACACTTATTTCTAATGTAGCTTCTTCAGGTAATGCAAAACTCACAACATAAGTCATTTAACACATGCTTTACGGTCGTCGTACAAATTACAGTCCTAGTAAAGTTTATTCTTATCAGAAGGATACGGAAAGTTTTCTTAGCCTTTTAAAAACGTACTACATTTTAAAATATATTTCAAAAAAACACTTACCCGCATTATAAAAAACTAAATAACATACCCGATAAAAATAATTACAAAACTTAGATAAAAGATTAAATTTTGGTAGATTATTGAATGGTTGTACCTTATAATAGATTTCTGTTGATAAAATATAAACGTTGTATTAAGTTAAATGTTTTGCATCAACCCTAAGCCTAACCTACATTCATGACTTCATTTAAAGAGGTAGTAACACCACGAACATTAAAATTTAAAAGTTAAAAGACGAAAGAATAAATCATACAGTTGTGAATGTAGCTGTTTACCTTTAAAACAAGCAAAACTTATATTTGATAAAAATAATTTGAGAAATACCATAAAACTATCCACTAACCCAATAACCCAGCTAACAGCTCAGTTGCAAACGTATTGTAACATCGGTAAACTAAAATTACTAATAATTTATTCCCCCACTCGTTTTTTCGGAATTTTCCATGTTGACTTAAAAGTACTTTCAAACAGAGACCAACGTGCATTTGAAGAGATAAATCACCTGCAAACTCTATTCGTAGCTGCAGCACATCAACCCTCTATGATTCATGCAAACGCACGTTGGCCTATGCTGACTTAAAACGAAAAGCAAATGAGATAATAAAATACTTTTCCGCACTCGGGTGGTTTTGGGAGGCTGGTACTTCCTCGGGCGAAAAAGCAGTTTTCCGGAACTCGTTCGAAAAGTCTCCTTTACGAACTTCGTTACGTCCCTCGCCTTCGGCTCGGGCCGCCAACCTCTCGGTTCGCAAACAAAGACTTTTCAAACTCGTAGGAAAACTACTATTTCAGTACAGAGAAACGAAATAACTTTAAAAACTAATGGAGGCAAAAAGTCTAACTGGGAACAGCTAAACTGGGATGCAATACTAAATTCTGGCACAACTTGATATGATGTTCAAAGATAGAATAACGTAAAGCTAATACGCATAGACAAATAATAATACATACTACACTCCTATAAAAACAACATTAAATTTTTATTTGGTTTTTATAGATGCATAAAACGCCGAGCTACCCTTTTTCCTATTACATTACCGAATATTTTCACATACCTCTGCAATAGCCTAAATTTTTGAATTCATTTAACACGTAAGAGAAAAGGGGAAAGCCGAGCTGATCATTAACAATAGCTCTTTTTCCTTTTCTTGACTCAAATGTGTCAAGAGAGAGTCCGTGCGGCTGCTCTAATATAAGTAACGGAATTTCCAAATCCACAGAGCACCACATGCTGACTCCCTCTCCAATAACTAGGAGCGAGAAACATATTAACTAAAATTTTACCGAAATCCCCAATTATTTTCACAATCAGTCAAAACTACCCGAAAGTTTAGATATGTGTAAAAATTGATACGACCGATAGTATGCAAGTGAATGTTGATACATCTAAATCATTGTATCAAGAGGTGCATATGCATAGATGGTGGCACTTTTAATACAAGCACTCTATATCCTCCATACATGCCCTTTTTTCAATATCCAATATATTTAAGACTCTTAATACTAAGCCACATAGTTTCTTTTTTTCAAGAAAATTTCTTAAGAAATAAATAAAAATGAGAAAAATATCCTCCCCGGGTGCGGATCAAACACACAACCTCCTGTTTACGAGGCAGTTGCTCTACCACTTGAGCTACCGAGGAGCTGTACATTCACTCGCACCGTAAGTTTAGATTAAGTTTTCATTCTTTTAATTTTTAGAGCTGTCTTTCATCTAAGCTCGATAAACTAGTTATGTGACTCTAATGCTTGTCGGTAAAGTAGAAATTAATACGACCAATAGTATACAAGCAAATGTTGATACGTCTAAATTATTGTATCAAGAGGTGCATATGCATAGATGGCGGCACTTTCAATACAAGCACTCAATATCCTCCATACATGCCCTTTTTTCCATATCCAATATATTTAAGACTCATAATACTAAGCCACATAGTTTCTTTTTTTCAAGAAAATGTCTTAAGAAATAAATAAGAATGAGAAAAATATCCTCCTTACAGTGCGAGTGAATGTACAGCTCCTTGGTAGCTCAAGTGGTAGAGCAACTATCTAGTAAACAGAAGGTTGTGTGTTCGATCCGCACCCAGGGATAATATATTTCTCATTCTTATTTATTTCTTAAGACATTTTCTTGAAAAAAAGAAACTATGTGGCTTAGTATTATGAGTCTTAAATATATTGGATATGGAAAAAAGGGCATGTATGGAGGATATTGAGTGCTTGTATTGAAAGTGCCGCCATCTATGCGTGTGCACCTCTTGATACAATTATTTAGATGTATCAACATTCACTTGTATACCTATTGGTCGTATCAAATTTCTAGTTTACCTACAAGCATTAGAGACTTAAATATGCTTACTCGCGAAACGCAAGGTACTTCTATCGTTACCACTACTCTTACTTTTATAATTATAACTACTATTACTATAACTACCATTATTATTATCATTATTGTTATTATTATCAAACTATTACACTAATCATTATAAGTTGTTATAACAACGGCCAATGTTATTTCTGTTTAAGTACTAGTTGATGTACCGTAGCACACCGATTATTAATGCTCCCAAGTATTGATTGAAATATTAAGCGATTCTCTTCGCCCTTTCTGCAACAAGTTTAGTTGAATAAACAAACAGTGTTCAGCATTAGTTAATATTGACGATGTTCTTTCTTAATATGTTAATTAAATCAAATGAAAGTTTTGTAAAATTTGGATGTAAAGAAGAAAGGAAGGGCTTGAATAAGTGAACCACCGTCCCTTCTCTTGACCCACGGAGAAGAATGAGCCGGATATGAGATGTGCCAATTTTTGAGTGGTTGAACTAGAGCATCTCTAGCCAATTAGATCTTTAGCTATTGTCTTTCCCCTTCAAGATTTTCCTGGCAAATTTTTCTGCGTCGTCTCGAACCAGTGGGTCGCAGAGGTCCGCTACTCTTTATAAAAAGGGCCTGGAGACCCCGAAGAAATCAAAGAGAGAAAGTTAATTTCTACCACTCGAACGGTAGACTGAGTAGTAAGAGTCCGCCTCTGCTACCTTCCAGTCTATCACGAGGTAAGGACAGTACGTATAGTTCAAATTTTACTCTTGAACGGTCGGCTGGATAGTTAAAGCCCGGCTCTGCTATCTTACGGTCTTCCACGAGTGCGGTTTTAAAATTTTAACCTCGGACACTTCGCGTTGGTTCGGCACTTGTACGTTTGAATATCCAAAAATAAAAGTAAGTCGATTTGAAATACTAAAGCGATTAACTTCGCCTTTCCACTCTGTTCCAATGCAGATGTGTTTTTGGAGTTAGCATTATGGTGTCGGTAAAAGACCATACTACGAGAATAAATAACAAAATTGTTCCTTACGCAAAGTCTAGGACAATCACCTCTACTCTGGACGGTATTGATGGCTCCTAGACCAGTCGCGAATTTAAACCATTTTACCCCTTGCGTAACCTCTAGAGCTTAACTGCCTTCACTCGTTACAGTATTGGTAACCTCTAGATCGCTGGCGAGATACTATTTTGACACGTCGTGCCGGGTATTCTTGACAAATCAGAGGCCCGCTGCAAACGAGTGTCTTGCACTACTGCTCGACAACTGCTTCAATTTGATCAGAACAGTCGGGCTCCTCCCCTTCTGAACGCCTGGTCAAGAAATTTAGCTACCTTTTAGCCCCGCGTCCCACTTACGCGCTCAGTGCGAATATATTGATAATATTTTCGGAGAATCAATGACTTTTAGGTTTTCTTAACAATTAATACAACTTTTTGAGTGATTTTTAGTGTCTGAAAATATTTAACGTATTAAAATACAAAATAAATTCAATTCGTAGCTGCAGCACATCAACCCTCTATGATTCATGCAAACGCACGTTGGGTGTCATTCATTTTTGGATTCTTTACCACTATGCAAAGTTTCATCAAAATCGGTGAGTGACATTTGGGTAGGCTTACTTGTTAGAATGTACAGCAATAAAAGAACCTATGAAATACTGTCACTATTGGCATATAGATAGACATTATACAGTATAATTAGACCATAAACTATTAAAATAGNTTAAAAAAATACTGTACAAGATTTTGTTGATAATAGAGATAATCACTCTTTTTTATATATACGCTAAATTTTAGGGTAATAAGATAAATCATGTAAAAGTTTAAATTGACATATACTGAAACGAATTAAAAAAACACAAAATCTTATAAATAGAGAAATATCTCTAAGTTAAGAAACGTTTGACTCATGTAACAAAAATTAGAAGAAGATAACTCGATCACTCGGGATAACGCTTCAATGATTTCAAAAAGGCGTAAAAATAGTTGACATAAATTAGAGAGAGATATGTAATACGGAAGCAAATTTCGGGAATAAATTAATTATTTTGGAAGAAAATTTTTGTCAAATTTTTTCATTTCTAAAAAACAGTAATGAAATTATTAGATATGAATGTGATAAATTTTTTTTTTTTTCTAAAAATTTGAAATTTTTAAATTTGTATTCGTTCTTCTAATAAAAATTGGATATCAAATAAAGTATGTTCCTATATATTTGTTGATTTAAATAGTTGTTCGGTTAAAGTGTTATACTTAAATAACATAATAAGTACACCAGTTTCTGGAATAGACGAATACCTTAAAAAATTTAAGTAGAAAAACTTAAATCTGTTGCAACAAAGTTAACGCAACGTATGAAGGGGTTGATAAGTCAGACAGTAATATTTATATCAATTTTCTAGTAAATAACTTAAATAGTATCCGTAAGGGCTTACCACTTTACGAACTCAGTTTTATAATAAGTACAGTTGTAATGCTAATTCAAAATTTGAGCACATTTGACGATTTATGCAATTGTACCTAATTAGGAATTACTAAATCATTGAAGTATAACTTAAAAGGAGGAATAACTGTAGAAAAAATAGGACTAAAAGTTGTTATCTCAAGTATAACTTTTAACACTGGAAACGCCTCTTCACTTTGTTTTGTTTTATATCTCAAGCAATTCTTAATAGTTATGGCATTTGCTATGACTAACAATAAATCTCAAGGTCGAAGTTGATGATGTTGGTTTGTACTTTAAAAAACCATTATTTTTTCACAAACAATTTTACCTAGCTTTACTAAGTTACAAAAATGAGAAAAATATATTTATTTTAATTAGAAAGAATAATTTATAAATCGAAAATAGTGTATTTAAGGAAATCAGAAGTAGAAAGTGTACTTTAACTAAGAATTCTAATTTTTTTGAGTGCTTGTATTGAAAGTGCCGCCATCTATGCGTATGCACCTCTTGATACAATGATTTAGATGTATCA
>NW_019379704.1:169097-183762 GCF_000648655.2 Copidosoma floridanum
ACTGCAATTGCAATGGGTTTAATAGAACATGATTCTGAAATCGACAATATTTTTAAAGAAGCCATAACAATTATGTTTCCATACCAGTTAAGACAATTTTTTGCTTGGTTTTTGATTTCAGAAAACATTCAAGGAGATAAAATATGGAATGAATATAAAAAATATTTTACGAAAGACTTCGATAATGATAATAATAATTGTGCATATTAATCAAATTTTGATATCGGAAGGTAAATCATGTCTTTTGGTTTACCGACACCAACCATTAACAACTATAGAAATAATTGAAATATTGAGGAAATATCTTTTAGTAAAAAAATGTTCGATATAATGTACACAAATTTAAATGAAGATCAAAGAAAAATTTTTAAAACTATTTGTGAACAAGATGAAAAAGTACATTTCATAGATGGTCCTGGTTGATCCGGAAAAACCTACTTATATACGACACTCATTTATTATTTTATTTCTAGAGGTAAAAATATTTTGTCAATGGCTTGGACAGAAATTGCATCTGTATTACTACCAAAAGGTATGACCAGTCATAGAACTTTTCGTTTACCTCTAGACTTGGATAATATTGAAAGTGTATTTTTAGAAAAAATAAATAAGGGAAGTTGATTTAATAATATGGTACGAGGCTTCTATGATTCCGAAAAAAGTTCTAGAAATCGTTGATAGAACGTTGAGAGACTTGTGTAATACAAAACTTTGCTTTGGTGATAAATTAATAGTATTAGGAGGAGATTTTTGACAAATCTTTCCAGTTATAAAAAACGGTGATAGAACCATAATAATAGAAGAAACTATTAAATCATCATTTTTATGAAACTTCTTCCAAATTTTAAGATTACAAAATAATATCCGCTGTAGTAATAACGAATTTTCAAAATTATTGTTAAGAATTGAAGAAGGGGACATAGGAACATTTAACATTCCTTTTCATTTATTTTTTTATGTATAGGTAAAATTTATCAATTAATAATACATATTATGTATGTATTTCGTGTTCATCTATTGTACCAATTTCAGCATTAATTTAAAACAGAATAGAAATGGACGTAAGTCTTCTTGGTTTAATCAGGCTTTATAAGATGACTTATTAAGTAATGCGAAACTTTCATTGTTTATATTCTATTATATTCTATTATACTCTAAATTTAATTTAAGTTTATGTACCTAAAAAGAAGAATTGTGTATTAAAGGACTACATAAGTGATGATGATATAATAATTATGCCATGAAAAAATTGGTGGGGGTCGGTGGGAGAGCCGTAGGGGGTAGGTAGAGAGATGTGGGATGTTTTGAGAAAAAATACTATACAATATTTCCATGTGATTTGGTAGGAATGTTGTAATAGACTTTAACACATTGACAGGGCTGGCAAAATGCAACGTTACAAAATGCTTACAAAAAAAGTCAGCCCACCAAAAACTTTATGCTGACAAAGAAACCGAGGAATCCAATAAATTGAAATACAATTGATTGTATTCAAGTTTAGTTGATTATAGTATTGTGCACTAACCTGTAACTATTCGATTAAATATTAAAACATACATTGTTATTATTTCATAAAGCCATACGTGGTTGTACCCCCTGGCTTAAATAAAGACTTTTTTTTTTTTTATATTATAGTGCTTTACGTCCGGCTCCTATAAAGGGCACTACACAGGGCACTTAGCACTTGGGAGAAGGAAGGGAAGAGGGATGGGAGGCCTCACAATACTGGGAGGGGGGTAGGGGGAAATTAGGCAATTTTGCTGCGAGAAGGTCGCCTAAACCCTCCTCGAGGAGCATTGCGTGGTGAAAAAGCACATGTGAACAATCACAGAGGTACNGGTTTGTGTGAAATGCCCCACTGAGTTAACTATATAATATAGGAATATATATATTTATATACAACGCACGCGCGTATGTATACATATGGAAATCGTTAAAGATCGGTAGGGCCTTCATTAGGTTGTTTAGAAGGGGTATGAGGGGTATTCGGGGCCAAGAAAAACTGCGTGGGTAGTAGTAGTGGGTATGTGGTTTTCCAGTGGGGGGGGGGGTTCTATGGGATATTGTGTAGAATGCTTGAAAAATTCAACTTGATAATATAGAAAGATATACATACATGTTGATATAAGGTGATTTGTCTGGACAATAGACAATTATATGTGTGGGAGGGTATTTTTAAGCACAAGTTGGGATTAATGTGAACATTCGCATAAGTTTACCATGTTAATAATGTATATTTTGGAAGCACGAAAGACTGTATAAATCTCTTTACTGAACATACCCAGTCATATATATAATAAATCTTTCTATATTACGTAGCTAAATATTTGGAGCATTTGATAAAACCCCTGATCCCCACTGGCCTTAACTTTCTTTTCAAAGTTTAGAAAAAATTTGTGTCATTTTTCAGTTATTTTGACCTTATTATAAGACCTTATTTAATAGAAGGTCAAGACCCCTACTACACCCACTGTTCCTTCTACTGTCGCTCTACACAATTTGTTATACTCTCTACTGAACCTTTACGGTCTGATTTGAATCTTTTGTAATAATAAACTGCATAACACGATTTCTTGCTCTAGTTCTGTTTTTAAGCAACATTTGTACATATTTTTTGATAAATTTTGCTATTAAAAATAATTTTTTCTATCATGTTAATAAATTATTTTTAGAATTTATAAATATTTTATACATGTTCAAGCTACTGTATAGCGCCCGCATAAACCACAAAAAAAATTTTGACAACCCACCTTTTAATTCGCAAAGTAATGTTAAAATAATTACTGGAGAATGGTTAATGTTTTCTATCTTTTCGATCAGATTATTTTGATACTATATCAAATGATTTTAAAATTTTGAGGGATGACGCGAAGGTTCGGAAAGGGAGGGGGGTTGGTGGCAGCAATGAAGGCGTCCGACCTGAAATCTTCTACAATTTCTAAATAAACAGCCCTGGTGCACATACAAGTGAAAATGAGAACGTTATCTTTGGTAGTTCCTTTACCATTAGACTTCAATAATTTAACTAACAGAGGCCCCGCGTAATTTACACCTGTATTTAAGATTATGGGTACGGATTAAAGTTAAGTGCTAATTAGGTCAAGGTGGAACCAGAATTCCGTTTGCAAGTAATACAACTTGAAATAGCTGAGTGTACTGTCTGTCGTCCTCTAATAATTAAAAGCACTTAGCGAATAGTACTCCAAATAAGCTGAAAGCCACAATGTAAATAAATTTGATGAACATAATTTATGACAAATTCAGTTAAGTGATCGAAAGCCGCTAACAATAAAGGGTATTCAGTTTTAAACTGTAGCAATAAGTTGCTCAAACTACCAACCATTCTAGTAAATTAATTTTTAAGCAGAGGTTTTAACAAAAACTATGAGCTGTTGGATGGTAGCTTGAGCTTAACTTTTCTAGTAGACGATGTGACTGAATTAAGCAATTAAAATTCAGTTCTAAAACGAATTAGTTTATGCAAATGAACCAACAAATGCCTCACATTATTAGGTTCAGGGATGATTGGGTAAGAGTTAAAACTGTTTGTTACGACGTCTAAATTCAAGAATGCTAATTTAGACTTAATAGAAGTATATCATTAAACGGAGTTGCAGACGAAGATATTAAAAACGATGTAGGCATGTCAACTAAGACATTCAGATCATTTAAGGGCTGATTTCTAAGGAAAAAGTCACCTAATAACATAACTTTTAAGAGCTGATCTCGGTTTTCAACTGCCACTTAAACTGTCAGCTCCTGATAACATATCCTTCATATAAATGTCTGTCATTAGAGCGAGATAAGCTTAAAAGAGCTCACACTGATAATTACTAGCCAGCTGTTTGATTACTCTATAGGTTAAGTACAGTGAACAGCCTTGTCCATAAAATACTTATTGTGCACTATGCGTAATTTAGAAGTTAAGCTTGCAGGCTTAATTTCTTCATGGTAGGAAAAGAACCAAAAATCATTGATCTCATCGCTCTTCAACTGTACCATGTGATCAGGATCACTAACCTCATTTATAAATGAACAATAAGTGTCGAATTACACTGAACTATTATGAAATCTCAGCTCTTAATTTTTTTGCATAGTGACAGAAAGGATCTTGGCGGCATCGCGTTCTTTAGCTAAATGTTCTGGATGAAGTTTGAACTAAAGTTTAACAATATATCTACCCGTACTGTCCCTACTGGGTATTATAAAATTGTTGTTCATGTGCTACTTTATCCTTCGTTCAAAGGCACTTTGGATCAATAGGAAGTTCCTTTACTTCCCAAAAGTGTTTCAACAGCGGAATAAGTTCATTATTCCCAGCACAATGTAAAAAAATGCACTACTAGTTGTTGACTCAAATGTAACCATTGAACCTGAAAGAACCCACTCTAGTGTAGTACAAGTAGACGCAGGTGCATTAAGTTTTCCCTTCTGTACTGATTCTTAGACTATTTGAGCATGAACTTCAGCCCCAAGCATTAGATGAATTTCATTCATACTGTTGTAGCAAAGATTTATTAATTGTGAGGCATCTAAATGACTAAAGCATGAAGCATAGTGACTGATAGGTAGTCAATATAAAGAAATATTGCCATTATTCGAATACCAGTAGGACCTAGAACATAGATGCGGATAGTGGCTAATAGTACACTTATACCTTTAGAGAGAAAATTTTACCATGATAAGCGACTTTAGGAACTTCACTATGTTGGGACAAGAGTACTCGATGATCATCGAGTTTAGTAACATCAGAATCTTCAGACTGATTAGGCTTTGAAAAATGCAAAAGCGTATGATGTCTTTTTGTACAAATTAAGCAAACACCTTCAGACTTGCATTTTTTGATTAAATGATTACCTAATTAGTTAAAGTATGCCCGTTCTCGACTTACCAAATCTCTTCTAGAATCAATAAAAAAGGTCTTCAATAATTTACAATTATTAAGAGAATGATTTCCTCAATAAGCTGCACATTTTTAAAAACTTTGTGAAGTTACGTCACCAGCTATATTTTAACTATCAGGATTTGATTTACGAGAGACTATACGCATTGCTTTACAATCAGTCTCGTTGAGCTATGGCTTCGATGACAGATTCTCAGAAGCTGCTAGGGTTATGATTTGAGCGTTTGAAAATTGCTTTAACTGAAGCATAGAAGAAGATTGAGATCAACTACCGAGAAATTTTGCTCATCCTTACTCGTTGAGCTGTCAAATCTACTAACTATTAAAGTAACTATTAAACTAACTGTAACGAGTATATATAATTTAACATTTCCTTATTAATTCATTTCAGCTCGATCCCAGACTCATATTTTACAAACTTACAATTCATAGTCCTAGATAGTTAGCTATTAACTATATGACGTTAACTATCATGATAATCAATGAGATTTTACTCAGCTGTATGGTACTAATCATCGGCTAAACGAATGAATTTGATTAAATGTAAGGCTTTGCCACTTAAATGAGCACGTAATTAATAAAATTTAATAATATTTTCTATATCCTCCTTCGTGTGCACCAAAGACTTTACGGTATTTCGAAAATCCTCCCAATCAGAGTATTCATCAGTGAACTTAAGAAGTTCAATTCTCGAGTGATACAAATTGCAAGAGGAAGCAACTGATAAATTGTTAAGATGCGTGTTGGGAACAGGTGGAGGGTTCTCAGGAGGAATACATGTGATGTACTCGGTGAATCTACTTTTACTGAATAATACGCGTTCTCAGACTCATCAAACAGTTCAGTAGTATAAATCTTTATCCTATAACTCAGTAAGTAGAAGTATGTTTTAATGATTCTGAAGAAATCTTTTTAAATAATCTTTTAATACCTGTATCAAAGTTTTCTCTCTACTGCGAGAAATCCTTTCACTACCAGTTTTTTTAAAGTTATTGAAACAATTACTGATCTTTACACGTAGTTTAGTCTGATCCTTATAAAGCTTCTCCATGATAGCGTGACATCAATTTAGCCTACGACTAAGCGACTTAATAAATTAAAAACGATACACTGAAAGTTAGCACTTAAATCTAGATCCAAACTCAATATCGTAGTAGTGTGGGGCCTTTAATACAAGCAGGCAACGTCTAGTGGGTGAGGCAGGCGTGGAAACCTGCTAGAGATATAGAGGGCCTGCACTACAAGAAAGTGGCGTCAGCTGTCAGATGGGGCAGGCATGGACAGTGTGGACAGTGATCCATATCAGCATTACACTTACTTACTGACGAACACACACACTCAAACAAGGTGAGCCCCGATCTTGCCTTGCCGTTTGTGTGGTTGTTGAGACTTACAGAATGGCTAACAGAAATTTGTCTTAACAATACTATGGTGCAGAAGACAATTACACTTCATGGCACTTTACTTATGTTAAGTTACTCGACTTAAGTCCCTCTTAGAGCGCCAAAATGTTTGTTATCAAAGCGGGTGCCGTGCTTCGAAATTAAGTACCTAGTGATAGACAGATGGTAATTTTGAACATTTTAAATCGTTTTTATAAATTTTAAGCACCAAATTATAGTTTCTATACAAACACTTAAAATCTCCTGAGATTAGGTTTCTTACATATGAATCAAGAAATTAAACAATCGAGAGAGTCATAAATAAAAGAGAAAATGTAACTTAATTTATTGAGTGCGCGTGAGAATTATCTAAATAGTTTAAATGCGAGTTTGTGTGTATGCGAATGCCCACAAAAAACACTAGTGAGTGGCTTAACCACCGCAAACAAACTAAACTCAGCATTGCGCAGCTTTATCCAACGATTAAATCGCTGCTACAGTACTATTTAAAACTGAAGAGACGTGGCGCATGATGATTCTTTAAGTACACGCGCTGCGCTTTGCTTGTAGACTGGTGGTCTGCTTTAACGTGCATTAACTTAAATTCAATCGCATTAATAATAAAGAAACGAAGATTTCTCAAATTTTTAATTATATATTCATAAAACGGTAAATGAGATCATCACAAGTAATGAAGCATTAGGCAAGTTAGAAACAAAAAGCAGAGCGACACAAGGCTGCTTACTCAGCACTTCTATCTTTGATATATGTTACAATGATGTGGATTCAATTAAAAATACAAAAAACAAAATGTAGCACAATGTTCGAGAAAACAATACATAATTTTAAATTTGCAGATGGCGTAAGCCATTGGTGTTGAGACTTTTTAGGCTGTCGTGAGAGAGTTGCAGATCAGCCCAGTCCCAAAAGAGAAGGGATGAAGAAAAAAAATTAACTTAGCATATATTATAAAACGAAATAAACGATTTTATTATTGTTTAACAGTGAAATACAATTGTTGGCGTCTGTGAGTTAAAATTATAATGCCATACTGCACAACTATACTAAGCTTGCAGGTAGCCTGAGACTAACTAACTCAATAATTACATGCAGGCGATAATTCCATGGACGTAGGCTTCCCTCTTTCACCTGTTCTCAACAGCTATGACAACTTAGCTTTTTCTCACCAAGAGATAAAAGCAACACAGATGAAAAAACCTGTACAGAAGGTTTCTAAAGTATATTAAATAACTTTAAAATGAAAACTATGGAAATAAAATTAAGATGATAAAGGACAAAAAAATTGAAGTTGTAATTTATTGAGAGGAGAGATAGAAAAAATGGGAAATTGATTTTGAAAATTGAAGAGATAGATGCAGCCAGTAAGTCAGAGCACTTAATTTCCTGGTTTTTGACCGAAAACTTATCGAATATATATGTTAACAACATAGTATGCAAAGCTAAAAAAACTATAAACACGGTAAGGATTATAAAAGATTATAAGAATTTACAGGTGGAATGTATGTCTACTATGTGGAATAGTAAGACAGGATATTTTTTTACTGATCAAAGATAAAGAAATGTATGAGAGAAATGAAAATTTGTTTACAAATTTCAGTGAAAGATTGTAAAAATGGATGTAGAAGTGAATGAAATTATCCCAGCTTATATTCGAAAAGGCAGGCAGATATAAAAGTATACAAAAGAGACAAGAGGAAGAGCAGCAAGAGAATATTAAGATTAAAACAAAGCAAGACATCTCCCTGAGATGGGGGTAAAAATAATTGATGGATCAAGTTCTGTGGTTATAACAAGTGTATTAAATCAAAACAATACTAGATGTAGAGAAATATTAGGAAAGCATCAAGTTGAAATGATTATTAAACAACTAGAACCAAATCTGAGATGCAGAAATGTAGGCAAAGCAGATAATGAAGGTTTTTCGAATACTTTCGGTGAGGTAGTGATAGAAACATAGAAACCTAAGAACCCATTTTTTGCGGAGTAAGAATAAAAAAAAAATTGATCAGCACTTACTTTAGAAAATTTTAAAGATCAAAATACACATAAAAATGTGATTCTGTGTAAGAAATTTGTAAGTATACTAAAAATTTTAAACACACAAAAACTTGAGTATAAGCCTTCAAATCGATGTATCGATACATCGATACTAACTCGTTGTATTTTTGAGGGTGAAATCATAATGGCCTATACCTTCTATGGAATTGTATTTTTATGAGGATATCTAGCCCGGTGGCGCGTAGGCGCTTTCGTACTCTTCTCACCACTCGCCTTGCCTCGGCTCTTTGCTTGCTTCAGCTTGTTCCGCCAGTCCACCCAATTACACTTCTGTTCTCCAATCCTTTCTCACTTGTTCTAACTATAGTGCAAGAACTTGGGCAGTGAAGTGGGAGATTTTGGTCTATTTTCGTTTTTCCCATGTTTGGAGCAGCCGCTAGACCTGGCTAAGACGCATAGCTTCAATTATAGTAGTACACAACGACAACAATAATTCTACTACTAATAATAATTATTTTAATAATAACAACGATTATAATACTTATTATCATAACAATAATTATAATAATAATACTAATAATAACACTAATAATAACAATACGGCGAAATAAGTTAAGCAAAAAAATACATTGCTACTCTTCCTGTCCCTGAATTCTATGATGTATTATTTTTTTTCAGCTATAATTTGTAGTAAAAAAGTAATTGTAAGCAATATGAAAGTTATTACAGAGTTTATTGAAATTGTACTATTATAATGCCTAATTTATTTGGATATTAATATAATTTTTCAGATCGCATAAGTGAACGTGCACTTTTTTTGGTAGAAGACGCTTATTCATCACTTGAAATAAGATATTTTACCGAAATGACTGGATTATCGATAGAAAATTCCCGTGAAGTTGCAAGAGAAAAAGATTGGAGTGTAGTAGGATCAATTATACATCCAAAAAAGAATATCAAGCAACAATTTGTTACGCAAGAAACAACTGAATATCAGTTGCATAAGTTAACGCAGTTTGTTACTTTTTTAGAAAATTGATAGTGTGTTTAGTAAAGCATATTGTGAAATCAACTTTTTAAATTTTGTATAAAAGTTCTTTCATATTTAAATGTATATAAAAAAAAGGTTAACAAATTTTCTTGTCATTCCTGAGCTAATAATTCCTTTCAGTTAACTAACTTACTTTTAAAAGCCTTGAATATAATGACTTAGAAACTGTTACTTATGTCCAATAACATTTTTTTTATAATCTTATGAAAATAATTAAAATACTGTTGTTTATGCTCTTTATAATTCATAATAGAAGAATAACAAGGATTGGCGTTTTCTCAGTTGTACGCGTGCTTATTACTGACATAATTCTGTTCTAGAAGTTGTGAATTCAATTCCCGGTAAGTGCAGATTTTTCAAAAACTGGCAATACCGGAAAAAGTTCCTTTGCGACCCTGGCTGTTCCAGGCGGATTTTACCGTGGAGTTCTCCTTCAGAATAATTCCATGGTCTTTTCATTGCCCTACAGGTCTTCGGTCCTAGATGAATGTAAAACAGTGTTAGGGCTGTAAGTAAGGATTAGTGGATCAGATGCCAGGTGCCAGAAAGGGATCGCCGGCCTTACTGGAAAAAAGTGGTCCCTGAAACATGAGGCTTTTCTGGGGATGCTAATTAGCCTGGATTTGATGCGTCTACAGAGAGCGCCGAGTCAACCAGCGAGGAGTAGACGTCCTAAAATATGGAGTCCTTTTCAGGGAAAGACTACACAGTGGTGAGTTGACCCAATAGACTATTGGTGCAGAGAGTGCCAGCTTAACTAGCAAAGCGTTTCACTGGAGATACTCATACTGTGCCCATGGTATGATTAGGTACGATAATTGGAACTGAGTGTGGCAAAACACCCCCACACACAGGTGGTGAGTGGGTGGCCCTGATGACTGGGCCAATAGGCTGTCGTAGTAACCTGGTAAAAAAATAAAATAAAACAAAAAATAGAAGAAAAAGAAATTAAGGATCTGTTGACAGTGAAGGAAATAGTAAAATTTTTAATTGGTTCGTTATTTTTTTTGTTTTATTTTCATTCGGCAATGTTTCACTAGTTAGTTAAGTCAGCCTTATCAAGTTACAAATTTTTTTACAATTTAATATAGACGTTTTAACTAAAACGTACTTGAATTGTATTATAGATATTAAACTAAAAATATTTCAATATTGGACGTTGTTCAAGACATTTATATATATTTAAATGTTGATATTTGTAAATATTGTACTCACTTATTTAATAAAAATAATTAAATTATTAGGACATTATCGAGCCTTAGAGTACGTACCAAGGACAACGAACTTTACTAGTGAGCCTTGAACTTACGTAGCAATGATAAGTATGCTCTATTCAAAGAATATATGTTTTCTATCTTATTAATATCATTTTACTGTATTTGTATTTGTATCTTTTCCGATAACCGACTTTTTTTATAATTAGACTCACAATCAAGAATTCGGGTGTTTTCCCAATCAAAATTATGACTGTGAATATCTTGCTTTTGTAGTTTCTACTGAGTCTCGATATATATTTCGTATATACTCATTTATACGATTTTTCAAAGATCGTTTGATTTCGCCTACATATGATATAAGGTGATCTTTACATGTAAATTGGTATACGAGATTAATTTCTTGCCATTTTTTAGTTTTGTCTGTTCTCAAACATATTAAATTGTTAAATTTTTTTCGATCGAAGCATAAACTACCTCTGTCAAACCACAAGCCGGTAAACCCACATTACCCTGGCCACAGTATATTTATCTATTATTTCTTAAACTAAATATCCATGTATTGTATAAAATATATATGGTAATGTAGGATAACATTACAAGCGAGCTATATCCGCAGAAATCTGACCCTTGACCCCTAACCTGCCCAACCCTAAAAAAACCTCTTTTACCAAGCCACAAGCAGGCGAACCCAACTAATCTCTGCCAAGCAAGCTTATCTATCTTAACCTAGCTCCAGCGTGTTTTTTGATGATTTTTTTAAAAATACATATATCCTATCTAACAAGATATTTATGACTGCAAGCCATTGTACCCTTAACTTAATAAATTCCTAAATAATACCCTTACCAACCTACGAGTAGGCTACTGCTCTTAACCCTAACCATGGTGCTGTTATCGCACATTTTTTCTTGAAAAATTTTTCAAATAAAAACCCAGGATAAACATAGTCACGTCTAAATATAAGTATATCATGAAATACGTTGTCTTATCATTTTGAATGTAGTTTATTAAAAATTATTCTTGTAAAGACTATATTTTTAACTTTTTGCACCAACTACATCGTTCTACTGCAACATTCTTACATCCTTCTACTTTGTTGTTGACATGGCAAAATTCTCTAAAACTTACATCAACAGGCTTATCAGTTTTATATGGTTTTTGAGTAATATAGCCGCTTTTTTACCACGAATATTTTAAAATATCCATATATTTTCGCAAAGAAAACTGGTAATGTACCAGCAATTGTAATGTTATAATATCATTTCTTAAGTGTAAATTTAAATCATAAACGATCAGCATAATTTTATCTGAAACTTGCCTTACGAAATTATTTCAAACCCTAAAACCATATTTATCAATCGGTTGGATCCTCCCTGTCGCTCCAGTGGGAATTTTTTTTATGTTAACAATTCTGTTTGTTGGTATCGTTTTCTCTACAACTGTAACACAATGTCCACTCTAAGAATCAAGTCAAAGAATAGATCAAGGACCAATATTGAGATAAAATATTTTTTTTAAACTAAATTTAAAAGTGTCTTGAAATAAATAAAATGTTGCTATAGAATACTTCCATATAGTATTGCAATATTATACATAAAAATCATCTCACCTGTAGCTATTTTTGTAAACTTTGATGCTTCCACATGGATAATATTTCGGTTTACTAAAGTTGACTGTACTATAGGACCGAATTGACCAGTTTTTTTATAATACTAGTTTCCCCGTATCTGATATGATTGGTTAAACCGTGTAACTGTACGTTGTTGATGAAACTGACTGTACTGAACGTTGCACTTGTTTTTCTCCTTCTATTCCTATTCTTCTTGCTGAGTGCATTTCTAATTAGAAACCACTCTGATTTGAATTATAAATATTTGCTATTCTGATTCCTAGAATACAAGATTTCAAGTCAGCAACAAAAACTTCAGTACTAGCTTAAAGATCTAAAGCACCTTCTAATGTTTTTTAGTAATAAATTTATTTGTTCTTCTGAATACAATTCTATGAGCTTCTTTAAATTTTACCACCCAACTCGCGGAAGCCTTGAATTTTAAGTCTTTTGAGCTGAGTTCTGTTTTTACTTGTAACGCCCATTTACGTATATATTCTTATCGTGCACTATCAAACCAGCTTCAAAAGCTGCTTTAAAATTATTTAATGTACGAGTATACTAGCAGATTTAGAAAATTTTTTCTCGATAAGTACCACTTTCATTTATTGTTTTGACCCTCCAATATTCTACGGCATTTTTTATATTCGAATAATACTTCTTCAACATCATTTATACAATGTTTCGTTGATGCAAATTCTAAAGTAGAAAAGTAATATTGTATTTCATCTTCAACTATTTGAGCATTACTATCTTTATATTTTTGATGGAAATTCAAGGTTTCTTTAACAGTTATGTCTACATCATTGAACTCGTGTGCTACATCTATTAATATTTCTTGTGCTTGTACTTGGTATTTACAAGTTTTAAAAATATGAATAATAAATTTGATACGCTTAAAGTATTACCCTTCATTATTAAATCTTAACTGAAAGCACTAACAATAAATAAAACATTTTTTCCGTGGTTGTAGAGTATTACAAAAAACCTAGTATAATACTTATTTTGTTTTATGAATCAAAACATGTGATTAAAATGATAGGTGAAAAGTGACATAAATACATACGTAGTGATTAAAAATTTTTTTCTTATTATTATGTATAATATTATTGTGTTAACAAAAATTTCATATAAAAATGAAAATCAATGTGTTTATACATTCATCATAATTAATCAGTCACTTTAGTTGAACCATTAGTACATATCAAATGCAAGCCGGATGTTTATCACAATGATGTTTACACACAAAATCATCTGTGTAATATAACTTGGTTTTGATAAAAATGCAGATAACGTATGCTTTTAAAAATTAATGTAACTTTCTTTAAAAAGCAATGATGACAGAAGTAATCCAATTAAACTTTGTTATAAATTATTCTTTCAATAAAAAATAACAGAACAATGCATTATATTATGACTGTTAATTAATTACAGTAAATATAAAATAATTACACTATAATTTAAATACAACACTCATTCCATATTTTTAATGGAAAGACTTAAAGACTCTTCTTTTAGTTTACAATAATAGCCAATCATAATTTATTTCTAATATACATACATGTACATAAAAATCGAATGTTACAACATAATTATTTTATGAAATGTTTTTTCAATAATCCTGAGATTATTTAATAACAGTAAAAATCAATAATAAAAATGTTGTGGCAGGAATAAGTTGGGTTAGTCTGCTTGTGGTTTGATAGGGGTTGTTTTTTTGGGTTTTTGAAGTAAGTGGTTGAAGGTTAAGGATAGCTTGGTTATCTAATATGTTTTGCTGGTCAAATGGTACATACAACAGAACAAATTATTTATAAATATACCGTAGCCAAGGTTAGGTGGGTTAGCCTGGTTGCGATTTGGTAGAGGTGGAGGTTAAGAGTAACACACCTCCAAAAAATTTTGTTTTAAGAAACCCTGAAATAAGTCAATTTTTATTTCTTATTCTCTCATTATAGATACAGTTTTTAAGTCACCCGACCCTATTTAACAGATTTCGAATCGCAAAATAGCAAAAAAATAGAACATTGAGCCTTATAGGAAAAAAGTTGCAACCTCTTGGTGTTTAAGTTACATCAGTATAAGCGCCTACGTATAAGGAATATTTTGGCGTTGATTTTATTTAAAAATATTCATTAGGTACAGAGCTAAGTTAAAAATACGATCTTTCGGGATGGTTTTCCCCCCGTAAAAGTGGACGTTAGCCAATTTAAAAAAACACGTGCTGAATGTAATTTTGAGTAATAAAACGTATCCAAATATTATTTAAATTAGTGAGGTCAATTTGGAATGGTTTCCTGTGGGAGATACCTACGTATCCTATTCATAATTTTTTTAGAACATTTTCTAACGAAATCTGTAATAGAGATTATCATCTTTTTAATACCTTCGTTTGATTCTGAGTTGTGAACCCATGTGTGCTACTCGTTTGTTTTAAACATAATTACCAATTCATTCATTAAATTATAATTTAATTTAATTTTA
>NW_019379704.1:183792-200674 GCF_000648655.2 Copidosoma floridanum
ATTTAATAATTATTAATCAAATGGATTGTTTAATCTGACGAGAGGGTGCCTGTTTTCGCTGTCAAAGTCTTTCGTGCTTCTTTCGTTACCACTTTTTTGTTTCACAATAACGTTATTAGGACATTCATCTCGTTTTATGAGAGATGTCTTATCATCTAAATATAATATTTTTTTCTTACCATTCTTGTCTATGTTATTTTTTATGCTAATACTGTTTTTTGTAATGTTTGCTACCAATGTTGTTTTCTGACTCATAACTTATTCTAAATGCATACACGTTCATTCCCTTAGGATTTTCTATGTTGCTTTCAATTTTATCAGCTGTTGGTGATATTTAGTGTCGTTCCTATACATACATTGTGTTAAAAGCTTTTGAACCCTAAATTTAGTTTCTATGATTTTTAATGATTGTTTTCTCGTGGAATCTAATTAAATGATCGAATGATTATGCGAAAAGTTATGAAGTATTTGTCTTCATGCTCATTTTTGTTGAACAATATTCTTACATGTGTCACTGTACACGCACACTTTTGTACATTTTTTAATTGCAATAACATAAGCTGCAGTTCAGCTGGAGCTACATCAAGCTCGCATACTTCCATGAGTGCTTAAAAGAGACTGTCTTGAGTCCGTATATTAAATTTCTCTTGATTTTTCGGTAAGTAATTGTGTAGTTTTGCACAATTTATACTCAACTTACACTTAAAATAATTGGATCCTTAAAATACGTGTTTCATTCGATATATTACTTTCTGTACTTACATTGAAAGTCATTTTAAGGTTTTTTAAGCTTCCGCTATACTCGGATCCTTTATTAAAGAAATCCGTCATTAAAATTATCTTATAATCAACATGAACCTTGTAACCTATTTTATACAAATTCTTTGATCTTTTTTTGCGTTTTCTGAATTGATTGGATTAAATTTTAAGACTATTTTTCTTGTACATGCATTTTTATGGATGGTCAACGTTGCATTGTGTAACCTGATCTGCCTACCGAGTAGGTTGTTGGGTTTCTTTTTAATTATTGTTTTCTTTGACTTGCTTCTTTTTCTGCTTAGTCTATACTTGCCTACTTTCAATTCTGAAAAATTTATTTTCATATTACCACTACTTTTAGTTTTGCAACACAACTTTTTTTCTTCATGCTTTCATAAACACTAGTTCTTTCACAGTTTTATCATCTCTAATGTATGATTTTACGTAACTAGAGTTTTTCAAAATATTCTGATATGAAAAATTGTCTCAACTACTCTTTTGCACATACAACAACCACAAGTTTTTTTATCGTGTCTCGTATATTTGTACTCTTAATTCTTAAAGCATAAACACGCGTAGGTGCAGGGCTCTTTGCCTAATTTTCCTTGGCATACTATTGCACTGATCACGTAGTAAGATGCATTTGTTGTTACTATAAGTGGCTAATTCAAATCTGCAGCTCCATGCACAAGGAGTTTTTTAACTCATTAAACTTTTTAAGTCAGTTTTTTGATAATGCTAATTTCATGGCTCTCATTAACATCATAGGCGCGTTTTGTAGGCTTATGGACATACGTTTATACTGATAACATCCATGCAGTCCAGAAAATGCCGTTATAGATGCAATGACAAGTTCCACTAAGATTTGATGAAACTCTTAATGCGAATCATAGGATTACCTAATTTACCCAGGATTTCACTTGTAAAGGACAGAAGGTAAAAACTACCTAAAGATGTTTCATTCATTCCGTGATAATCCGTAACTAGTAATCACCGCTTCTTACCGTCTGTAGTAACTTGTTTTAGTACGATCCACATAGAGCTGAGTAGTATTATTTTATATACTCTATTTTTTTGTTGCATTTCATTATTTTGTTATTTGTAACGAATGCTTTTTTTTATTATGTATGCCTTTCTCTTTTACTTCCAATATTACTATTAATATTTTCTTTGAAAACTGAATTCTCAAACTTTTTTGAAGACTTAAATTACTGTAAGATTGCTTCCATTTGAGTTTTCGAATAGCTGATGGATGCCAATCTTATGTCTATTATCCCCATTGAAATTGTACCGTCTTTAATGGGTATCAAATATGGTATTAAGGACGTTATCTAGTTATTAAAAATAACAATACAATTGACTAAAAATTAGGAAAATCAATGTTCAGACTATCCAGAAAATATTTTTATTTTTTCAACATATGTTATAAAACTAAGTACTGAGAAATACTACAATAAATATAGCGTAGTTAACACTTTTTCTTGAGGGATATCTACGAAACGATAAGTAAATACTATAATAAAAATAACAAATCCCAACGAAATTGCATGGACACATAAAAAAATATAAGGAATTATCGTGAAAACTTATAACCCATGTTATAATACTATATGAAGAGCTATTAATAAAATGCCACCATAAATAATCCAAATGAAAGTATTATAAAAACATTGCATACTCACATCTTACAGGTACATATATTTATGACCATCCAAATTTTTGAAACGCTACAGCTTCATCCCTGCTTTGTTGTCAACGAAAAAGCGTGATTGTTCTTAATCACTTAGCTTTTTAGAGTGATCATTGGTGGATTATGCCTGACTTAAATGGCACACCGATGATGTACGTGCAAACTAATTATCATGCTTCGAGATGGTTTGGGTTCTTGTTTTAATTGCAAGCCAACGTGATCTGTCAATACATAGAATTCAGACAGCTAAAACTGCATTGGTAAGTTTGACCGATTCGATGTCTACATCTTCAGTTCCTCTCGCCTCATTACTTTGTATTTAAGTTGTAGTTTACTTTTCATTAACTCACTGAAGGCATGATTAAGTTAGGGTAGTTGATAGTTTTTTTTACTTTTATTGAAGAATCATTTTGCGTAAGGTACTGTTTAGTCAAAAGCGATTAAAATCGAGCACCGCTACGCATGTGGAGGTCTATTAAAGCTCGCAGCATGTTTGTCTCAACAGAAAATTGAAAGCACAGCTAAAATCATTGTTTTCTCTCTTACACATTCGTTAATGCACATCTATTGTTCGTCCGGGCTTCCTCTCAGTTCCGTTTCTCTCATTTTCTCATTTAGTTCATTATTGTCTCTGTACAGAGTAGTCTCAAGTTGTTACTAACTGTGATTAGAAGTTCTTGGTTTTTTCGGAATTTTATTCGTGTCATTAGTTTTGTTACATTTCACATTATCCCGTACTGGCTTCATAAACTCACGCGTTGATTTCTTTTGCGTTGACGTTATCGAAATCAAGGTGAAGCTCAGCGTACTGAGAGCAACACACGGCGAAAATCCGCTTTCGCGGTAACGTGTAACGGTTATCGAGAGCAAGAGAGGTGCGGACGCGCACCTATACCTACACATACTACCAACAAAGAAGTTTTGTCAGATCACTTTTTCGTCATCGTATTGTTCTGTTCATATTGTAAATTTTCTCTTAAGGGGGTTTTCTCTTTGGACTCTCCTCCTTTGAGCCACGAACTATATCTTAGTTCGCTGTCTTATAAATACTGTTTTTCTTAATCTGCATTTTTTCTGTCCTCCCTCAATTAAATTTGGCACAGTAGTTTTTGTCAAGTAAAGTTAATATTTCGTGGTTTCATTAATTTAGTCTATTTTTTGTAGTCAAAATTTAGGTTTTGTCAACTGATTAATTAGCTTCAAATTTATAACGCCCCCCCCCCCCCTCTTTACTATTAAAAACTAGTTGACTTTGTCGTGGTAACGCTTTAATAGGACGCAGTCAATACAACTGCAGGAGATAGTCTCTGTTACAAAGAGGTGCTGTTGGGATTCATATTTTTCTTTTGGTTGGGCGTAAAATGGTGTTAATCTTACAATATACTTTTTTGTGGGTGCATTAAATTTCTTCATATCCTGTTTACTCGTTACTTTAGCCAATGACTGCTTGATGCTTGAGGAATGTGCCAAATAGTTAATTAGTTTAAATGTCTGTTTTGTGTTCCTCCGCCCCGTTCACTAGTCTTTTTATCTGCATCAAGTTAAATTTTGTCTTAAATATTATCATTATTATTACTTAAATATGAATAATTGTAATAATTATTATTATTACTATTATTTTAAGATTCAAGTGATATCTGATAATAAATGTTGAAAATGTTAACTTTAATGATAATGCTATTAAGTATTTATTGAAATAAATAACTTTTGTCGTTTCGGCAAGTCATATTTGCCGCCTTACCATCTTGCGTACTACACATAGTCACCTGTGTGACGATTAAAATTTGTATGTGATGAGGGCCTTGTTATCTTTATACTGTACGGGCCAAAACGTCGAAAGTTATTTATTTTAATAAATAACTGATATCATTACCTGTTCAAGTCATTATTTCCAATATTATTATAACTATTTTTTCAAGATTATTATTGCTATTACAATTGTTACGGTATCTCTGATTTTCACTAAATATGGTTTTAATAGGATTGTAGTTAGGTTTGTTTTTATTGTAGTTACAGTAATCATCTTCATCATAATTGTGATCGTATGTTGTTCCAAAGTTTGAGTTCGTTGTATGTAAATAAATGAAAAATATGGTAGATCCCTTCACAAACTGATTCTCTTGCATTTTGTGACTGTGTAATTTGCCGAAAATTATTATTTCTCTGGAAGGTACCTCGATTATTAATATTATTATTTCCGTTTTTATAGTTCTCTTGTACTGCATATAATTTCTATTCCTGTTTGAACTAAAATTACTTCGGTTACCTGCCTACTTATTATTTCCTGTATGTATCTTTCTGAATCTGGCATAATAAATAAGAGCTCGTCATTCTGCTATTACATGAACAATTTGAGAAAATTATTTCTGTTTTCTTTTCGTTCTAATTTAAATGACTAAAAAACTTTTTTACTTGACGAGTTGGTTTGTACCGCCTGAGTTTTACGCCAGTTATTTCTTTACTGTTTCCACTTATTTCATAATCTAATGTGCTATCTTCTTTCATGCAACGTATCACTTTAATAAATTCCTCGAACTAATGTCTTCTTTTTGGACGAATTCGTCATCCTTGGACTAGTATTTACTCATCGAGTAACTTTAGAGCTATAAACTGTATTTTCAGTCAATCTAAATCACTATTTGATCCGCGTTTACTATGTCAACCTTCATCTTCGTTTCCGAACATGACTGAAGATTCCCAATGAATTTCGATATTATATTTGTTAAGTTGATAGTAGATAGACTAGGCCGATACGAGCACACGCCGAATCCAGCACACGTCCCCCTCCCTGCCCACGTGCACGACCGTGCGCGGACAGCTACGACTCTGCACGAAGCGCTAGGGGTTGTGCACAGCTTCCTTCTCTCTGGTTTGCCTGTAGGAGAGCGTGTTGTTTTGCATGTATATGGATGAAAGCCCCAACCACACGCTCATATCTGTGAGGTATGACAAATAAGTGTTTCCTTTCCAAGGTAATACGTGTACACATATACATTTTTATCTATATACATAGATAAATACTTACGTACGATGCGTGTATGTATATATTTTTATAAAGATTTTTAGTTTAAAATTTATAATAGGTAGGTAATAGGGTAGGACTAGAGTTAGAGATGTAGCACTGTATGTTTAGATCTAGTGGTCTTTGGTTTAAATTTGACTATGTATAGATTTTTTTATGGATGGACTGTTTATGCACAGCAGAAATAGAATCAGCAAAATAACAGCAGTAGGAATTATCTTGTTTGTGGATCGGTTTCGTGAATTATTTGTCCTTGGTTCAAATTTGACTACCAGCCTATGTATAATTTTTTTATTGGTGGACTGTTTACGCACAGCAGAAATATCATCTGCAAATAACAGTAGCAGCAGTGAAATCATCAGTAGGAGTTATCTTGTATTACCTTTCTACGTATAACTAAGAGATCCAACGATACACTTAACTGTAAGGTACATCAGCAGCCAGAACTATTTTTGTTTATGACTGAAGTGTCTCAGCCATACGCTCTTTCACGTGCAGTACAACCAATAATTATTACAAAGAGAGGGTATATATGGATGGATACGAACACGAATAGGAAAAAGAATAGAATTTTGTAATCATTAGGTAATAAGTTTGGTTAAAAACAAATTTTATTTATTTATCTTTTTTATTTATTTTTCAAGTAATAAGAATGTTTGTTTTATAACATTTTAATAAAATTTAATTTTTAAATAATACTTCGACATACTTTTTTTATNTGAAATTTAATTTGTATATAATACCTCGACATTATTTTTGTATATAATACTTCGACATACTTTTTTTCTCTTCTTTCCTCCATTGATGGTACTCTTCCTCTTGCTTTTTTTGTTGACGGTTGTCGAGTTTTTAAGTTCAATTGGTGGTGGTTGGGGTGGTGGTGGCATATTATCCTGCTGACTGAGGTTTTTAGTTGATAAATCCAGAGGCTGCAGTACATCACTATTCGGGCCAACTATTAGCGACACTGCCTCGGACATCACCAATTGTTTGACCGGTGACCATGTAAGATTAATTATTGATGGTGATGCAGGTCGTGGTGACGGTGATGTTGCCAGATGACTAGTATGCTTCTTTTCGAACTCCTCCGTAAATGAAGGAGTTGGGCTTGATGGTGATATCAACGGCAAACGTGTATTTAGTATTACTCGTGGTATAGGGTCAATATTCGACAACATTGCCTTTGATACCGCTGATTTTTTTACCGGTGACCACGTGAGGTCAATTATGGGCGGCAGTTCAGGAGGTGGCGGTGATGTCTGACGTCTAGCGATTTTACGCTGATCATCGAACTCCTTCGAAAATGAAGGAGTAGGACTTATTGGTGTTATCGGTGGAAAGGGTCCATCGAATAATAATGGTGATATTGAGCGGCCAATCTCTGCCAAAACAAATCATTGTCGTTGCGGTCATCACTTTGCAAATATTCAACTAATTCACCCTGCTCTTCTTCAACTGGCAGCGATGGAAAAAGGCGATCAGCGATGAGCAGCCCTACATACTGAGAGTTATGTGGTTGCAGCAGCAATAGATGGTCAGCGACGACTTGTGCTGCATCCTGAGAGTTGGTGATTGGTGAAGACTCAAACAACTGCTTGCAGACTTCCATTTCCAAACGCTCTGTCGGTGTAAAAGATACTTGGCGAGAATCCATGTCGATGAATAAATGAATTTCTGAGGGACTAACACCTCGTTTAAATAGGCAGTCGAACAGCTACGCCGAAAAATTGTAGTATTAGAAAAGGATACAATTATGTCTGCAACTATCTCTCTTCTTAAAATGCAAATAGCATTATACATATAGAAATTTGTGAGAAGGGGAAAACTGCCTCTTTCATCTATTGGACCATCAGTGAGCAGAAATCCATAAGTAAGGGAAAATTGTATTATAAAAGGATACAATTATGACTGTATCTATCATGATACTCTTCATCAGATCACTCTTCTTCAAATGTAAACAGCATTATCCATGGAAAAATTCATGAGTAGGGGAAAACTGCGTTTTGTAGTCATTGGACCATCATTGTGCGAAAATTCATGAGTAAGGGAAATGGCACATCCAAAATACACTCCTCTCCCCCACCTAATACATACATGTGTATGTACGCAAGTTAATCATGCATTTGATTTTCTTCGAGTGGCAAAATAAATTTGCCCACTTCTACAACAGCATTCAAGGAAGCAATGAGTCTGAAAGAGAAAAACAGAAAACAAGGAGCTCAATTCCAGAAGGAAAAGGAAAAGGAATATCAACGGTAGCCGAAACAAAAGCAGCAGTAAAGGAAGTGGTCCATAAATTTGACGCAGCAAAAATAAGAGTGCCTCGATTTTAAAATCATGAAATCTTTTGCTTTTTTCCCTAACATAGTTGCCTAAATATGTATTTCTAAAGTTGTTTCTACTTTTTCCCAAACTCGCTTGACTAAAATTATTTCTCTGAAAAACTTTTTGTAAAAAAAATATTTTTCATAATTTTTTTCTGACACATTTTACTTAAACTACTAAAATTATCTTTTTTCAAACTAAAAGTATTTTTTTCTCGCAGTTTATTATATCCATCTACATACATTTGATACAAACTGCCTTTCATAAATTATTTTTACTTTTCTTATACGCGATTTAATGCAACAAAGGTGAGAGTGCTTCGATTTTAAAATCCTNGGTATAGGGTCAACATTCGGCAACGTTGCCTTTGATACCGCTGATTTTTTTACCAGTGACCACGTGAGGTAAATTATGGGCGGCAGTTTAGTCTGACGTCTAGCGATTTCATGTTGCTCATCGAACGCCTCCGTAAATAAAGGAGTAGAACTTATAGGGGTTATCGGTGAAAAGGGTCCATCGAGTAATAACGGTGATATTGGGTTAGCGGCCAATCTCTGCCAAAGCAAATCATCGTTGTTGCAGTTATCACTTTGCAAATATTCAACTAATTCACCCAGTTCTTCTTCAACTGGCAGCGATAGAAAAAGGCGATCAGCGATGAGTGCCCTTGCATCCTGAGAGTTATGTAGTTGCAGCAGCAATAGATGGTCAGCGACGACTTGTCCTGCATCCTGAGAGTTGGTGATTGGTGAAGACTCAAACAACTGCTTGCAGACTTCCATTTCCAAGCCCTCCGTCAGTGTAAAAGATACTTGGCGAGAATCCATGTCGATGAATGAATAAATTTCTGAGGGACTGACACTTCGTTTAAATACCCAGTCAAACAGCTACTCACAGCCGAAAAATTGTAGTATTAGAAAAAAATACAATTATGTCTGCTACTATCTCTCTTCTTTAAATGCAAATAGCATTATATATATATAAATTTATGAGAAGGGGAAAACTGTGTCTTGCATCTATTGGACCATCATTGAGCAGAAATCCATAATTGAGGAAAAATTGTGTTAGAAAAGGATACAATTATGACTGTATCTATCACTTTTCTTCAAATGTAAACAGCATTATACATAGAAAAAGTCATGAGTAGGGGACATTGCACATCCAAAATACACCCCCCCCCCACCTAATACATACATGTGTATGTACGCAAAATAGTCATGCACTTGATTTTCTTTGAGTGGCAAAATAAATTTGCCCACTTCTATAACAGCATTCAAGAAAGCAACAAGTCTGAAAGAGGAAAACAGCAAATAAGGAGCTCAATTCCAGAAGGAAAAGAAATATCAACGGTATCTGAAACAGAAGTAACAGTATAGAAAGTGGTCCATAAATTTGACTCAGCAAAAGTAAGAGTGTCTTGATTTTAAAATTTTTTTTCCTTACATAGTTAGCCAAATCTGTATTTCTAAGGTTATTTCTACTTTTTCCCAAACTCGCTTGACTAAAACTATCTCTCTGAATAACTTTTCGTAGATAAAATATTTTTCATAATTTTTTTCTGACACACTTTACTTAAGCTACTAAAATTTTTTTTTTTCAAACTAAAAATATGTTTTCCTCGCAGTTTATTATATCCATCTACATACATTTGATATAAGCTGCCTTTCATAAATAATTTTTTCTTTTCTTGTACGCGATTTAACGCAACAAAGGTGAGAGTGCTTCAATTTTAAAATCATAAAATATTTATCTCTAACAAAGTAAACCAAATCAGTACTTCTAAAATTATTTCTACTTTTTTTCATACTTGCTTGACTAAAACTTTTCGTAGTGAAAATATTTTTTCCTAACACGTTTTACTGTAGCTACTAAAATTATAATTTTTCAAACTAAAAAAATTTTTTTGTCACAGCTTTTTATATCCATCTACATATGTTTAATACAAACTGCCTTTCATAAATTATTTTTACTTTTCTTATACGCGATTTGTCTCAGCAAAGGTGAGAGTGCTTTGATTCTAAAATCCTAAAATATATTTCTCTTACAAAGTTAACCAAATCTGTACTTCTAAAATTATTTCTACTTTTTTTTCATACTCACTTGACTAAAACTTTTCGTAGTGGAAATATTTTTTCCTGACACATCTTACTGTAGCTACTAAAATTATCTTTTTTCTAACTAAAAATATTTTTTCTCATAATTTATTATATCAATCTACATATGATTGATACCAACTGCTTTTCATAAATTATTTTCTACTTCTTCTTATACGCTCTCAACTAAAACTATATTTCTAAGAAAAAACTTTACGAGTGAAAATACTTTTCCTGACACATTCACCGTTTACTTATTTTTTATTCTCAAAGTGAAGATTACTTTTCCTTTCACATAATTCATTACATCTACTACATATGTTTCATTCACATTGCCTTTAAATTTTTTTTTATTTTGCAAACTTAAATTATTTTTGTTCGTTTTAGCTCGACTCAATTTCTGTACCTACACCAGCATTAAGAAGAAAATAGCTAGGACGATAAGCAGTAGCAAGCAGTAAGCCATAAAGTTAGAAGGACTGAAGTATCCCATGAGACCCATCCAGCAGCAGCAAAGGTAAGTTATCTGTATTGCAATGATTGGTTTTATTTTCTCTTTCTACGACGTATTGTAAAAGAATGTTTTCACTTTTTACTGCGGTCGTGATCTTCCTATTATAAATTTCAACCATTTATCAGATAGAAAAAAAAGTATTTTTGTTTTTCAAAGAATACATAATGCAGTGTTCATTCACGTATTCCTATTTTTTTTTTTACAGTATTACGATGGTCAAGACAATATCAACTTATCGTTCAAGAAAAAATTCAACATCACGGTCTAAAGATCGATCAATAGAAGAAAAAGGAACAAAAAAAATAGAAAAAGGTATCTTTTAATATTTTTTTAGTTTTTCCAATTTTACTTGCTTATAATGTAACATCACTTTTGAACAAAAAAATTTTTTACAGAGCAGATGCCAGTATTATTTGACGATGTCTTCGACCAAGTGTGTAAGAATTTCATCCCGCTACCACGACCAGTTTCACCGATTTAATCAGATGGTCCTTTATAGTGGCTCTTTGATGAAGAGGACGACGACAACGACGACGAATTACCTCATCAAAATCAAACACAACCAAAAGAAAAATTAGAAGTGCCAGCAATAAAAGAAGAAGATGTCCCTTTAATGCCACCTACAATAGAAGTAAAGGATATACCGCTACCATCTCCTATATCATGGAGCGAGTGGATGGAGCTGTACAAGCAACCACCGCCACCTCCTCCATCATCAACACCACCATTACCACCAGCTCCGACACTACCATGACCATTTAAAGAATCACCGCCACTACCATTATCACCAACACTACCACCAACATCATCACATCAGCAGCAGCAGCAGCAGCAGTCTCCATTGTCGATTCAACCGCTGCCAGAGAATATTGAGGAATGGATAGAAGATGATAAAAAAGAACTGGATATGAGAGTCTCTATCTTGCTAAAGCAGCAGGAGTTAAAAATAAGGGCAGGCGAAATCATGAAAATAATGAAAGTTCGGTTAAAAATAATCAAAAATAATCGAAAAAAATTAGAAGAAAAAGAGAAGCGTCTAGCTGCCCAGCTGAAAAAAAAACGATTAGATCAAAAGAAAAGAAAAGAAAAAGAGAAAATGAAGAAAATGAAGAAAATGAAGAAAAAAACATAAATGTAAAAAAAAGTTATTGTTGAATAATGAACATTATATTTGTAATTTTGTAAGTACAATGTAAACATGTGTAAGAATATAACTGTATTATTAAATGTAATAAATTTTATTTGATTTTTTTTTGTATTCAGTCTTTTATTGTAACATAATGTTAAACTTCTTTTTAGATAAGAAAAAAAACTTTTAACATTAAAGTTTTACCGCAATTATTGATTAACTTTTTGTTTGATGTTAATACCTTTCTAATAACTATATTATTATCATACTTGTAATACTGACTTTTTGTAAGGTATTTACCACCACCCCAAGTCATCTCTTTCTCTCATTCACACACATACACACGTGCTTCTTACCCCTATTTAAATATGCTTTTTGCTAAACTCTGAAGGTATTTAAAGGAGTTTACGTTGACAAAGCAGTTCATTTTAACCCAATGACTCGATTACTAAGCTTCCTCCTGCAAGAAGTCATGGCTACTGTACAGCATTTCAAGGATTCGGCTACCTGCCTGTGGCAATCATACCAACAAGTTGTTGAAAGTAAAGTCAATGCTGCTCAAATTCAAAGACTGTTAGATTGTAGTCTTGTAACATTGAAGGATGCTGACACTTTTAGTAAGAGTTGCAAATTAACAACCTCTGAAAAAAAAAAATTTCAGGCAGCTGTGGCTTTACTCAAAACTACCGTACAATTTCTTTATGACCATTTGGAAATAGTAGAGGCGGAGATAATATTTATAGATGAACCTCAAGTTTTTGTAGCAGACAGTGAGCAAGAAGTGACAGCAGCAGTCAAGGCATTCGAAAATGAACCTGCAATTTTTATACTAGAAAGTATACAAAAAGCAGGCCTTGCTATAAGCGTCCAAGGTAAAGGTGTGACAGAAACGGGCCCTACAACAATCATTCAAGATAAAGGTATGATAGAAGCGTCAGCAGCTCCCGTTCTTTAGGATGATAGATCAGTAAATTTAAATGACGTTAATAGTGCATTTGAAAAACGCATTACGGCAGCTTTGATCATAAATTTAAAACACCTAGATCTAAGAAAAGTTTTTAAAAGACGCTAAACATCAGTTTGTAAAACGGATCCATCAATCTCTTAGCGAATATGAAGTATTAAAAGTAAATACAGTGTTGGCAGCTAAATATATAATAGTTAAAGATAATTTTGAAAATGTAGATTTAAAATACTTAAACACAAAATCTCAAGCTATATTCCAGACAACAGACTTGAATGAGTGGTTTGATGTGAATATAAAACAGCCAATAGAAAAAAATATGGATGATTTTAGTGACAAAAAATCAGGCTGGTCTTTGCTTTCAATTTTGAATTTAGTTGTGAGTATTAATAAACTGAATCCTATGCGAGGTAGTTCTTTTATAGATTTGCCAGGTTACATAAAAAACAAAAATGCTTGTGTAAATATAGTGAACAGAGACGTTCAGTGTTTTAAATGGGCTATTCTGTCAGCAATACATCCAACAAAAAGAAATCCAAATCGGGTCTCGAACTATGTCCAGTACGAAAATGAGTTAAACTTTGATGGAACTGATTTTCCTGTTAACCCAAAGCAAATTAGAAAATTAGAAAACCAAAACAAAGTATCGGTGAATTTATATTTTTTTAAAAAGAGGAATGATGTATACAGTTCCCAGTCACTTAACAATAAATAAAAAGAAGTCCATGTAAATCTTTTACTTCTTGAAAGCTTCTATGTAGATCATGAAGAAGATGATAATATGAATGAAGGTAATAATCATTTTAACGGAGAATATAAATATCATTACGTTTGGATAAAAAATTTATCCCGCTTGGTATGTAAACAATTATCAAAACATGGACATGCAGTACCTATATGTGATCGTTGCTTTCACTATTTTTCTTCAAAACAAAAGTTAAAAAATCATGAAGTTGATTGCAAAATTCTAAATAAGTGCAAAATTATACTGCTCACTAGAAATCAGAAAGATGATATACTACAATTCAAAAATTTTACGTATAAAAACAAAGTACCTTTCGCTGTGTATGCAGACTTTGAGTGATTGCTAGAACCTACGAAGAGCAGTCGTGCTTATCAAAGTCATAGAGCATTCAGTATTGGTTATTTTGTTAAGTGCTCTTACGACGATAGCAAATCAGAATATAAGAGTTATAGAAAAAGTGACGAAAACGATGATAAAACACCTGCTAAGTGGTTTGTTCGTTCTCTGTATCTTCTTGCTCTAAAACTAGAAGAATTACACAAAAATCCTATAAAAATGACAAATTTGACACTTGAAGAACAGTTTAAATATAATAAAGCTTCTTTGTGTCACATATGCAACCAACCATTTAGCTTGGATGATATAAGAGTTAGAGATCACTGTCATCCCACTGGAAAATAAGTGTGCTTTTTTTAACATATCATATCATGAAGCGTACAATATTTTTTTATTTTAGATACCGTGGTCTCGCTCATAACAAATGCAATCTTAATTATCAAGACTTGAGAATGATACCCGTAATTTTTCACAACTTGAGCGGATATGATTCACATTTGTTTGTAAAAGAATTTGCTACATGCTTCTCGGGAAGAATCCAGCTTCTACCACAAACAAAAGAAAAATACATTTCATTTACAAAATATGTGGAAGGGACTAGTGTCAGTCTTCGATTTATTGATTCCTTCAAGTTTATGACTTCATCTCTTGATAAATTGTCATCTTATTTAAAGGAATTAAAAATATTGGAAACAGTATTTTCAAATGATGATCATTACACTACAAATCAAATAAATTTATTTTAAAAAAAAGGTGTGTACCCTTACGATTATATATCTTCTTTTGAAAAATTTAGGAAACGTAGGCTTCCATTAAAAGAAAGCTTCAGCAGCTTAGTCAAAGCCTATATCAGTGATGAAGAATATGAACATGCTATAAATATTTGGAATACTTTTAACATACAAACACTTGGGCAGTATTCCGACTTATATTTAAAGACAGATGTATTGTTACTAGTTGAAATATTTGAAAACTTTAGAAATAATTGTCTTAAGGCATATCATTTGGATCCAGCTCATTATTACACAACGCCTGGCCTAACATGGGACGCGATGTTGAAATTTACGAATGTGAGTAATATGTGCAAAGTATTAAGATCGTTACACATATATAATTTATACAAATAAAATTATAATTACAGGTAAAATTTGAACTGTTTACTGACATAAATATGGTTATGTTCATCGAGCGTGGAATGCGTGGTGGTATAAGCCAATGTTGCAATCGGTATGCCAAGGCCAATAATTCGTACATGAAAGAAGGCTATGAAGCTAATAAAAGTGATAAATATTTGATGTGTTATGATGTTAATAATTTGTATGGATGGGCTATGACCAAACCATTGCCTTACGGAGGCTTTAAATGGATTCAAAATGTTAGTCTAGTTGTTATTTTGAACGTGGCAGATGATGGAGAAATAAGTTACATACTTGAAGTGGACCTTGAATATCCTAAGACTCTTCACGATGCCTATAAAGATCTACCTTTCTGTGCTGAGCACATCGCACCTCCAGCGTCCAAGCAAAAAAAATTGATGACTACACTATACGATGAACAACGATATGTGATCCACTATCGCTCGCTCAAGCAAGCCGCTAGCCATGGTCTTCGCATAAAAAAAGTTCATAGAGTTTTACAGTTCAATCAAAGTCCATGGTTAAAGGAATATATAGACTTGAACAGTGAAAAGCGTAAGAATGCAACGAATGACTTTGAGAAGATGTAATATAAATTATTTAATAATGCTGTGTATGGAAAAACGATGGAGAATGAGCGCAAACGTATTGATGTCAAGCTTATTCATAAATGGGAAGGACGTTACGGTGCTGAGAGTTATATCGCGCGACCAAATTTCCACAGCTGTGACATATTTGAAGAGCAGTTAGTGGCTATACAATTATTACGCACTGAAATCACCATCAAGAAGCCAATCTATGTTGGATTGAGTGTCTTGGACCTATCTAAGACACTTGTATCTCAATTTCATTATGACTTTATGAAAAGTCAAATGGCAGAAAAATGCAAACTTTTATACACAGACACCGACAGTCTTCTGTATGAAATATCAAATAACAATATCTACAATGTGAAAATATCATAGAATTAGACACATGAGACTATCCTATCGATAATGATTTTAACATGCCTCGTAGTAATGAAAAAATTGTTGGTCTTATGAAGGATGAGTGCAATGGAAAAGTCATGTTGGAATTCGTAGGATTGAGGAGCAAAATGTATAGTGTAAGGATTCAAGACCCAAAGTCATTGAAGAAAGCCAAGGGTGTCAAGAGCTCAGTAGTAAATGCTATGATAGACTTTGATGATTACATCAAGTGCTTATGTGAAAATTCTAGTATGACTCGAGAGCAAAAAAGTATCAGGTCACGACATCATCAGCTCTTTACTGAAAAAGAAACAAAACTTGCGCTCACTGCGTATGATGACAAACGTTATTTTCAATCTGGTTCTACTGACACCCTACCATGGGGTCATTACAGCATAGTGGAGATAAGATTAGTAAACCAAGGTAAAGAGCTAGAAGGGGGAAAGACAGCTAATCTGATCGAAAATGAAGAAGTAGGGATTGAAACAGCAAATCAGAATAAAGAAACAGGAAGAGAGAAGACTACTCATCTTAAGCCATCCAAAATAGAGGGGGAAGTTGCAGTGGAGGGGCAAGCCACAGTGGAGGGGCGCTCCATATAACGAAATGTCACAGTCAGCAGAGCTCATTATACTACAAGCCAGAGGTTCAACTAGGACTGGACTGAAAAGACAACAAGAGCCCCTATCGCCATCAGTAGTCGTTTCTGATAAGGTTACACCGAGTTTAAAGCCTAGACTTAACACAGGTTAGCATGATTTTTTTCAATTTCTTTCTTTAAAAAAAAAAAAAAAATTGTTGCAGATGGATCTTGCACAACTCAATAACATCGCTAACAAAGGTTTTCTGCCGAAGAAAAAAATTTCCGACATGATTCCACACAAGAAATATATGGTGACCAAACTGAGGAAGGTCAACACTAGATTTGGGCCAACAGAAGTAGCTAAGTTAGCTGACGATTTTCAGATATTTTTACCGTTTAAAGTATGCATAGCTCTGTATGATAATGATGACTTTTATAACGAACTGCTGGATGCTGTTAATAATCAAATTACTACATCATATTGAATAAAATTTCCTTACCACACTTTTTTAAAAATTGAAAAAGTTTTATTTTAATAATTTATTTGATCAATTATGTAAAAAATATTTTTTTACTTGTTATGGAAAAAAGATTTTTTCATAATTTACGCTTATCAAT
>NW_019379704.1:207320-253390 GCF_000648655.2 Copidosoma floridanum
TCCTTAAAACATTTTTTTTTAATTAAAAAAATTTTATTTTAACAATTTATTTGATCAGTTATACAAAAAGTATTGTTTTACTTATCATGGAAAATGAAAAAGAGAATTTTTTCATAATTTACGCTTATCAATCCAACTACTGTAAAAGTGCTGTTGAAACCCAACCACTTTACAAAAACTTGCTGTCCACGTCTTCGAAGAACTTTTTCCACCAGGTAAATATCAGGATTTTTTGTTTTTTGCAGTTCCAGCTCATAAAAAACCTCTGGAGAGAGGTTGATCTCGATAATCTTTGAGACAATACGTAGTTGGATTTGTTCCTGCTACATGAGTGATTGTAAATAATTCTGTTGACCAATTAGGAGTAGCCTTTTTTCAATACTTGTTTCATTTTGTTCATGCGTACTTTAGCACCAACTTTGAATTTTGGTTTTAGTTTGCTGCTACGTTTGCATCTTTTTTTAAATTTTGTCTCGACTTGAATTTCGTTTTTAGTAGAAACATCTTTTGGTTTCATACTAATTGTTTGATGTTTTCTATTATTATATAATTTAATCAACGCTTGTAAAACATGAAACCGTTTGTAATTGCCTTGTAAGCTAAATTTTTTCCACATAAGGTCTTTTGGAGTACGATTGAATCGTTCACATATAGATGCTTAGAGGTTGCTGTAGGTTGAGTATAAGTTTATTTCGCATTTTGGCATTATATTTTAAAACTTAAAATTGTAGAATTCCTTGCCATGGTCGGTTTCCAAGTTAACTGGCACCCTTCCGTCCTTTCATTGAGACTGCATCGCTATTGACACTATTTCACCTGTTTTTTTCTTTATCGGTACAGCCCATGCATACTTTGAAAAAACATCTATTACAGTAAGTATATACCTATAACCTTTGTTTTTACTAGCGTAAGGCTGCATCTCGACAAGGTCCGCTTGCCAAGTCTCATCTAAGCCACGCACGTCAAATTTTCGACGAGGATAATTACGTCTTGCTGCCTTGTGAAGTTCCTTGACAACTCGTTTCATGTGTTAAATGTCTAAATTGATTTTTGTTAAATCAGCTTGAATAAATGGGAATTTTTTTTGTAAATTGTATATGAAAATTCGAATGCTATCTATTTCTTTTTCAATACTTATAATTTTTTCAGTAAAGTAAGCACGATTTACAGCATCTCGAAGATGTTTCGGTGCTGCAACATTGCACAATCTTTTATTATCTAAGTCATGCTGTCCATCTGCAGTAAGTTTGTATCCGACCCCAGGAGGACCTTGGGTACCGCCTTTACTCCTACCTAGTTTACGACTAACTACATCAAAACTCATTGTGATACTGAAACAAAATGACTGCTCACCTTAATATATATACCCTGCCTCACGTAGCTCTTCAATAATTGATGTTATTTCATTGTCATGACTTGGATTTCCTGCCGATCTTTCAGCTGTGAGTAATCGTAAACGATCCACAAGTTCGTTGGGATTGTCCCAGTGCACGTAATCTACATGCTGTGTTTTTGGGCGATTTTGTATTGTGGTAATAATGATTCTCCAGTTTCACTTGGAACGCCATCGAACATAGGAGCAATGATTTTATTAAATTTATGACTGTTGTGCAACATCAGTAACATTGTACTGATGTAAATAGAAAATTTAGTTTATGAGATTTGAAATCTCGCGCTTTAGGATATTCTCTTACCCATAAGGGCCAATCATAAGCGTGCGCGCGTCTATTAATACACCAATAGACTCTGTTTATACTTACCTTTGTCCAGCAGCTTGCTGCTGCTGCGGTTTTCGTTAGTCAGCCTCAAACGCCCTTTTCGGTAAGTCGCTTTGCGCTCGTGTTTATAATTTTCACGTGTATCGTTTTATGTAAGATTATTGTAACGAAAACGATTCACAATTTCGATTGACACGTAATTTCTCCGTCTGACTCAAAAATTAGTTCTGCCTTTTTTTATCTTGCATGTAAGCAAGTATTATGACTTGTTAAAGTAGAATTAAATAGAGAGATTGTTTTTTTATAATAAACGGCTAAAGTGTTTAAAAGTGTGTTGTGCATTTATTATTGTGTCCTTTTATTACATCCTTTTTTCACGCTCCCCCAAATCCGGCGTGCGATATAAAAAATATACAGTCCACTATCTTACTGAGTTCGATTTCGAACATGGTCCTTCGAGCCGGATGTGGGGAGGTGAAATATAGTTGTAGGACATTTTCCTTTTGTGTAAGACACGTGGTCGTTTTATCGGCTATCTTGGCTTCTTTTCACGTTCTTCTCGGGCGACGAGGCTGACGCGGTCAACGCGCTGGTGCGTAGTCCGTACGCACACACACACACTTATAGCCACATCTCTTTCTCTATTTTCTTAATTTGTTTGTCGTCGGGTGCGAGCGAGTCCATTGTTTATTCTGGGGACTTACTGCTGCTCGTGCTTTGGTCGTCGTCAGCGTGTGCTGCTGCCTGTCTCTGCAAGCTATTGTGACAACATCGCTGCTACTGCTCGTGCTTTGGTCGTCTTCAGCGTGTGCTGTTGCCTGCCTCTGCAGGCTATTGAGACAATACCGCTGCTGCTGTTGGCTTCACGGGTCCTTTCGTCATCAGCGTGTGCTGCTGCCTGCCTCTGCAGGCTATTGAGTCGGCACCGCTGCTGTCAAGTCCTGCAGGTCTTTCGAACTCGACATAACTACGAATACTTGGTCCTGTTTACACGGTTTGTAAAATTGTATATTTTTGGTTTGTAACATCAGTTCCTTATAGTTTTTCGTTTTTTTGTTTACCGATTGACTTGAATATATTTTTGCGAACTTAACTTTATGTAAGCACTTGTAAAAATTAAGAACACTACCGTCGTTTAGCGTTGTTGTTGAATTAGTTATCCTTTGTCTGACTCAAGTTTGGCTACGGTGCGCGGTTGGTATTTATTTATTGAATATTTATTACTTGAATTGAAATTTACCTTATCAAAATGGATAACCTTTATGAGGTACAAGTTTAACTGTTTAACAAAATTAAAGGTTCCCTTACAAACTTTAAGAAACTTGGCCAGGTGAAAATGACCAGGGGTCAGGCTGACTCTAGGCTTCAACAACTCAGAGATACTTTTGAACAGTTTAAATCCACTTATGATAACATTATGAATATAAAACCTTTACCCACAACTCATGATTATTTTAAAAATGAGTGCTTTGAAGTGGGAGAAGATACTTTTTATTTAGTTCAGGGTGATTTTAACGATTTTTTTAATTCGCTTAATGATCATTCGAGTCCAACTGGCACCTTACCTCCTACTAATGCCAATGGTAGTTCGTTTCAGAGTTTCTCTTCTTTACCTCCAATAGACTTGCCATCCTCAGATAGTGATTTTGCTAGTTGGGAGAATTTTCGCGATGTTTATAGGGCTATAGTCCATAGGAAGCAAGAATTACCAGCTATTATTAAATATCAACATCTTAGGGCGTATCTAAAGGGTGAAGCTTTAGACCTCATTAAAAATATACCCTTGTCTGAAGAGAGTTATATACAGGCCTGGGATACGATAATCCGGTATTATGATAATAAACGTCGTCTCATTAATACGTATACAACCACTATTCTCAGTTGTCAAGCTATGAGAGGCAGTTCTTGCTCTGAAATGAAGCGCATATCCAAGGAGATGATAAGTTCTGTTGATTCCTTGATATCTTTAGAGAGAGCAGTAGGAGATGCTGACATATTTATCGCTCTTGTAGTTAGTAGATTTGATTTTCAAACGAACAAGGATTGGCAAAAAATGTTAGGTAGTAGCAGTAATCCTCCTACTTTAGGTCAACTACGAGACTTCATTTCGGCACAAATCATTACAATGGAATCGTTTCCTTGTAAACCTGTAAATAAGATTGTAAGTATTCGCGCAACTACTCCGTTTAAAAATATGGGATCTTCTAGTAGTAAGCCTATATCTGGTGTTTTTGCACATCAGACAGTTGTTTCAGATTCGATTGTTTGCCAATTTTGTAATCAAAAACATCATCTTGTCTCTTGTGATTCATTTAAATCATAGGAGTAGAGCAATAAATGAAAATTTCTGAAGTCCCATCGTCTCTGTGTTAATTGTTTTGGTCCTCACCTTAATCGAGAGTGCTCTGGTAATAGTAAGTGTTCACACTGCAACCAAAAGCATCACACCATTATGCACACAGGGGATAAATCCAGCTCTACATCTGTCTCTGCTAAAATTAAGCAAACAAAAACTGTAAATAACTTGACGAACTCCTTTACTGTACAAAATCAAGCTCAGATTTCTTCAGAGTCTAGTGTGAATGTACAGTCATGTAGTAGTAATAAAATCGTCTCACCCAAGGTGCTTTTGGCTACTGCTCGTGTTTTCGTGTATGCCACTGATGGATCTCGCATATTGGTACGAGCTCTCATTGATCAGTGCAGAGTTGTCTTATTACTAAATCTCTCTGTGATATGCTGCGTTTGAAACCGAGATCAGTTAGTACGACTCTGTTAGGAGTGGGTGGACTGATTTCCATGGACGCTAGTAAATCAGTTGCTTTTAAATTTAGGCCTCATTTTGAGTCTGGTTTTGAGCACTTTGTTGATGCGTTAGTCGTGCCGAAAATTTCTTCCTACGGACCACCTCTAGGTAGTCGTTTGGCAAATTTAGATTATGGGAAGGATGTTATTCTAGCAGATCCAGAATTTTACAGTTTAGATAAAATTGATATTTTGTTAGATGCATCTGTCCATGCAATTATTATCGGTCAGGAAGTTTGCAAATTAGCCCCTGACTACCCAAGTGCCTCTGCTTCGCAAATTGGTTGGTTGTTATCGGGTCAGATGCCCTTTGGTTCAGGATCCAACTTGTCACAAAAATCAAATATTATGGTTGTAAAGTTTCTATAAATGTAAATAGTTCAATGCCTTCTGTAAATAGTCTTGTAAATAGTTCTGAGTCTTTTTATGTGACTCTATTAACTCGTTGTTCCAAGTGGGAACGGTTGCTAAGAGTAACAGCATATTGCCTTCGTTTTAAATACTGTTGTTTACATAAAGTTAAACAAAGGAATTCAAATTTACCTATAGCTGGAAATCTTAAGCCCCCTTTACAGGCTATTTTGCAGTTTATTGACTTGTATTCTTTTATTGAAGTTGACTCGATTCACCTTTCAACATCAGAAATTGATTGTGCTAGACTGTGTCTAGTTTATCAGCATCAGATTGAGTAGAGCCTTACTTAATGATGATTTCTCTGAGCTTGATCCTCTTACTCCTGCTCATTTTTTGATCATGAAGTCTTCATTTCTTGTACCAAAACCCAATATTTCTTCTGAAAAGGTATCGCCACTTAAACGCTGGAAGCTAGTGACACAATCTCTCCAAGTCTTCTGGAAAAGGTGGTCACTTGAATACCTTTCCACTTTACAAAGTCGTTGCAAGTGGTTGAATCCTCAACGCTCGGTCAAGCCTGGTGATCTCGTGCTCATAAAAAACGAGTCTTCTCCACCTGGTAAATGGTCTTTAGGCATGGTTGTTGAAGTCTATAAGGATGCCAAGTCTCTCGTTAGAGTCGCCAAGATTAGAACCTTTTCATCTAGTTTTGTAAGGCCAATACACAAACTAATATTGTTGCGTACCGTATCTGAACTTTAGTCAGGACACAATAATAATTAGTCTTATTTAGATCAATTTATTTTCTTTTCATTTACTATTATGATTATTAAATCTCATATCTAAAAGTCACAAACCTTGCGAAAATACATATAAAATTATCAGTAATTTGTTTTTTATGTTTTTTTTTATTTTATTTTTCGAATTATTTGCTATTGTATGTGGAAAGCGTTCCACTGCTTTATTCACACGGTACTTAATTGTATTTTATTCCGTCCACCTGTCCATCAACCTTGAGACTATGTAAAACATCAGTATTACTGATTGTTACCGGCTGAATGTCATTATATTAAAAAAAAAACTTTCATTATTTCGAATTTTTGTAAGTGGAATGCGATCCACCCGTTTGTCCTTCTAAGACTTGTTATTGATATACATTTGTTACACTTCTGTCTATCAACCTTGGGACTATGTGCAACATCAGTAACATTGTACTGATGTTAATAGAAAATTTAGTTTATGAGATTTGAAATCTCGCGCTTTAGGATATTCTCTTACCCATAAGGGCCAATCATAAGCGTGCGCGCGTCTATTAATACACCAATAGACTCTGTTTATACTTACCTTTGTCCAGCAGCTTGCTGCTGCTGCGGTTTTCGTTAGTCAGCCTCAAACGCCCTTTTCGGTAAGTTGCTTTGCGCTCGTGTTTATAATTTTCACGTGTATCGTTTTATGTAAGATTATTGTAACGAAAACGATCCACAATTTCGATTGACACGTAATTTCTTCGTCTGACTCAAAAATTAGTTCTGCTTTTTTATATCTTGCATGTAAGCAAGTATTATGACTTGTGAGATTGTTTTTTTATAATAAATGGCTAAAGTGTTTAAAAGTGTGTTGTGCATTTATTATTGTGTCCTTTTATTACATCCTTTTTTCACGCTCCCCCAAATCCGGCGTGCGATATAAAAAATATACAGTCCACTATCTTACTGAGTTCGATTTCGAACAACTGTTATGTTGCCTAATAGGTTCATTTTTATCAAATCCTCTTCTATGAACACTCGAAATTTTTAAAAGCATATAATATTTTTGCATATCCTCTTTCGTTGTAAGATTTGTATTCGGGTGTTTTTTTATGAGTAGCTCCATTAATCCGTCAGTCATTGAAAATTCAAATTTGTCCATTGTAATTTTATTATTATCAAAATATATTGGTAAATTTCCAAGTTTATATGTTCTATTTTCTGTTCCTACCCCATACATCAAATCCAATAACTTTTTTTGATCATTATCAAGCATCTGCAAATATGAGTTCCTCTATAAGTTTTCGTTGATTTCAACATAATTAGACATATATTGAATAGTTTCATTCATTTCATCAGTATCTTCATTCATATTATCATCACTTTCACTGGCAGCAGACTTGAACACCGTGCTATTATGATCGTTGGGTGGTTCTTTAGTTCTTGCTTTCGTAATATCTTTATTTTTATCGTTATTTAAGTAGTTATTGATTACAGATAAATTTCTTTCATTTTTCTTGGTTGTAGTAACAATTTCCTGCAAAGGATCTGTTATTGGTTTAAAAGTTTCGCATAGGACTTTTTCAACTTCATCTTTTCTCAACTTTAACTGTCTGTACTTTTTTTTCACGGCCTCTCTTGCCTTTACTAATTGATTAAGTACGTCTTTTTCTCCTTCATACATGTTGATGCTTTAATGGCTTTCGTTGGACTACAAATTTTTGGTATGTATCTCGTATATTTAAAGCAAAATTGTTAAAACCTTTTCTATATCGACCATTTTTTATCTGTACATCCTTGTTTATAAGAACAAATCCATACCGATCATCATTCCAACAGCTAGAGCATAACTCTTTAAATTTAGTATATGGCATATCTGAATTCACATGATCATTATACACATGTCTCAAATTAACTTCATCCTGACGAAATGAAGCTTAAAAAATTTACGTTGTCTCTCACAAGATGTTTTGGTACTTCAGCATATGACTGACAAAGATAGAAACAGTCTACATTTTTATGTCTTCCCATGCAGAAAAAGGCTTTCACATTATCTTGTTTTTCACAAGCTATATCATCGAAAATAATAATAGAATTTGGTAAGGCATCATCTGGTGAGACTACTGCTTCGCGTTCACTGAAAGGTAAGTACTTCACACCATCTATAGGTTCTAATAGCTCTTTTAAAAATTTGTATTTGGGTTGAAATGACTTTGAATATACGTATATATTTTCGAATTTCAGTCCGTTAGGATGTACTATTAATGCTAATAAGCTATTGGTTTTATCACAGTTAGATGGACTACAAAATACAGCACGAATACTATCTGGAAGGAGCTCACCATGTCGATTTACACGCTTTTCTTGTTTTACAATAGCATCAAAATTTGGAACTTGCAATGTTACAGACTGTTCTTTAAATTTCATGTCTGTGCTGCATAACGTAATATTTACAACTGAACTGTGAGATAAAATGATACTGCCCTTTATACTCTTGCATTTTCATGTTGTACTATGGCTACATTGCAACTGATCTGATGAGTATAAGTATACATATTTTTTTCGCAATACTCAGTCACAACCCAACCTTCAAAGTGAAATGATCATACATTGTAAGCGAGGATATGGTCTTGTAAATAAAATCATAAATTCTTTACCTGTAGAAATTCATTTACCAGGTTATCAGTACTGTGGTCCAGGTACTAAACTTACGAAACGCCTTGCTAGAGGTGATCTTGGAGTAAATCCTCTGGATACGGCGTGCAAAGAGCATGACATAGCTTATTCGAAAAATTGATACGATCTTGAGACTAGAAATAAAGCAGATAAAATTTTAGCTGAGCGAGCTTGGCAAAGAGTTAAGGCTTCAGATTCGAGTATTGGTAAAAAACAGCTGCTGTTCTGGTAACAGGTGCAATGAAGTTCAAGAGTAAATTAGGTATGGGTTTAAAACAGAAAAAGAAAAAAAAATGCTGTATAAAAAAGAAACTAAAAACTACTATGAAGACAATTATTAAGGCTGCCTCGCATCAAATGAATACTAAGAGCAAAAATGCTCGTAAAGTAATCAGTAGTGCTTTAAAAAGTGCTCGCAATGCAGTTAAAATGTGTGGTGGTAAAAAAAGTATTAATATTCCTCGTATTTTACGCGTTCCTGCTTGAATTGGTGGAGCTTTATCTCTGATTCCTTTATTTGCTGAGTGCAACTGGTGCTTTGGCAAATCGTATCAAAAAAAACTAGAAGAAAATCAGAGATATAACAAAACTATGGAAGCTATTGCGTTAGGAAAAAAAGTAAAATTACCTTTAAGAGCTTTAACAAATGTAGATTTAATAAAATTCTCTAAGAGTTTAAAAATTTCTTTTTTTCGTGGAGTATTTATGCGAAATAACTTACCCAGTGATGGGCCATGGTATCGTGAAATTGCTATAGTAAATCTTGACGACAAGAATGGACCTGGAACTCACTGGGTGGCGTATCGAAAATATGGCCAGAATGTTGTTTATCATGACAGTTTTGGAGATTTGCAGCCACCTATTGATTTAATGTTGTATTGGGGTGTTGATACAGTTCAGTATAATCACAAACTATATCAAAAATTTAACTCTTACAACTGCGGTCATTTGTGCTTAAAGTTTTTGTCAAAACATATATAAGCACTTAAAATAGTAAAAAAAATCTCAGTTTTACATTGACGGTCATGGAAGAAACATTAATACTTAGTTTGTCTGGTACTTCTTCTACCCTAGAGGCGCAATATTTTTCACCTATTGAATTATCACCAAAACACAAATATGTTCTTGGTTTAGTAGAGCTCCTAACGTTCAATTCAATTCCTTATATTGACGTAAATAACAAAAAATTTTACGTGGGTGATCAAGTGGTAGTTATTCCAACTGGCAGTTATGAAATTGAAAATATTCAGTCATATTTAGTCGATGTGTTACAACCGAAAGATATAAGTATCAGTAGCAAGCCAAATAATAATACGCTTCGTAGTGTTTTTAGGTGTAGTCATACTATTGATTTCAGACCAAAAGATTCTATAGGGTGACTACTAGGTTTTACTGAACGATTACTACAAGATAACGTAACTCATGACTCTGACTTACCTGTATCCATTCTTAAGATTAACGCATTACGAGTTGAGTGCAGCATCACTAGTAGAGCTTATATAAACGGAAAAAAAGTTCATACAATTCATGAATTTTTTCCTGCGGTACCACCAGGATATAAAATTATTGAAGTTCCATCACAAATAATCTACTTACCTGTCATTGGACGAGTCATAGATCACTTACAACTACACGTAGTTGATCAAGATGGTAATTTAATCAATTTTTTTGGAGAAGTCATCACGATAAGATTGCACATTAAACCTTCATCGTAATGGGTATCATTTATAATCACAAAAAGTATATAAACAGCTTGACATACACTTCTGCGCTCAGTCAACGGCAAGCTTTTAAATCGTCGAGACGTCAGAAAGGACAACTGAAGCATCAAAAATTGACCAATCAAAACTTACAGTTTCTTAAAAGTCTTGGCTTAAAAATTAAAAGTGTAAACTAACGTTCAAATTGTTACCTTAAAGATGGATGACATTTTAAGCATTCAGTCCCCCGTTGCGTTTGATGAGTCTATCGCACACTATGAAATTCATGCTCATCAACCATATGCATCATCACCATATAATAATAGTGATGAAATTCGTATATCAATTCAACATCAAGACCTATGCCTGCTACCATTTCGCAGTTCCTTACATATTCATGGAAGGGTAGTCAAAGCAGATGGTACTACGACGGCTGCAAATACTAAATTAGTAAACAATGCAATCCTTCATCTATTTGAAGAAATAAGATATGAGATTAACGCTATGGAGATAGATAAGTGTAAAAATGTAGGTTCGACAACTCTCATTAAAAACTGGCTAACGCTCAATCCTGATCAAGACGTAATAACTGAAAATGCTGGTTGGCTTGGTACATTAAATGAACTTAATCTAACAATTAATAATGGCTACTTTAATGTTTTGATTTCTCTCAGTATGATTTTTGGTTTTGCTGAAGACTATCGTAAAATAGTTGTTAATGTAAAAAAGCATGAACTTATACTCACAAGATCTAGAAATAATTTGAATGCAGTCTTACANTTTTTTGGTGACTTTGGGGGCGACGTCCAGAGAATACCAAGTGTGTGCTGGAGGCTGCTGAGAAAGCAGGCGACCCCGAGTTCCACGAGAGGCGGAAGGCTCCCCCAGCCAGATGGTAAACGTGAGGCTAGCGTCAGTGATCTCGACTTCCAGACACTGCCAGTAGGGACGCCTACTGGCCCCAGCGTTGGCACAACAGCTCCTTCGAGACTCAGAGAGTCGTCACTACCTGTGACCGTGAGTACCGGTCCTTAGGTGACCGTTTTATTGTAAAGGGCAGCGGCCCTTGATTAGCCCGCGTTAGTCTGCCCGGTCTGCGTTTTCGCGCCGCGAGCTCGTCGAGCAATCGCGCTCGACGTGCGAGAACTCACACACACACACATACACTACACACCCGCGAATATTTTTGTAATTATTTTATATTCCCTGAATATATATTTTAATTTAAAAATACCCGCGAGTGCTACTTCTTTTGGTGTGCCTAAATTTCCCCTTATACCATAATTGTAAGCGATCGTCGCGAAAAGCGACGACAGACACCTTGTAGCCGTGATACTTGATTCCGCAGCGGTGTCTCGGCGAACGAGACCCGCAAAATATTTCACAGGAAGTGTCACTGAGGATATCCGGGTAACACAGGCCCGGTCGAAGTGGAGAGACTCCGCCTCGTTAATCCGCATTGTGCACCCCGTAACATTGGCGCCCGACACACAAAACCCACGGATAGATATCGCGCGACGTCGTCTACAAGGTAGACGACCTTAACTATTATCATCTCTATAATCATAGTAAAGTAGGAGCTGTAACAGTAGCTACAGCAAAAACAAAAACAAAACAGATCGCGGGTATAACGCGGAGAACGCTTATAACGCACACGAGAGACACCGGCAGACTTTTATAGGTCGCGCGTGTAAACAAAGCAGTAGCTTTGTTTACGTGACAATTTGGAGTCGTTGCTGACTTCCAGCACTCAAAATTTTTGTCCACAAGTGCGAGCGAGAAAGAAAATAATATTTCGAGACGAAATATTATTTTTAATAGCTAACGAGCCTTGCCTGTGAAATCGGATTTTCACAGGCGGCGTACGCTGACAAACAGTGCATATACGACATAGTATACACCGGTATACATACATACACGGCTGTTGGCTTCTCGCGGCTTGTAGAGCGCGAAGCAGTAGTGTACGTGTGCAGGTACACTATACATAACTGTATTTACAACTGTACCACACACATATACACACGCAAAAGAGAGAGTTGAGGGAATTGACTCCCTACAGCTGATAGCTTTAAATATAAGCTATAATAAATTAAAATTTTAATTTAAAGCCTCAAGGCATTTTAGGCAGAAAAATTGTTCCAGCTAACGCCTTGGCGCAAATTCTCCCTAACCGTCAACTCTCTCCTCCCAAGCTAATCTCTGCGCTGCCGCACAGTGCACTTACTGCCAGTAGTTTTTTTTGTATAGTGCGAATCATTTCAGTTAAGACCATGGCATCGCTACCACAGGATCAAGAGGATAAACTAAGCGATTTCTGCAGGTCGTTAATAAAAGAAGACCTAGGAATCGATTTTCTAGAAAATCTCGAGCTGCTAACGACTGGCAGTAAAGCAGCCAGATCACACCGCCTTTACCAGTGGCTGACGGGGAGATACGTCCCCGAGAATTTTGAACCGGCGGAAGACGTCAACGCAGCCATTGAGCGACGTGTAAAAGCGCGTCATCTCATGGTCACACAGGCCTGCGAAGAGTTTGCAAAAGCAAACGATGACGAAATTGATGTCGAAGCCGTGCACCCGCTACAAATAGTGCGGGACAGTGAGGAGGTGAAGAACCTCCTAAAAATCACAACGACGGCGGCAATGATAGCCACGCAGGTCGAAACTCTGGATATCCAGACATTGGGGACAAATTTAAGATAAGCTCCTCATCAATACGTCCTCGCTTGTCAGGAACTCGGACGAAAGTAGAGCAACTCAGTCAGAGCAAGCTCTCGAAAGGGAGAATGGATGGCTGCAAGATAGGCTATTAAAAGCCAATGAAAAGATCGCGAACTTAACGCGAATAAGTTCGGCTATCACATCGAACCAGAATCAGCCACAAAGGAGAAATGTGACATCCCCAAACGAAAACGTGCTGGCGAAAAGGCGCGAAACTATATTTGGCGAACAAGCGTTTGCGAATATCACAGGACCACAGGCCACACCATTCGGAAGCGGCCGTTACAACGTTGACTTAGCGTCGGCGTCGGCACACATCATAGCGCCACCGCCACCCACGACAATGAGACATGTATGGCCATCAAATACAGTCAGCTGGATACAAGCGATATGCCCATCATGCGCAGCAACTAGCGCATATACGTCTTCGGTAAGCTATCCGCAAAGGAGTGGGTACTCAACAGCACCACCTGCTCGTACAACGCAGTCACAAGCGTTTACGACGTGGCCCCACACATATGCGGTGAGCTCGTCAACACGCCCGACGTACCCATTCCTACCCCCACATACGGCTGCACCGGTTGACCCCACACGTTCAGCCTGGTCGGGGGGGAGTCTCCCGCCCTCGGCGGAAAGACAGTCGGGGCTAGGTAGGTCATACGCCGACCCCGGATGCCGTGACTTAGGACAAATTGTCCGTCGATGGAACGTAAAGTTCACGGGGAAAGTCACGACAACTTTGACACCTTCCTCACGCGCATTACGGAGTGCTGCACAACTTCGGGGCTTACGGAAGCAGAGCTTTTCCAAGCTCTGCCAGAGCTCATGACGGGCATCGCAGCGACATGGTTTCGCAACGAATGTGACCAGTGGATCAGCTGGACTGATTTTGTAGCCGCAGGACAGGAGTGGTATGGCTCAGGCGAAGAAGTGCAACGCCGCCTAATCTCGGATGCGCAAATGCGTACCCAGTACGCTGGTGAGCCCATACGAAATTTCTTAACGCAACCTTTGAGCGCTAGCGCACAAGAAATAGCGGATATTCGAAACGAGGAAGCTGCCCTTCGAAAAGCAATTGAGGAGCTGCCAAAGAAACTGGCTAATCCATCAAAAATTGCAGGGTTCGACATGATGGATGAGTACTCGGCAGAAATAGTCGACTAGTTGACCAAGAAGAAGGTCAGAAAACCTGCGATCGACGAGAATATGGTGAAGCTATTGCTTGATCTTCTCTACGTTGAGAAACGTCGGACAGCCCATGCGAAATACGACGAGGAGCCGAAACAGAGCTCCCGCTCTTCCAACGGCCCCCGAAAACAAGAGCGACGCTCACCCTCTCCTCCTCAACAGGGTAAGGGTCGTCGAGGTGCGGGTTCGCACTCACCGAGACGGAACCGGAACAAGGGGTCGGGCACGAGAGATCCCGGCACCCGGAGAGACCAGTCCCCTCCACAAAAGGCACAGCCACGTTGCTACAGGTGTAATCACCTAGGCCACTATGCGCGGGACTGCCCTAATAAGAGGCAGGGAAACGAGAGAAGGCAGTCGTAAGCGAGGGTATTACGCCGCCTCCCTCTCCCGAACCCTCACAGGCCGCGGTTACATCGGAGGACGCGCGCCGGTGGTGGCTACAGCTGGAAGTAGCCGGATATAAGCTGCGAGCGCTATACAATCCTGGCGCCACTCACACGGTCATGCGAGCGGTAGGGATTCAGATAGCGAACGCCTGCGGGCGTCGACTACGTCCCACACCAGGAAGCGCGGCTATGGCCGACGGACGACCGTCACGCACCTTAGGCTTCGTCACTCTACCCTTCCAGCTGGGAAGGGTGAAACGGGACGTAGACGTCATAGTGTTGCCCGAGCTAGACGCTGACTGCTACGTCGGGGATAACTTTATCAACACTTTTGGGACCGTCCATGATCCTGTTGATAGAGTCCTGGTGCTGAAAGGACCAGGTACTAAGGTTCCTCTAGAGGTAGCGGGCGTGACGACGACCGGTGAGGTCCGACTCGCTGCCGTCGGGCTCGACGAAATCTCGTCCACCCAACAAGAGGAATTACAGACCCTCCTGGACCGCTACGTGGAGTGTGAAGCTCCTTTAGGTTGCACTACGTGGGTCGAGCACGAGATTGAGGTCACGAGCTCGTGACCCATCAAGCAGAAGTGCTACCCGGTATCGGATAAGATCCAGGAGGTAATCCATGCCCACGTGAGCGAGATGCTCGAAAGTGGCGTGATTGAGCCATCCAATAGTGGATGGGCAAGCCCTGTGGTCATGATACACAAGAAGGATGGCAAGTATCGATTTTGCGTCGATTACCGGAAGGTAAACGCGGTAACAGCACCCGATGCGTATCCACTGCGACATATGGATACCATCCTGCGCAAGCTGAGGAAAGCACGTTTTATTTTGACCCTTGATCTCAGCAGCGCGTACCACCAGATACCGCTAGCCGAGAAGGCTAAGCCGGTGACAGCATTCACCATACCAGGCAAGGGGCTCTTTCAGTTCCGACGGCTACCGTTTGACCTGAGTAATGCGCCGGCGACGTTTCAGCGGCTAATCGACAGCGTCATTGGGCCGGAGCTCGAGCCCTATGCCTATGCATACCTCGATGACATAATAATTGTCACAGAGACATTCGAGGAGCATCTCAAGTGACTGAAACGCGTGCGCGAAGCCGGACTCACCCTCAAATGAGGAAAGAGGGAGTTCTGTCAACTCGAGGTGAGATACGTTGGCGTCCTCGTAAACCGAGATGGTTTACGACCGGATCCGGCTAAATTGAAACCAATTACGGCGTTTCCGGCTCCGAAGAATCTGAAACAACTTAGGCGGTTCCTAGGCATGGTTTCATGGTACCGGAAGTTCCTGCCAAACTATTCGACGGTAGTAGAACCGATCAACAGGCTGCTACGTAAGGATCAGCCGTTCGACTGGAAAGATGAACAGCAACGATCCTTCGAACAGACAAAGGCTTTGCTGACGTCCTCGGTAGTATTACAACGACCCGACCCCAAGAGTCCGTACGTGGTGCAAACGGACGCCAGCGACTCCGGACTAGGTGCCGTACTATCCCAGATAGTCAACGGGCAGGAAAGAGTACTGGAGTTTGCGAGCCGTTCGATGACGCCGGCTGAGCGCAATTATAGTGTGACAGAACGAGAATGCCTCGCGGTCTTATGGGCGACACGAAAGTTCCGCCCTTATATCGAAGGAACACGTTTTAAGGTTGTAACCGATCACAGCAGTCTCCGGTGGTTGGTTAGTATTAACAACCCGACTGGACGACTGTCAAGATGGGCCATGGAACTTCAAAGCCATGGCTTCGAGGTTGAACACCGGAAAGGGACGCAAAATTGCGTACCCGATGCCCTGTCACGATTGTATGAGGATGATGAGAGTGGCGCTGTGGCAGCGCTCATGTGGGAACCCCCGGCTGGAGATCCTTGGTACCAGGAGATGGTACAGAAGGTACGGGACGACCCACGGGGTCAACCGCGATGGAAAATCGTCGGGGGATACCTGTATGCATATCGCCCCGATTCCACGGTTGATGAAACTCTCGGTGACCTGGAAGCCTGGAAGCTGGTGGTACCTAAAAGCCAGCACGACCAAGTGCTTCAGGAGTGTCATGATACACCATCTGCCAGCCATCTTGGCCGCGAGAAGACGTTCGCGCGTGTCTCCCGGTTGTACTACTGGCCGGGATACTACCAGGATGTTGCCCGTTACGTGCGGAGCTGCTTGGTTTGCCAACAAACCAAGGTAGATCAGAGGCTACCCCCAGGACTTATGGGGCGTAGGATCGTCACCGCTCCATGGCAAGTAGTGGCCGCTGACATGATGGGCCCCCTACCAAAGACCACGCACGGTCACGAATACATCCTCGTGATCGAGGATCTATTTACGAGGTGGGCCGAAGTCGTACCGTTACGGCGAGCCAATGGGAAGGCTGTTGTGAGCGCACTGAGAGAGCGCGTCATCTGTCGACATGGTACCCCGGAAGCGTTGTTGACGGATAATGGCACCGAGTTCCGGAACAAAGACGTCGATGGGTTTTTGGAGAGTCTGGGCGTACAGCATATGCTTACGCCGGCGTATCACCCGCAGGCGAACCCGGTTGAACGTTTGAACCGTACCATCAAGACCATGATTCGAGCTTTTGTCGAAGCCAATCATAGGTCATGGGACGAGAAGCTGTCCGAACATGTGTTCGCTTACAACACAGAGAGGCACGCTTCCACGGGCTTCTCCCCCGCGATGCTTAACAGCGGTAGAGAACCGTACGCCCCAGGTGCGATGCGCCGACAGGTCGATTCGACGGCCCAGCAACGCCTAGAGGATGAGGCAATAGAGAGCTGGAAGCAGCGTATGGAGCGTCTGCCAATGCTGCTCGTAGAAGCAAGTCAGCGAAACGATAAGGCACAGGCCAATGCCACTCGGCATTACAATGCCAAGCATCGCGACGTGGTCTACGTTCCTGGTGATCAGGTATGGCGGGAGAACCACGTCTTGTCCTCGGCAACGCAAGGCGTGGCAGCGAAATTGGCTCCAAGGTACGCCGGCCCCTTTACCGTCCGGAAGGCATTGGGTTCCAACACGTACGAGTTGGAATCCGAGGAAGGCACGCAATCAGGCCCCATTCACGTGAGGCAGCTGAAGCCTTACGTGAGCAGACCCTCAGCGACGGCGGGAGAAGATCCTCCTGAAGATTCGGGGTCCGAAGAAAAAGTGGCTAGCGTTCCCCAACCACCGTTGGAAAGCGGCGAACAGGCAAAGCGCGACCCGCCCTTAGCGAATCCATCCGATGTAAGCGAGACTGCCGGATCAGCCAGGCCAAAGCGAGGTTGCCCGCGAAAAACGACCGTGACGTCGAAGCCATCCGCCGTGGCTAAGACGTCTGCGGTTGAAGGCAGACCACGCGACGACGTCCGAACATGCAACCCAACGACGGGTCAATCGCCGAGCGATATGCGATGGCTGCGGCCCCGTAGAATGAAAAAAATTTTAATTTTGTAAGCGCCTCCATCCCAACTAATTGTGTTTTCTTCTTTTTCCCCACTTTTTGTTATTTTTGTTTTCTTGGGACAGAAGTCTTACAGATGGAGCTGTCACCATCCATCCGTCTGGGCAAACTGATAAGGCGCCTAAAACGCACCAACACCGAGCGTGAGGCCAACGAACTCATCGAGGCGTTTCAAAGGAGCCTCAACCTACGGGCGGAGGCGACTCCGCGGTTGGCTATCGAGCCCCTAAAAGAAGTCCAGACGGACTTCATGCCGGAAGAATTATCCATCCCAGAGGTCCTAGAGGCTCTGCAACCGCCGACCCACGAGGCTCCGGCAAGCTCCGAGGATACCTGGAAAAGTATCCAGGAGTGTCTTGACCAGGCCCGTGATCAGGTCGTGGCGAGCCGCCGGGAGGCGCTCGCCACGTTCACAAAGGTGAAGGCCTTCGTGAACAAGCACGGCTCCTCGGCCGCGACCGCTGAAGCGGTGAGGATCACCATCATGGGCCGTAAGAGCTTCGCGGCCTTCTTTCAAACTTGGATAGAAACGCGTAAGCGTCTCGACGAAGAAGAACGCCAGCACGCCGAGGAGACCCGACGCCTTAAAGAGAGGAGGAAGGCGGAAGCCGAGGCTCAGCAACTCCGCCAGGAGGCTGAACGCCTTCTGAATAGGGCCCACACAGTGGAGGCGCAAGCGACGGGTAATTTCCTCAGACCCGTCTGCTGCTATATGTGCAGGTTAAAAGGCGTCAAGCGCTCCAAGGAGTGCCCAAGGCGCTTGGAGCACTACCGCTTCAAGCGCGTAAACGGAGACTGGGTCCAGGAGTGACTTTAGTCCAGGACCAGCCGATCCATGACACATCAACATTTTTTTTCCTTTTTCTTTTCTTTTATTTTCTTTAATAAATTGTACCCCACTTTCTTCTACCCTCCGTGTTTTCTTTCTCCTCGCCCACAGACATCGTCCTTGTAGCCTTCCTGAATGGCGCCTAGGTAGTAGAGTTGGAGACCCCGGTATCCAACGTCTAGCGGGGGGGGGGGGGTGTAACGGTGCCCCACCGTAAGGCCACGTTAGTAGGCTAGGGCAGGTAGAGAAAGGGGGAAAAAGAGTTCAAGGGACCTAAGTGGGAAAGTAGGGGTAAGGGAAAAGAGAGGAGAGCCAGGAAAGGAAGCAAGGAGAAACAGATTAGCTTGGGCAAGCGAGTGCGCGAGAAGCGTAGGATTTTTAGTACCACTCTCGTGATCTATTTTTTTTTTTTTTTTTTTTTTTCTTGGCGCGATAAATTTTTGGCACGCGAGAAGTGTTTTCTTTGGTGACTTTGGGTGCGACGTCCAGAGAATACCAAGTGTGTGCTGGAGGCTGCTGAGAAAGCAAGCAACCTGTACTGGAGGCTGCTGAGAAAGCAGGCGACCCCGAGTTCCACGAGAGGCGGAAGGCTCCCCCAGCCAGAGGGTTAACGCGAGGCTAGCGTCAGTGACCTGACTTCCAGACACTGCCAGTAGGGACGCCTACTGGCCCCAGCGTTGGCACGTGTGTACAACTACCATAACCCTACCCGGTGTAAGTCTCAAGTCTTAACTAAAATTTCTTCTTAATGACTTTTTTTGTTAATTCCATTAAACTATATCCTATTATAATTTTAGAACTTTTCATTGGGAACCACAATCCCAGTAGTCTGAACAACGTAACGCAGTGCACAAAAATTTTTTAATAATTCAAAAAAATTTAGTTTTATATTCCCTGAATATATATTTTAATTTAAAAATACCCGCGAGTGCTACTTCTTTTGGTGTGCCTAAATTTCCCCTTATACCATAATTATAAGCGATCGTCGCGAAAAGCGACGACAGACACCTTGTAGCCGCGATACTTGATTCCGCAGCGGTGTCTCGGCGAACGAGACCCGCAAAATATTTTACAGGGAGTGTCACCGAGGGTATCCGGGTAACGCAGGCTCGGTCGAAGTGGAGAGACTCCGCCTCGTTAATTCGAATTGTGCACCCCGTAACAAGACATATTAACTGAAAATGCTGGTTGGCTTGGTACTTCAAATGAACTTAATCTAACAAATAATAATGGCTATTTTGATCTTTTGATTTCTCTCAGTATGATTTTTAGTTTTGCTGAAGACTATCGTGAAATAGTTGTTAATGTAAAGCATGAACTTATACTCACAAGATCTAAAAATGATTTGAATGCATTTTTACAAAGTAAAATTCCTGCTGCAGAACCTAATGGAGTGGCAACTTGGAAAGACTTCAAGATATTAATATTAAAACTAGAATGGCTTATGCCTTACGTTGTCATGTCGGATGCACATAAAATTCGTCTACTTAATTATTTGCAAAAAGATAAATTTGTATCTATGAGCTATCGAATTTTGGAACTTTATGAATATACACTTTTACCTACTACATCGAAACATATATGGACGGTCAAGACGTCCAATCAGTTGGAAAAGCCACGCTATGTTATACTAGCCTTTCAGACAAATCGTAAAAATTAGAGAGGTATTAATGCTAGCCAGTTTGATCATTGTAATATAAGAAATGTAAAACTGTATTTAAATTCACAATATTATCCTTATGGGGATCTCAATATCAATATAACAAACAATCATTTTGCATTGTTATATGACATGTATGCAAACTTTCAAAATTCATATTATGGTAAAGATCGTGCACCTTTGTTAAGCAAATATTAATTTCAACATGTTGTACCTTTCATTGTCTTTGACAGTTCTAAAAAAAATGAGTCCTTAAAGAGTGCTCCCGTAGATGTGCGATTAGAATTCGAATCTCACGACAATTTCCCTAATAATACATCAGCTTACTGCTTAATTTTACATGATCGTATCGTTCAGTACAGTCCCATGAGTGAGAATCTCAAAAAACTTAGGTGAGGCTATAAAACCCGATGCATGACACTACAAACTCCATTAATCCGTTAACCACCATGGAAAAAGGTCAGAGCAGTTGGACTAGAGAAAAAGAAGAGAATAGGCGAAGGCAAGAAGAGTGGAAAAAATTTGTGAAGAGACACGCTGAGGAATGGAAAGAAAAAGAAACTAGGCAAAAATCAAAAGATCTTAAATGTTGTAAAATCCTTTAAAAATAAAAAAAATCAACTTGCTCAAAAAGATATTTATTGATCAACATGTCTCATAAGCCAACCATTAGCAAATTCACTACTGATGTTAAATATCAAAAACTTTCAACCAAGGTTGATTATGATGACAGAAATCAAAAATCTTGGCTGAAAAATTTAACAGAAAAGTTCTTAACTAACAAATCATCATTTCCTAAACGTGAAAATTATGAACGATTCAAACAATAATTTAAGGTTTTTATGTAGAAAAAAGGATAAAATGGAATACATCGTAGACATGCAAGGCTTTAAAAAGCCTGGCAATGATTACGTGCTTAAAGAATTAGCTATTCTACCGCTCCATCTGAACGATGCTGAAGTACAACTGTATCTTTTCAAAGCACCCTTTGCTTGGCGTAAATTATCACAGAAATATAAAGATCAAAATTCAAATCTTAAACATAACTATCATGGATTAGCCTGGAATTCAGGCAATATAAAGTACACTGAGATTGGGAATATTCTACGAGAGAATCTTAAAGATGCCACCAAAACTTTTGTGAATGCAGAACTAAAACAAAAGTGGCTTGAAAGATTTGGATATAAAGTCACTGATATGACAGATTATCCTTTGTTTGAGCTCCCAAAACAGGTTACCAGTTGCCTTCATCATAATGTAGCTTACAAAACCATGTGTGCTCTTCACAATGTCAAACGGCATGAAAAAGTTCTACTTATATACAGAATGGAAAGATGAAAGTGATGATAATAAAGAGCTGTATACATAAATATTTAAGAATTATGTAATTCGTACTTTGTAAATTGTAATTCAAAACAAATTTTCTAAAAAATAAAAATAAATTTTTTAAGATTTACTATTATTTTCCTAAAAAATAAAAATCCACATCCTACCCTACTACCTACCCATTATACATTTTAAATTGAAAATCTTTATAAAAATATATACATACACGCATCGTACGTAAGTATTTATCTATGTGTGTAGATAAACATGTATATGTGTACACGTATTACCTTGGAAAGGTAACACTTATTTGTCATACCTCACAGATATGACCGTGTGGTTGAGGCTCTCATCCATATACATACAAAACAACACGCTCTCCTACAGGCAAACCAGAGAGAAGGAAGCTGTGCACAACCCCTAGCGCTTCTTGCAGAGTTGTAGCTGTCCACGCACGGTCGTGCACGTGGGTAGGGAGGGGGACGTGTGCTGGATTCGGCGTGTGCTCGTATCAGCCTAGTCTATCTACTGTTGATGCCTGATTAATAAAAGTGTAAGTTTAAAAATAAAATGCAGGTGTAATATCCCATGTCAAATACTCCATATTCAGTACTTCCAAACACTAAACTACGGCCTAAGATTATCAAAAGCGAATTTCTTTTCCATCAACAGCTTTGAAGTAAATAAAATAGTTGAAGACTAAGTCTAATTACGTTTTTCAAGCAAGTATAAGACTTGACTCAGTGATTAAGCTGCGCGTTAAAAGCGTGCATTTCAAGCAAATGCATTACTTAGTTCAATTACTTAGCTAGATGGGAAAAGCTCAAGCAAACTAGGCCACTGCAGACTTGCCTCGGAAGTAAAACAAAGAGAAACAAAAATAAAGGACGATTGGCTTAGGCTCTGTCGTTAAAAGCAGTTGCCTAACTATCATGATCACCACGAGTACTCTCGAGTAGGGTTAGAACCATCGTTACGATCGACCTTGTAAGATCTTGCGAGCAAGCAGCAGCTAACTGACGATCATAGAAGTCAGTTGAATTAGAAAAAATTAGAACTTGTTAAAACTTCGTACATGCGAATCTACGTATTTATAATTTATATTCTTATAAAATTTGAATATTTCTTACTTTACTAAGTTTAATACATTATCAGATAAGACATAATTCAGTTCTTAATTAAATTTCTTTTCTTAATTCAAACATTTAAAAACGAAAATCCTAGTTAATAAGAAGAAATTCATAAATTAAGAACCAAGCAAAAATAAAAAGACCAAAGGTTGACAACGACTTTTACAAGAACGTAAACTGAAAGACAAATAAAATACGCCACTACTGCATTACATGAGACAGACACGTATAAAGTAGGTTAACATCAGTTTTACAGGCTAGATGACACACTAACACCATTTTGTACATATTGCTTGGTAAAATCTAACATCACAATATCAAATCAACGGCTTAGAAGGGAAGTATACTGTAAGTAAGAGCCAGTATGATTTTCGGGCCGATGGTACGGCTGGCATCTAATGAACAAAAATTAAATTAATTTTTTTCTAGGACAAACCTACAAATTTAGCTCTTCTATTAGAAGTTCGGACGTAACAGAGATACTTAAATAACGCTGAGTGCTTCAATATTGTAGACAAATTCGTATTTCATATTCTTCTTTCTTTACATAATCTCGACGAAGAATGCCAAAAAATGTGTTGTCACATAGGTATGGGTTGATTTGGACCACTCGCCGCAAAAAAATTTATAGGAAAAAAGTAAATACGAGAAACAGAGGTTTTCAATTGCTTAACGTTATTAGGTGTTTATTAATGCGAATGCTTGGAGGAAGAGGAATTGCTTGACGAGTGACTCTGACAATCTATGGTGATCAAACTTGACCGACTGACGTTGACTGCAAATGTCCCTCGGCCAATTGGTTATCTCACACGAAGACTTGCTAAAGCAGCTTTTGCGAGCATTTATTAGGCGTACAACTGGGTATCCTACTTGGTATTGAATCTGTTGACTAATCCCTGAGCCCTCTTGTCATTATACATGCCCCTTCCTAGATTCAAATATCCGTTAAAAAAATTTGAAACTATTCATGCTGATTCACAATAACCTTATTAATTATATATATCAATTGTAGCTCACTAGTACTCAATTTATTGAACCATGTTATAGTCAAAATATAAGTAACGAAAACTTTTGTTTAGTATACAAGGTTTTAAAAGAAGATTTACAATCTTCTTTTAACAAAGAAACTTTAATACACACAACAGAAAAATTTGTTAATTCCAGACAAAACTGAAAAGTAATTTAGAAAAAGTACTAAAGATTACTGTCTTGAGATTTGATTAATTTGAAATCTGTTTGTTAAGTTACGTATCATATCCATAGATATGTCACTTTTGTGTAAAGATGCACATAGCTGTAAAAGACGTTTTAAACTACCAAATCAAGTCTCGAGCATCTAATTGTGCATTAATTTTTATAGCATAAAATGAACGTCCTTATTATGGCTCTAACAAGTATAAATAATAGTATTGTATGCCTTAAAAATATAGTTATAGGATAACTTATTATACTATAATAAGAAAGTAATAAAAGTTATTGTAATCATTCTTGACTGTGGTAATATGGAACTTTAAACTTGCTCTTTGTGATAAAATACACCAGAAATTTTATTTACTAAGGAATGCTAAAGAAAAGGTTGTACTGGTATGAAACGACAATTGCTCATTTTTTATTAATAATCATAAGCAATTTTTTTTAAATGAAAAGAATTCTGTTTTTCAGTCAATTAGAATACAACGACTACAAAAAAACAATTGATATTCAGTATAAATCCGCACCTAAAAGTATATCACACCTATCACAACTTTTTATAGTGTTACATCTAAACTTCTATAAGTAACGGGCGGAACTCGTATATTCGTTCTACAAACAAACAAATTTAATTTTTGTTCGTCAGAAACCAGCCGTCAGCCCAAAGGTCTTATTTGCTTTTACTTACTTGTACTTTTACTTACTTAGAAATAACTTATCTAAATTATTTGAAAATAGTGCTCATGATTTGTGATCTGACTAAAATTGTCAAAAAATAACTGGGGCTACTACAAGACAATTGTAAGTATCAAACTTTATGCTTGCATATTATAAAAATACAGCCATCAGTTATTACCTAATGAGGGAGTATTAAACAATTAATCATCAGAGGACAGCATGGCACTGGGCTTGCTTACCCCCACTATTCAGTTCCTCACTAATCAACCGACAGTTTGCTTGTACAGTGTTGTGTATGTATATGTATGTAGGTATAGGCTATAGGTACGTCAGGTAAGCCGAGCGCCATGCTGCACTCTGATGATCAATTTTTTGATACTCCCTCATTACATACAATTTGATGAATAGATATGAATATGTAAACCATAGTTTGGTAATTTTAAAGTTGTATCTTTCTAATATTAAATTTTCGGTCATATTTCTTAAAACTATATTTTAAAGATTTTTTTTATATTCCGACCTTAATTCAAAATACAAGAACAAAACTAATCATTTTTTTATTAAAGTAAGTGGTTTTTTTGGTGAAAAATTAATTATAAAGTAGTACGTTAGACTAATATAGTTTTTCACCACAAAAAATTTTTTCCACTTGTTTAGTTTTTCTCAACGCTTAACACTATTAAAAATGCTGTCAATATCGCCTGACAATCAGATCTTTGTCAGATTTTTTGAGCTATTTACATCAATGGTGCACTATCTAAGAAACATTTAATCATTTCCTATCTTAAACTCTACAAAAGATAAATAATTAATAATTATTATCCCTTTAACCTTTTGAAAGTTTATAGAATTTTATCTTATTGAATACTTATTTTCTTACATCACCTTCTGAGCAGCAAATAGTCGAGCAAATTTCTTATTAAAAAAGCCTTTTTTAAACAAATCTTACTTTTTTTATCAGACCCAAGATCCAAGGTCGTCTTGCGCGTGTGGAGCCTTTTTTGCCCAAACACGTTGTGTTTAACTCGCTCATAATGGCTGGGAGATAGCTAAAAAAATAAATAAAAAATACAAATAGACTTGTATCTGTTTTTTTCGATAGTGCGATTTAGTTTTCCTTAAAATCATTTTTCGTGAAGAAAAATTAGTCAGGATTTTAGAACGTTTCTCCGAAGTTCACTATAGTTTCAAAATGTAAAAATTGCAGGAATTCACAAATAGCTCTATAAATTTTTAGAGTAAAAGAGCAAAAATTGCCTGAGTTATAAGCAAATAAGGATGTTAGGATGAGCATATATACAACAGATCCATTAGTAACAGTGTATTGTCGCGTGGCAGCATGGCGTGGGTACTTAATGCACACTTCACTGCCATGCCATTTTTGCATGCCAATGTCTTTATTTGCTTGCAATTAACGCATTTTTTGCTCTCCTATTAAAAAAATTTGTGGAGCTCATGTTTAAGCATTGCTCTTTCAATTCCTGCAAATTTTATTTTTTTAAGCCATCACGAATTTGAGAGAAACTTTCTGAACTTGTGACTCATTTTTCTGTACGAAAAAAGGTTTGCCAAAAAAACAAATGACACCGTCGGTAAGAGTAAAATAAAATCTTTTAATTTGCATTTTTTAATTGTATTTCAAGTTCTCTTGCAGCTGTAACGAGTAAGTTGAACACAGCATGAGCAGGCGAAAAAAGCCCAGTGCGCAAAAGGTGGCCTGCTCTCAGTGGATGCGACCATATTTCAATTTGCATTGTCTGACATAGTAGTATAACTGTATATTTATGTATTTAAGCAATTACTGACCACTTTTTTCTTTTATCGTTAAATTTCGTTTCCTGTTTGCACTCTGTTAATGGCATGTAACAAATTATTCTATCGTAATTGCTAAACTGGAGATGTATATTCGTATAAATACCTATTTCCATTATTACTTTTATTTTAAATAGTAAAATTAATTTCACCATTATTATTATTACTTTGGCTAATAGCAGACTCAAACGTTTGTCATCGTCACTATTCTTTTTTTTATCCGTTTATTGCACAACTTGTCATTATTATATGGATTATTAAGACAATTTTAAATTACAGAAGGGTATCTTTTTTTGTCTCCTTGATGATTTCCTTCAAGGTCAATAATTGGTTTGCAAGTTTTATTAAGTTCTTTTTTATCCTTCTTATTTCTAATAGTTCATACTTTTTTACGGCTTTTCTTGTCATCACTATGTGACTAAGTGCATCTTTTTCTTGCTCTCGTATGTTGACGCTTGAACATCTCACAACATACCTATGACAGAATTCCATCTGTCTTTTATATTTGTCGCAAAATTATCAAAGCTCTTCTAATGTTAACTACTATTCATTTACATTTCTAACTTGATATAAAAAAATCTATATTTGTTATCATTTTAACAATCAGAGATAGATTTTTATTACAGGACATATCGTACTTCACATGATCGTCATTTACGTTCCTCAAATTCAGCTTATTTTGATGAAATATAGCTTAAGGGGGTAGTGTCACAATGTATAGTCAATGCGTGTTTTGAAATACATTACGTGCTCTAAAACAGGCAAGTGAAAATAAATGTGGCAACGCCGCATGAGGCGAGAATCCTCTGTATATCTATAATATAAGTGTAGATACATTCGGAGGTTATATTGTACGTCAACATTGTTGGTGGTGCAATCTCCGTTGCAACATTTTCACGGATCTTCAAATACACACTTTTAATTTGTTATAACCATACAACAGTGAAGCTACGGGTGCTGTTCTTGAAATATGATGTTTAAAACATACTATTTTACACTATATTTCAATTTCAGCAAAGTCTGAAATTTTTTTTAATCGCAATTTGTAAAATACTGTTTTTCCGATAAGAGTTCGTGTTAAATAGATAATTTATTTCTCAAAAACGGTGAAGCGAGGGTATTTGAAATTTAAGTATGTTATTATACATATAATTGTTAGCTTAAACAAATTTTTTTAATGTGTTCCTAAATTTTTGAATTTTGTGATACTACCCCCTTAAAAATTAATGTTACCTCTTACAAATTGATTTGGTACTTGATTTTTTTATATAAAACAAAGCTGTTATGCTAACTTGTTTTTTATATGCTTCGACATAAAAAATCATAATCAAATTTGATGAAATGTACACTAAAGGTAATACTACTTTGTAATTGCTGTAAAAAAATATTGTATGCCATCCATATACTTCAACACTTCTTTTAAATACATGTATTTAAGTTGGTTTGGCGACTTTCAGTGTACGTATACATTTTTCAACCTAATTTTATTTGGATGTACATTTAGCTCTGAAAAACTGTTTGCTTTGTTACAATCAGATCAACCACAGAATGTTACTCAAACACTATTAGGTAGTAACTTACTGTGTTGATTCTAACACTTTTCCTGCTTCACAGCAGCGTTAAAATTTGGGACTTGTAATTTCACGATTTGATCTTTGAATTTTATGTTTACACAGTATAATGGTCAACTTACCACTAATGTATACTTAGTTAATAATGACAGTTGCTTTGTATTCTAATTTTTAACATGTATTATGCAGGTTTACTGTATCAAGGCTTGAATATTTGCAACCTGTAAGCTAGACATACGATCAATTCATGCTCCCAACCATAACCTATCCTCTGAAGAGTGATGATCATGCGTCGTAAGAGAATACGTGATCTTCTAAATGAGCTTGTTAATAATAATTTATTGATAGAACTCCACTTACCTATCTGTCAGTACTGTAGCTTAGGTACAAAACTTTCAAAAAACCTATCGCGAGATAATACTGGTACAAATCCATTGGATGCAGCATCGGAAGAGCAGCATAAAGCTTATTTGTGAACTCGTTAGAGTGTTGAGGCAAAAAACTAAACAGATAGACTTGTAGCTATAAAAACTTGGTAAAGAGTTAAAGTCAAAGATTGAAGTTTTGGAGAGAATTCAGTTGCTTTAACGATAAAGAGTACTATGAAGCTTAAAAGTAAATAAGGTGAAGAGTTAAAATATAAAAATGGGATAAAAAAAGTAGTACGAAGAAAAAACTATAAAGTACTTTAATATAGTTGTTAAAGCAGCCAAACAAAAAATGAACATTTGAAACAAAGATGCACGTTAAGTTATTGGTGAAAAAAAGCATAGCATAGTAAAAAGAGTTAAAATATTGATAAGGATTAATGTAACTAGGGCAGAAAAACAGCAAGTGCATGAAAATCAGAGACACAAAAGGCAATATTGCTCTTAAAGAAAGTCTTAAACGTCTGTCATATAAAACTAGATAACATGTTCACCTTAGGCCATTGGCTAAAAAAGGTTTAATAAAAAAAGATCTTAAAAGTTAAGTTGCATGATAGAGCTCTAACTAATGTTGATACACGAAATTTTACTACGATTTGGAAAGTTTCAAATTCTAGTACAATTTTTGTAAGAAATCACTAAAGTACGAATGGCCCGCTATATAATATCGCTACAGAAAATATTGATGATAAGGATAGATGTAAAACTCACTGGGTGGCATAATGAAAACGTGGTAATGGTGGAACTTTTTTCGAAAGCCTTGGTGATTTGCAGCCTCCTATTTATTTAATATTTTATTTAGCAGTAATTTAGTTTAAGTATAACAATCAAAAATATAAGAACTCTCATTCTTACAACTATGGTCAATTGTGTTTACGTTTCCTATCGCAAAGGTTGTCAAAAAGAATATAAGGTAGTGTGCAACAGTCCACTTTTGTTGAGGGTGACTAGTGGAGTAAAGTGGACCACGCAATGACGGCAGACAGAGGAGTTGAGGATATAAGAAACTAAATGTAGTTCAAACTTAATGTAAATTTTTGATTAACTTCCAAACGTTTATTCAAAAATTAAGTCACGAAAGAAAAGCAAAACAGAAATCGTATTCTCAGATTAAATGATAGCTTAATTATTTCAACAACTGAAATTCATTTCTTATGATTAACAGAACAACAGTAAACATCATATAATATAAACTTTGTGTGTTTTGACTATTAAAGAAAGAGTTGGATAATGAAGAGCTTTTTGTAATTGCTATTAAATTTATGAGGGATAATCTTACGACCAAGCAAAGCAATCAAAATTCAGATTTAACAAATTATATCAAATAATCAAACCAGCTGAGTTACAAGAAAAGTTGTGTAAAACAAATAATAATTGACCCATAAAAGTTTTTGTAGAATCCTCCCTAGATATCACCGTCCTAACTATTTAACCTTCGTCGGTCAGGCTTGTTTTTTTCAAGTCTGTGCTTAGACACTATGCTATAACGAGAATTCAAAACACAACTCTATTTACACATGGATATAAAAAATTCAAACAATAATGAAGGATAGTTACATATTTGAAATAAAATCATCACAGGCGAAATCAAAACGCACCACGACTCAATATTTCCAGCTTTTTGTAAATCGAAAACCAAAATTTAAATAAAAAATTAAAAAGGAACGGAGAGACAGACGTATCGTACATATAGAACCAGTACCACTGTGCGGATCTCAACACGAGAGCGCCGTTCATACGATTAAAAACTCTACAAATAAAAATTATTCTCAATAACGAAAAAACCCTCGATGGATGACGGAAAAAGCGGTCGGTAAGTCACCTCTCGTTTGACTGAGCAGCCGGGGATTTTCGCTTACCAACTAAAGGACCTCACGAGGTGATATTAAAGCTTGTCATGGACCTTTAAAAAAGAAAATAAACGAACGTACTTAGTTCCTTCCCACGAATCGAATAAGAGCTGTAGGAGCAATGCGACATCAGAAAAAAAAAAGGTAAGGAAACACCGGAAAACCTCCTCCAAGCTAAACCACTGCGTACTGGGAAACTTAGCATAAAAAATAGCCCTCCTTCGTGTCTGGTCACCGACTCAGGACCACCACTTAGTTGAATCGATTAAGCAACCAGGGATATTTAATGTCCTTCGTCTAAACTCATCAACAAAAGTTGATGGGAAGACAATACGAGAGTGCGAAGGGAACACTTACTATTTTAACTGTGCAGCAACGTGTAGTAACGGCGTCAGTTTCATAAGGTGATTCGCCGTTTTTACGTAAGTTCGTAAAAAGTGCACGGGTCTGCTTCTCAAAACGTACGATGTGCTACTAGGAAATATTTTATATTGTTGATAATTTTTAAAGTTTATTCCACTGTAAGGATTCTGTACCTTTTTTAAAGAAAATATAAATATTTTTGTCATACCCCGTACCTATTATAATGGTTGATTTCTCCAAGCAAAAGTCGCTGAGAAATCTTTTGGTAGATGTAAGTTTAAAATTTAAATCTTACGACAATTTGTTGATACTCGGCATTAGCCGATCAGTAGCACAGAGAAGAAATCATAGTTAAAAAATGCATGAATAAGTTTTAGAAAATAAGAAATCTTCTCCTCGACATGAACGTTGTAAAAAATTAGTGTAAGTAAGTAACTTTCACGTCACGCTCAAACCTATCACATAAGCTCACATATACTTATTATATGTTGCGTATAAAACATCCAAAATATAAGTTGCAACACCAGCTGGCCAAAGCTTAAATCAAGCTTCGCACTGCAAACAACAGCTCTGTTAGAATAAACGTTAATTTGAAATTACGCGCGCGACGTTGGGATGCTAGACATTAAGCATGCGTAGGAGCTCTCGATTCGCGTGATTGATACATGTTTGATGAAGATATATATATTCAGTGTATAGATAACCGTTGCTGAGGCAAGATGCCTTATATTGGATATGAAATGTTAATTATAATAAATTCAAGTATATTATAGAAGATATGTTTGAAGTATTTATTTCCCCCGGCTCATTTATTTTTGACATGGTAGCAGTGGTCCGTGATTTGAGTTGTCTGTTTCGCTCTTTTTTTAATTTTTCACGTCTCTCTTCGGAGGCACGTGACAATCACTTGTAAGTGAGGCTAAAATTGAAAATGGATGAAAAATATCTGAAATATCAAAAAGATTCGTATAAAACGTGTGCAGTGATATATTCCACAAGTGTTTCAGTGCAAAATTTATTGAGATGCAAAAGGATTCAAAAGTCTTATAAAAGAGGAAGTTCGGCACGTGTTTAGTGGAAAGAACTGTAAGGGCAATGTTCAAGTATAGGTAAATGGAAAATATACAAGGAAAAGAAAGAACTGAACAGGTTGACAACGAGAAAATCTTAAAAGAGATAAGCAGTGCTAATTTTGAGTAAAGAAAGGAAGACAGAGACTACGTGAGAAGGAATTTTTTGAAAATTGTAAAAAACGTGCTGTGTACATTAAAAGTAGTCGAAATCGAAAAGGAAGAAAACAAGATGGCGGACAATATTAAATTCATGTTACCAATTTTTGATGGTAGTAATTATAGTTGGTGGAAAAAAAGAATATTGATGTATTTGAGGTTAAGAAAATGTCAAGATATAATCAATCAAGAAACAAGAAATCAAAATGAAACAGAATCAGCTTGGGAAAAAAAAGATTTGAAAGTGATGAATTATAGATGTAGTGCATTAACTGTAGATCAATTTAAATTGATACATGAGGAAACAAACTCGTATTAGATTATTAAAAAATTAGATAAGTTATACTTAAGAGAATCAACAGCATTGCAAACATGTGTGAGAAATAGATTAAAATCAAGTTGAGTGATTTTGAAAAACCTAGTGATTTTTTTAGCGAATTTGAAAAGATAATAATTGAATTAAAAAATGCTGGAGCAACGGTTAATGAAAAGAAAAAGGTTAATTATTCACCAAGAATATTACCTTCCGCATTGCAACATATTGGTAATGTAATATACGTTTTAAAAGAAGAGGAACAAACAGTTGAATATGTAAGAAACAAATTGAAATATACGAGATAAAAGATTAAACACACAAAAATAAATATAATAGTGAAAATTCAAGTGTTTTTTAAGTGGAAAAGAAAAAAAATAAAAACTGTTATAAGTGTGGTAAGGCAGGACATTTTCAAAGTCAATGTTACAATAACAACTATAATCAACGACAAAACACATCAAGAGCATCGTGGACTGAGATTTCAAATGTAAATAGAGGAAGAAGTAATCAACAGCGAAGAGGTGGGCGAGTTCAGTTCGGCCACCAACAACAGCAAAACTCTCACAACAACAACAGAAGCCATGGCAAAGTACAGCGTGGTCATGGTGAATATCAACAGTGGCAGAATTAACATTGACCACAACAACATCATCAAGATAACAGTGCCAATTATGGTAGAAGCGATAGCGAAAATCAAAGTACTAACAAATACTCATTTTGTACAATTTTAGATAACAATATAAGTATTAATAAGAATTAAAATCTTGCCAATTACGAAAAGAATAGTTGTAGTAATTAAATTAAATGGATTTTAGATAGTGGTTGTACTGATTATGTTATTAATAACATAAACTATTTTTCCGAATATATAAATCTACAAAATCCAATCAAGGTTAAAATAGGCGATGGAAAAACTTTCAAAGTTACAGAAACAGGAAATATTAATCTATTAGTCAAACTAAATGATAAGATCAAAGAAGTCAATACAAAAAACGTTTACTACATTGAAAAAACGGATAAAAATCTAATGAGTGTTGGTAAAATAACAAATTATAATAAAATTATTATGGAAAATAATACTGCAAAAATATTTAATAAAAATAATGAATTACTTACAACAGCATATAAAATGAATGATAAATATACAAGATTTTCAGCATAGTAGATTAAAAACAGGCATACGATGTAACATGTAATATGAGTCAAAAAGAAAAATATCATAGAGTACTAGGCTATGTTAATTTTGATTATTTAAATATTTTGTGTAAAAAAAAGTTAGTTGGAGGTCTGCCTTATAATTTAAAGAATGATTATTTGAAATGTGGCACTTGTTTTCAAAATAAAATGCATAATATTAAATTTTATCACGATAGACGCAGAGCAATTGATATCTTTAAAATCTTACACAAAGATTTGAATGGGCCTCGTAGAGACCGTTATAATAGAGATAAATATTTTTAAACATTGTTGACGATTACAGTAAAATTGCTAATGTATACATAATTAAGTTTAAGAATGAAACTCATGATTGTTTAGTAGATTACATAAATAAATTAGAAAACTTGACAGGGAAAAGAGTAAAAAAGTTGAGATGTGATAATGGAAAAGAATTTCTAAACAAAAATATTTATGAATTTACAAAACAGAAAGATGTTATAATAGATCCATGCCCTTCAAATGTGCATGAGTTTGATGGAACTGCAGAAAGATAAAATTGATTAGTAATAGATACAGCAAGGTGTCCATTATATGACGCAAAACTAGATAAAAAATTTGAGCCAGAAGAAGTAAAGATGGCAATTTACTTAAAAAACAGAACCTTAGCAAATACTTTTAAAAGGAAAACTTCATTTGAAATTATGATGGGATTTAAGCCAAACATAAATAATATATAATTGTACAACAGTAAAATATTTGTAAAAGCGCCAGAGGTTAAAAGAAATATTAAATGGAACAAAAAAGCAGAAGTAGGAATATTAGAAGGGTATGAAAGTGTTGGTTATAGAGTACTTATTAATAATAAAATTATAATTGCTAGACATGTTGATATTGTAGAGGAGGATGTTAAATTATTAGGTTTTAATGGTAAAGAAAATGAAAGTTTTAACTGTAAAGAAAATGATAATAATGATAGTAGCAATAATGATTCGGTTTTTGATAAAAATATTAAAACTGTAAAAAGTAATGAAATTACAAATAAAAAACAATAGTACAATAAGAAGATCAAGTATAACGCGTAAAGAATTAGAAAGGTATAAAACAGAAAATTATGCAACATGTATTTACGTAAATTATGTTAGTGCAAACTCTCCACAAAACTATAATGAAGCAGTAAGCGATAAAGAGTGTGTAAATTAGAAAAGAGCTATGGACAAGGCAGTTAATTGCAATATCAAAAATAAAACTAACGAATTAGTAGATAAACCAGAAAATAAGAAGATTATTGATTTAAAATGGGTGTATACCAAGAAATTAGACAATAGATATAAAGCTTAATTAGTTGTAAGAGGTTTTAAACAAAAAGAAAAAATTGACAACGTATATTCACCAGTAGCAAAAACTCAATCTCTCAAAATTTTAGTGGCTTATTGTTTACAAAATAATCTAATTATTAATCAAATGGATGTGGAATCACCTTTTTTTCATTGGGAATGTAAAATCTAAAGTGCATCTTAAACAACCAGAAGGTTATAATGATGGAATGGGCAGAGTATGCAAGTTAAAAAAATCATTACATGGTTTGAGAGAGAGAGCCCTAGAGCGTGGTATGAGAGTTTGGATACATGTTTAAAAAATTTGAGTCTTAAAATAAGCAAGAATAATTATTGTTTGTATTGTATACACGATGGCTATGATTCAATTCATGTAATTATCTTTGAGGACGATTTATTATTATGTAGTAAAAGTTAAAATAAAATTTACGAAACGAAAAGAGTATTAACAAATAAATTTAAGATAAAAGACATAGGTAATGTTAATACACATCTGGGTATAAATATTGATTACGATCGTAAAAGTAGTAATAATAACATTAGGTCAGGAAAGATATACAGAATCTTTAGCAGAAAAGTATGATGTTATGAACGCAAAATTACATGAAACTCCAATAAAGCAAAACTTAAAATGTGAGCCCACACGGTCAGCATCTAAATTTAAAAACTACAAAAATTTGATAGGAGCACTTCTATATATAAGCTCAGGAACAAGACCAGATATTAATTATAGCCTTAACAATTTAAGTAGATTTCAAAACGGCTCAAATTAATTTCATTGCAAATACGCAATAAGAATTTTAAAATATTTGTATTTGACAAAAGATATTGAATTAACTTATGAAAGAAATTTCAAAGTAGATATCTTGACTTTTTTTGTGGATGCAGACTGGGCAGGTGAGCAGTTGATAAAAAATCAACTATTGGTTACGTTGTAAAGCTGTTTAATAATGTAATATATTGGAAAACTAAGAAACAAGGTAGCATAACAAAATCTTTGACAGCAGCTGAGTATATGGCGTTGTCTGAACGTGTAAGCGAAATCTTATGGATAAGAAAAATATTAAAGTATTTATTAGTTATTTTCAATAAACCAATAAATATTTTTGAAGACAACTCTGGTGTGATAAGTATTGCTAAATTTGGTAATGATACGAAAAACTCGAAACATACCAAAACACATTTTTACTTCGTAAACAAGAATTGTTCAAACAGTATAATTAATATAGTCTAAGTTAACTCAGAAGATAATGAAGCAGACATTTTTACTAAGGCATTAGGGAGAATTAAATTTGTTAAGTTTAGGAAGGATTTGAGATTGAATGAAAATGAGAACATGATTGATTGAAATTTGTAACATGATAAAATTTAAAATTTAAGAAGGAAATTATGCGCGCGAAGCTAGGATGCTAGGCATTGAGCATGCGTAGGATCTCTCGATTCGCGTGATTGATACATGTTCGATGATAATACGTACATTCAGTGTATAGATAACCGTTGCTGAGGGTAAATGCCTTGTGTTGGGTATGAAATGTTGATAATAATAAATTCAAGTATAATTTAGAAGATATGTTTAAAGTATTTATGTTTCCAGGCTCATTTATTTTTAACAAGCTCATTTCACGAACGATATGGTAGCACGCAGAAGCGGAAAGGGATGCCAGCCCTTTGAGCCCCGCTCTTCTAAGTGTGCCTACCTTTAGGTGGTGAGCATGACCTTGACACAATGCATTCGACCATCGACGACGATAGCATGCGCCTTGCCTACGAACGAACAGTACCACGAACTTTTTTTACTTGTTTGTATTAATATAATAAATAAAAACTTTGTGCAAGTATTGCCTCATCTTTTCTTTACCTGCTTGACACCTCCGATGTGCTCGAGCATCGGGGAAAGGCTTCCTCTGCGACATTTCCCAAATATACATCCAAAATAGGGCTTAAAAAATAAAATCCCTTAGTACCGCTTTTAATTCAAATGGGTTAGTATAACAGAGTAATTAATGTCACTTAACTTAAAAAATCACTTTACTCACGAGTGAAAAAATTTTAAAACCATAAGACGCAAGAAAATCGAACACTTTATCCATTGAACCATGTACGTACTAACCAACTATAGAAAAAGGATAAAAGTAATGAATAATTTTTTGAGTTGGGTTAGTATTACATGGTAATAAGTGTAGCTGAACTAAAAAAATCACTGTATTTACGAGTGAAAAAATTTTAAAACGATAAAACGTGAGAAAATCAAATACTTTATCCATAGAACCATGTACGTACTAACCAACTATGGAAAAAAGATAAAAATAATGAATAATTTTTCTTGGAAACATTTTTAAAAAAATAGTCAACTTGATCAACAGTTATTCATTTGTTTAAAAACTAAAAAATGATTAGATAATAAATAATTAATGAATACATATAAAAGCTGGATTTATTATGTATTAATGTAAATAATAAATTAAGTGTTCGGAAACGAATTAATTCATTAACAGTAAACAAATATTCAAATTATTTCTAAGTTAAAAACCACAACAGAACATAGATACAGTGTTAGGCGTGTATGCGTGAGAGCGTGAGCTGAAACCTCGTAGATAGTGGTTTTTTTTAATTTTTTTACGGAGTAAAAGATAGAAATTTACTGGTACCAAACTTTACTTAATCCTGGAATCAGAAGTAGAAGAAAAAATTTACTGCTTTCAAATCTTTCCAGAAAAAAAACTTTTAAATCGTTGATCTACTGGTGTGCATAGTGCGCTTGTAGATAATACTTTAAATTTTCAACGTTTACATTTATTTTTCAGAATCAAGTTTATCAATTAAAGATACGTGTATAAGTTTGTTGGAAGTAATTTAAAAAATGTTGAACTCAATGACCAACTTACTGTATCATGCATTACGAATATAGTTGAATGCAAATGTGCACGACAAAATTTTTTTGAAGTCAGAAACTGATCGAAGTCACAATAAAAATTATTTGATACTTTTTAGTTCATTCATAATGTCTAAAAAATATAAAGTTTTCACGGATCATCTTTACCTAATCTGTGATCACTCGTATTGTAAATGTGACATGAACCTTAAAAAATACGGCTAGAAAAAACCAACAGGAGGTGGTTAAAACACCCGAAGACTATACTGAGTTTATTCAAAATTCAAGGGTACCTGTATTTACAATTGTTGATACTACTCTGTATGAAGTCAAAAATTTTGAATCTTTATAAAAAAAAGTAAGAATATTGAAAAAATTAAAATCGATATGCTTAATAGAATAAGTTCAAAACCAAGGCTTGACTCACTAACTTCACACTTCTGAGAATCTACTTTTTCACGCGCGTATTCTAATTGTGGTCTAATGTTTCAAAAACCATGTAAAAATAAGGTCCCCTTTGCTGTGGAGGTGATAAATGTCTTAATTAAATCCAGGGAATTTTTTTACTATGCCAATAACAATAGTATGTATATGCATAGTTATACAGCATTGCAGAGCAAGTTGGGCACAATTATTAGAAACGGCTGTAAGGTTTATAATTATACATATACACATACATATATGTATGTATTCGCATATTATAAAACTATCTTAGTGTGGAATTCCACACAGCCCCCCCCCCCCCCAAAGACTATCACAAAATAAGGGAACAAGTTATCATTTTCTCCCTTATTTTGACACACCGCAGTTTTTTCCAAAACCTCCACACATTTTTTCGTGACCCTCCACCATCCCCTACACTACTTTTGGGGAACCTAACATGGATCATACAGTCTTTCTCGGACCTTAATGTATATATAGACGTGTACGTGTCGTATATGGATTGATTTATCATTTTTAATCTGTTTGATTATTAAATGACTTTAAAACAAAACTTTCTCATCGACATGATTCATCTCATCGTCAAGAAGAAATTTAATGTCATAATTGATATCTAGGGCGTCGTTGCGCAAAGCGTCTTTGTACTTATACACACAATTATAAAGTTATATGTCATATCGTATAATTAGCTGTGTAGGGCATTCTAAAACCATTTAAATTGGTGGTTAAAAGATTATTTATTCATTCATGTTTTACTCCATGTCTTTTAACCAAAATATAATTTAATACATCAAAAAAATAGTACGTCATATTTATTTTTTTACTGTAAAAATGTTCATTTGTGACGAATGTTAACTGATCAAAACATGTTTTTTTTTTTACAATAAATTTTTTTGTATCCATTTTTCCACACTACCCAGGAGGCAAATAGATGGACTTCATACGTACGAATAGTTGTTAACTATTATATTTGTACAACTAAGAGTACGATTAGACACCAATTCATATCAATTGTATTTCAATTTATTTGTAAGTATAAGGTTCTTGGTACGCTAAGTGTTTTTTTCTCAGCATTTATGATAAACTATGTGAAAAATGTTAATTTTTATGTGAATGTGTTATATTATTTTGTATGTGTGTTAACAAAATCAATAGGTACATAAACCTGAATTACATTTATTTCATCATTAAAACAAACCATGGATGTTTCGCATTAAGATGACTTATTTTACGAGTCAACTTATGAAGCTCTATTAAATCACAAAGACTTAGGTCTATTCCCATTCTGTTTTAAAATAATGTTGAAATTGGTACAATAAATAAATACAATATAAATTTATGGAATGTATTATTAAGTTATAAGATTTGTCTATACATAAAAAAATATTAAAATCATGTTGTTATTATTAGATACATTATAACTTACAATCAAAAATTTTTTTCCGAACTATATTTTTAATATTCAAAATGTTTTCTCTATCGGTTTAAATAAAAAAATCCATTTTTATTTTTGCATCTCGATAAAGCCACGTACAATTGACCATGGAAAAATAAAGGTTTTTTCAAGAAGAATCCTACGTAATCAAAACTTTGAGCTTTAGACTTGTTTATAGTCATAGCAAATGCTACAACTCATGGGAATTGTTTTCTGTACAAAATGAAAGGTAATCATGAAGTATTTTACGTATTTTTGAAATAAAAACTTCATTACCAATTTTTTCTTCCGTAACTATTTCGCCTTCTACGTTATACTTCACCAATTTAGTAATTCGCGATCGTGTACCGTTACATAAGCCATCTGATTTACAAAAATTTTAAATGAACGATACTATTGTCCCTATTTTAAACGTACGTTCATTAGGTGGCAAGCCTTCACTAATATTGTTTAATGTTTCTACGGAAAAATTTATATGAATATTATCATCTGCTCATCAACAGCTTTATAGGTTGCATTATCAATGCTGTATGCCGAATACAATTCTAAGGAATGAATGTTATCAAGCATTCATAAATCACATAATGCGTAGTGCCTCAAATAACTCTAAAAATGTTGAAAATAATAAAGTTGGAAATATTTTTATTTTACCTTCAACATACGTCGGTGATGCTAGGTATGTGCAGAAACACTATTAAGAAGCAATGGCAATAATGCAAAAGTTTGGACGACCTGATTTCTATATCACCGTAACATTTTTAAAATTTAACATTTAACCCTAAATGAAAATAAATAAAGCAAATTTAAAAAAAACTTTCCTGAAGGTTCCTCTGAGTAGTATACCAAATATAACTGTTAGGTTATTTCATAAAAAATTCAAAAATAATTTTAGATGATATAACTTAACACAATATTTTCTGAAAAGTTATTGCTTACGTTTTTCCCATTGAATTTTAAAAAAGACGATTACCTCATTCTCATATTATTGTAACATTGCATCTTACCAATGAATTATTTACTACTACAGACATAAATAAATATATTTCATTGGAAATTCCGCTTGATTTACAAATACAAATAAATAAGTTATTAAATACATGCTTCATGGAACTTACGGTAAAGAGAATCCATGTCTTACCAGTCATCAAAAAATTTGTACAAAAAAAGTTTCCAAAAAAGTTCACTAATCATACTGTTTTTACAAATAATAGATACCCAAATTACGAAAGAAGTGACAATAGATGTGATAGTTACATATATAGAATCGAAAATAGTAATGAAAAAGTTTATTTGATAATTTAATGGTAGTACCATACAATTCATATTTATTAACGAAATATAATTGCCACATATATGGTAAGTATTGCGCATCTATTCAAAGTATAAAGTATATTTTTTAATATGTTTATGAAGGAGGACACAGAGCATAACGTAAAATAACGAAAACAGATACGAGTTATAAAATAGATGATGTAGAAATTTTTGATGAAATATCAGAGTATGTAGATGGCGACTATTTTACCCCCATGGAAGCAGCACCGCGATTGCAAGAGTTCCCTCTGTGTGGACGTAGTCATTTAATATTTAATTTACCAGTACATATTAAAAATATACAAAAAATAGTTTTTCAAGAAAACAATATCTTTTAAGCAATAGAAAACTCTGAAACAGCATTGACGGCTTGATTTAAATTGAATAAAATAGATAGTTTTGCAAACAAATTAGATACGTGAATATTCCAGAATATTAGTGTTTCAATTTGACAGTAAAAGCTTGGGTTAAAAAAGAAAAAGTTAGACGTAATTTAACAATAATGGGACTGAATATAGTGTCACCTAAAGACTCTAAGCGTTTTTTTTTTCAAATTAATTTTAAATCGGGTGAGTGGAGCTAAATCTTTTAAAAGTTTGAAGACAGTTGATAACATACATTACAGTACGTTTAGATATACTGCTATTGCTTAAGGTTTAGTTAAACACAACTCTAAAATATATAAAATATTTAAAGAAACTTGTAACGCTATGCTGACATATCAACTGAGAGAACTTCTCGCATGGTTTTGAAGATCAATCTGAAGACGTTTGTGGTAAGTCTACTTGAGAATCACTCCAAAAAATTTAATTGAAGGTTTAAAAGACGATAAACAAAATAATGCTTTATTACATCAAAATAAAATCTTTAAATTTGAAGGAAATTCATGTAAAGATTATGAAGTACCAGAACCAAATGAAACAGTAAATATTGAGGACAATAAAACTGTAATTGATTTAGAAAAAATTCCTCAGGATGTATTTGTTAACCTAAATAGTGATCAAAAAATGAATTTTAATGGAAATATTAACAGTGATATAAAATTAAATTTTATTGATGGTCCAGGAGGTTCTGGAAAAAAATTTTTATACAAAACATTTTTTTTTGTTTGGACAGGAATTGCTTAGATTTCATTACATAAAGGAATGACAAGTCATATAACATTTCGATTACCATTAGATGTAAATAAAATTGAAAGTTCTTTCTTAGAATACGAAGCTGATTTTTAAAAATTACGAGAAGTAAATGTTAATATTTGGGACAAAGCTCAAATGATCCCTAAAAAGCTTTGGAAATAGTAGATAAAACTTTGAAAAATTTATGTGATAATAATACTCCATTTAGTGAAAAATTATTTATTTTAGGAGGTGATTTCAGACAAAGTGATAAAGCATGAGTGTGAAAGTTCTATAATCAGTGAAACTATAAGGTATTCATTTTCATGAAAACACTGTAAAATTATATAATTGAAAGTAGTATGCGGTGTACAGATTAAAAATTTTTATTATTGTTAATAGACATTGGAAATGGAACAATAAAGTCTTGCCAAATTCCACAAGGATAGATAACTTATAATGTTTCTAAAAAAATTTGTTTAGATGGTATAAATAGCTGCCTATACAAAGTAATTCCAACAACTCTTAACGAACTTTCGTACATTTCAAATAATAAAATTTTGAGTCTTATTAAAGGAAAAGAACATACTTATTACAGCATAGATTATGCAAAGTATATAGGTAGTGATAGCACTGATAAGAATATAAACATAAATTTGTCTATGGAAACTTAAAATAATATACATGAAGGATTACAGCTACATATTTTAAATTTCATAGTAGATGCTGATAAGAAACTTGAGTATGTTTTATGGATTGTGCAATGACACTAGACAACGTATAAAAAAGTTATCTAATTATAATTGAGAAGCAGAAATGATAACTAGTGAAAAATCTGGTAATAAAGTTCTTATTCCAAGAATCACGGTAAAAACCAGTAATAATTCATTTTTACCGTTTATTATAAACAGAAAACAATTTTCAATAGTTCTAGCTTTTTCCATGACAATCAATAAATAGCAAGGTCAAAGTTTGGATAAATTAAGATTTTACTACAAAATACCTTTGTTTTCTCATAGTCAACTATACATATTGTTATCAAGATGTAAAAGTCCTGAGAATATATTCACACAAAAGGATTCGGAGAACCAAGCAAACATTGAAAACATTGTATAACAAGAAATTTTTGATCGTTAATAATTTCATTATTTGTTTGTCAANTTTCAAAACACCAAACTGATTACAAGCTGCCTTGAATTTTGATTTCTGGATCGTCTGTTGAATCGCGTTTATACATTTTAAAGCTGAATAGTTTAAGATGTTCTTTTGAGATTTTAAAATTAATTGCATTATTTTTATCTATTGGAAAATAAGATCGAATAAAACAAATCGCGTTAAGTAAATGAATCTCCATTTTGGGGGAGTTATAATGTGGAACTATAAAATCGCTTTGATTAAAACTTTTAAATTTGGAAACTCTAGTTGTTATCTATTGTTATACTAAAGTTGTTATTTTCTAAAAATAAATCAGTAATTTTTTTTCAAAAACTCATCTATTTCAACATTGTAAAAAGTTAAAACATTGAAAACAAAAAGTGATGGCAGCTGCACAATTTCTTTCTTTCATAATTTAAAATTAATATCTGAAAACGTAAAATGAATCTGAAAGTTGTTAATTTAGTTAGGATTCTGATTCCAAAATTCACTATTGAACACATTTGTAGGTTCAAGAAAATTAAGTGTTCGAAGCATATCATCGTTGTGAAAGTAATTTTTTTGGATTTCGTTGGAAGCAGTCACGTTAAAATTCAAGCAATTTTTCCGAACATCTACAGTAGGTTGATCTGGAAAAGATTTAAAAATAATAATACAATTACCATCAGCAGTCATATCTTTTATGGATTTGAAGTCTTCATCTGCATTTATCTTGGAATTAAAATTTTAAGTAAATTTTTTTATTGCTGCATCGGTGAGGAAGTTAGAGCCCATTGCTACTAAAACTTTTGAACATTTGGTTCTTAATTTATTAATGACTAGTTTTGTAGTTTGAAAGAATGCACTAAATTTATTAAAAACAAGTAAAGTATAGTGTCAAAAATACAAATAATCTATTACTGAGTTATCACTTAATAAATTATACATATAGTTAGGAAAGCTTTCTTTTCCTCATTATTACTTTTAGCATGCTTCGCATGACATTCGAGTAAGAAGAAGGCTTTTAAAACTGATAAATTATCAGTAAGAACAAGATGAGAGTTATTAAACTTTATCAAAAACGAAAATCCTCGTTATTTTTTGAACACACCTCGAATGTTCTAAAAGCACGTAAAGTCCTCATAAGTCACCCTATATATATATATACAGAAACATTTATTAATGGTGACTTATACGGACATTATTATGTGAAAAAAATTATTGTGAGGACAAAGTTGTACTTATGCACACTGTCTTCATAACTTTTTAATGTTACTAGTATAAATTCTAAAAGCACGTAAAGTCCTTGTAAGTTTCCTTACATAAGGATATCTATGTATAAAAAGATTTATTTATTTTCCGGTAAGAAGAGCTTTCTCGCTAGAAATTTTCTGAGGTTTGAGACTGTGCATTTCATTTCTATACAAGCACATCACGATGCGGCTCTTCAATGTATGTAAAGTGTAAATTAAACACATTATAAGTTTTGTAAAGTAAGTTAAACGTTAAAAAAACTCTCACAATGCAATAAGTATGATTAGAATTCAATGCATCTAATAAAAAACATTATCTACTAAAACATTCGTAAATCTCAAAGATTATACAAGCTTTAAAAGAAGAATGATGGTGATAAAAAATGAAATCGTTGCTAAAACATTTTGTAGAATGAATTTCAACCAACAAAAACTTATTTTAGAAAGTGGAGGATACGAAAACATTTGAAAGTTATCTTATGCTATTTTAAGAATAAGAGTGTCAATAGTAACAAAAAAAATCCGATTACAACGTTACAACGATTACATGCTCAAAAAATAAACATTTATTGCTTTTCATACTGACAACACTGAAGCACGAACATTTTTGTACAAAATGCAGTTTCTGACTCTTTCTTGAAGGAAGATCTGAAGTAGAACCACAATAGCCTATTCATTTAGATATTGAGAAGTGTTCGATGTTAAAGATACATGTTTAGTAGCTAGCGCGTACTGCATATTTTCCGGAGATCGTTTGGACATGTTTTTTACTTTTTAAAATTTATAACTATTTTGAAACTGTATTTAGTTAAGACAATTTTACTGTAGATTCTAAGAAAGTTTTTCTAGAAAAATATAAATTATAGATATAAGGGATCCCGTATCTCCTAAATCCAAGTAGTAATTAATTAAAATGCTTTGAAATAAATGAGAAAGAGATAATATTTACTTCTTTTAAGTTCACAATTAACGCATTTTATATTTCAAATTATGTATTGACATTTTTATTATTGTTAATAGACATTGGAAATGGAACAATAAAGTCTTGCCAAATTCCACAAGGATAGATAACTTATAATGTTTCTAAAAAAATTTGTTTAGATGGTATAAATAGCTGCCTATACAAAGTAATTCCAACAACTCTTAACGAACTTTCGTACATTTCAAATAATAAAATTTTGAGTCTTATTAAAGGAAAAGAACATACTTATTACAGCATAGATTATGCAAAGTATATAGGTAGTGATAGCACTGATAAGAATATAAACATAAATTTGTCTATGGAAACTTAAAATAATATACATGAAGGATTACAGCTACATATTTTAAATTTCATAGTAGATGCTGATAAGAAACTTGAGTATGTTTTATGGATTGTGCAATGACACTAGACAACGTATAAAAAAGTTATCTAATTATAATTGAGAAGCAGAAATGATAACTAGTGAAAAATCTGGTAATAAAGTTCTTATTCCAAGAATCACGGTAAAAACCAGTAATAATTCATTTTTACCGTTTATTATAAACAGAAAACAATTTTCAATAGTTCTAGCTTTTTCCATGACAATCAATAAATAGCAAGGTCAAAGTTCTGATAAATTAAGATTTTACTACAAAAGACGTTTGTTTTTTCAGGGTCATCTGTACGTATTGGTATCAAGATGTAAAAATCCTAAAAATATATTTTTATACAAAATGATGTGGGGAATCAATCAAACCTTGAAAATGTTGTATGGCAAGAAATTTTTGATTATTAATAAATTGATTATTTTTTATTAAAGCTTATTTCTTATAGTTATTCCTTTTTCCAAAAAATTAAGTTTTTAAATATATGAAATGCAGATTAAAAATTAGACTTTTGAGAAGGGAAACTTGAGTATT